>OX467711.1:4320000-4778802 GCA_950111635.1 Agelastica alni | reverse complement strand
GTCCAAAGCCATGCGCCTCCTTAATATTGTAGATTGTAGGGTGGGTCGTGAAGGCCATGCTGCCTCTCAAGCACTTCGACCTATCAGATCTTTTGTGCATAACCCTTAATCTATTCGAGGCCCGGGATTCCAAGACTTCGAGTAAAGTTTATCAGTTTCCTGGGGGCTAAGTTTCTGATATCGAAGGACAAAGGGCAAAGCAAATGTTCTGCATTTTCAGTGAAGTTCTCGCAATAGCGGCAACTATCACTCTCTGTTTTGCCCATATTTTTCAGGTGGTACCTTAGAGGGCAGTATCCAGTGAGGAGTCCCGTCACCAGTTTTAAGTCTTTCTTGTCCAACTCGAAAAGCTGTTTAGCTTTCCTTGGCGAAAGACTTACTATCCTTTTTGCTTGTCTTTGTCCTGGCACTTTATGCCAGTGAGATTTCATTTCATCTGTTTCCCAACGTCGAACCTCTTCTTTTAAGTGGGCTTTGGTAAGTCCACAGAAGGGTTCTGGGCCGGAAAATTTTGTATTTGCCCTTTCTTTGGCAATCTGCTTTTTTGTTGCCTTTAACTCCCTTGTGACCTGGAACACACATCAGAGTACCAGATTGTTTGCTGCCAGTTGTCTCAGGGACTGTTTACAGTCCCAAGTCAGCTTAGACTTACAAGTGTATGACTTCAGAGCTTTTAGTGCTGCTTGGCTATCTGATAAAATATAGATTTCTGCCCTTCGGGTGTTTCTTTCGATGCACTCCTGGGCACATGTCTCTATGGCATGTAATTCTGCTTGAAAGATGGTTGGGGTGTTACCAAGCGGTTTTGAGAGCCTAAAATTCGGCCCTATTACGCCCACTCCAACCCATTCATCCATCTTGGATCCATAAGTGTACCACACTACAGCATCCCTTCCTAGTTGAGGTCCGTTCTCTGTGCAAACTTGGTGGTTGTTTATAACCACTTCAAACTGCATTTCGAAGTCGTACCTATCTGGCATGATATCTGTCGGCTTAGACATGGATTCTAGGGAAATATTTTCCAAAATCTTCAAATGTCCATTCCGATTACTTGCTCTAAGATTTGTTGTCTGGCTCAGTCTGAAGGCACTGATTGCTGCTTCTTTTATTACACGCAATAAATTGTCTAAAATGGTTTTGGAACTTACTAAATTTTTTGAGCAACGTTATTAAATCTCTAATCTGGCAAGAATTTTATTGAGCAATATTGTTGTATCTCTAACCTGACAAAAATTACCCAAAATGGTTGATGTACTGTGAGTACCAATTGGATAAAATAAATTAGAGTTTATTTATCAGTAGTCTGATAGGAATGATGCAAAATGATTGTAATACTTTTGGCTCTTATTGAGCAGCATTATCACATCTGTAATTTAACTGAATTGTCCAACATGGTTGTGATGCTTTGAGCACTTGTTTAGAAGCATTATTATTTCTGTAATCTGACAGGAATGATACAAAATCATTGTGATACTTTGGGTTCTTATTGAGCAACATTGTTGATCTTTAACCTGACAAAAATTACCCAAAATGGTTGATGTACTGTGAGTACCAATTGGATAAAATAAATTAGAGTTTATTTATCAGTAGTCTGATAGGAATGATGCAACATGTTTGGGATACTTTGGGTATATTAATCAACATTATTATATCTGTAATATGACAAGAACGATCTAAAATGGTAATGGAACTTTTTAAATTTATTAAGCAACATTATTGAATCTGTAATCTGACAAGAATGATCCAAGATGGTTGTTGGGGTACTGAGTGTACCGATGGAGTAAAATTAGAGTAACGTTTATGCAGTCTGAACTATCCAAAATGGCTGTGGAGCTGTCGTAGTCAAATTTTTTTGGTATGCACTCTTACAGCTGCAAAAGATTATGCGGAAGGTGGGGTGAGCTTTCTTTGTGTTCCAATTTTAAATATTTTGTGGAGGTACGTTTTTTTGTATCTTTAAAAAATATATACGTCACAACTCAATAAATTTAACCTTGATATCATATAACACTCGATTCCCGTGAACTTTGCACCTACGCTATTATCATCATCATTTCGTAAGTATTTCTATTGTTACTTTTATCTTCTGATAAAGAACATTTTTATTACTTATACATATACTTGCAGTAGGTATACAAGATTAATTTTTAATAAAATACGCCTGGATAAGCTGGCATTGTAATTTTTTAAATAATCTATATGTTTAGTATCGTCGTAGAGGATTTTTAATTATCTAAAATCTCCCATAAGCGTTGCGTAACATTTTTTATCGCGGGTTTGTTCTTATTAATGACATACCTACTTTGGAAACAACCCCCGCAATAAATTTGAATTCATTTACGAGGTTAATTGTTTTATTTTTAAATTTCGACGTCGTAAGTGGGTAGGGGTGAAGCGAGGGAGGGTTAGAAATGAAACTTTTATTAAAATTCATGAATCATTATAGACTGCGCGTCAAACGCTTGTTTTTGAATCAAAGATTCGTGGTGGGACATACGATACGAAAAATGTGACGGTGTTGTTTTTTCAAGAGAAGGGAGAAAGCAGAAATGAAGTAGGCGAGGGTAAGAAACATAATAACAGTCGGAATCAAATTAACACACTTATAGGTATTGTTTTAATTTTTGTTCTATTTTTTCATGAGTAAACATTTAAAAAAATATATCTAATAGTTACTATTGTACGTAGATATAAATAAATCACATTCTAAATTAACATTTCGTAGGTCAAAAACATTATTGTTGAAAAATGTAGAACAAAATATGGCGTAGAAACATAAATTAACTCCATTGAGTTTAAGAAAAAATATAAAAAAAGGTTTGTATCTAAATGAAGTAAATTTATTATATATTTGATTAAATTTAATTAATATTATTGGTACGATATTAACTTCTTTCTTGAGTTCCAATATTTATTCCAATACTTTTACACAATAAACTTTTATAAATTGCTTAGATATTTAACTAATTACAACTTTTAAAACTGTCCTCTTCGCGGCCGCTGTCCTTTTTATACCTCTTAATCATATATCCAGAGTAATCGACCTTTTTCTCGAGAGTCCGGAACAATCCTTCTACCTTCTGAAACCCGCTAGACGTTGCGTTCGAGATCGCGGAGACCGGCATAACAAAGTGCTCATTAATATGCACCCTCCCTAAATTCGGTCGGCGTCGTCGTCTCTAGGCAAGGTCGACAGAGACGGATTCAAAAAGTTGTAACATTATATTAATCATTCAACATCCGCCAATTAATCGAGAAAGCCAGGGAGTTCAATACACCCCTGCTCCTATGCTTTATAGATTACGAGAAGGCTTTTGATTGTGTTCGATGGAGTAGTCTTTGGAATGTATTGAAAGAAATGGGAGTCCCTTTTCATTTCGTATCTCTGATTAGCAACCTTTATAGAAATAACAACGCCATAGTTAGTCTAGATAGGGGAGTGCGTCAAAGATATATCCTCTCGCCCTAGAGAATTTTGAAGGAGGTGTATCAATCAATGTTGGAAAGATACATAATCTCAGGTACGCGGACGACACTACCCTAATAAAAAGAGATGAAGATGAGATGATTACACTTCTTGATAAGGTTGCAAATGAAAGCCGAGCCCTAGTTCTCGAAATAAATTTAGACAAGACCGAGCTAATGATCACTGATAGGAGTAACACCATACAGTTAAGAAATTTGCAAAATAGAATTAAAGTAGTAGAGGAATTCTTCATCTATTTAGGATCGCTAATAAACAGCAAGGGAGGATGCGAAACAGAAATAAGAAGACGGATAGTATTAGCGAGGACAGCAATGTCAAACTTATCCAAGATAAGGAAAGACAGATGCGTAACCAGAAACGCTAAAAGAGCCCTGGTTAACACCTTAGTGTTTTCGATATTTTCATATGGTTCCGAATCCTGGACAATAAAGTCGAGCGACAGGCAACGAATAGATGCATTTGAAATGTGGTGCTGGCGGAGGATGCTTCGCATACCCTGGACTGCCCACTGGACCAAAGTATCAGTATTAAACGAATTAGAAATCAACGATCGATTATCCACCAGTTGCCGACGTCGCAATCTGGGTTACTTCATACACATCACCAGACGAGATCGAGACAATCTAGAAAGATTTATCGTGCAGGCAAAGTAGAAGGTAAAAGGTCAAGAGGAAGATCTCCATCACGATGGATGGACCAAATTAAAGAAAGTACATGGCAAACCTTGCAGAAAAATTTAAGAGTAGCGGAAGACCGACAGCAGTGAAGACAATCGACTCATCGATGCTCATGGACATGACAGCACATAACCTACACGTGAACTGTTTATAAAGTGAAGTGAAAAGTTAATGTGGTTTCCATTATTTCTTACAACAATTGCAGCAATAAAATTGTAATTTTCAATTAACTCCTTTGTATTATACAAAATAATAATAATTCTTCTTCTTCTTCTTCTTACGTTAGGACTACGTCCTGTGTTTGCCTCAAAGGTTGCCCAAAAACAATTGGGACGATGAAGACCAGCTATCATACCATCTTTTTGGTGGGCGTCCAGTTGGGCGTGGTGTGTTGGGCCGTTTCTCTCTCACAATTTTTGCCAGCCGGTCGTTTGGCATTCTGCTAACATGGTCTCTCCATTCTCTTCTTCGGTTTCTTGCCCATCTTACTATGTCTTGGACTTCACATATTTCGCTTATCTCTTCGCTTCTTTTATGGTCAAGTAAGGTATAGCCAGTTATCGATCTAAGAATTCGCATTTCCGTTGATCTAAGAAGTCGCTTTGTAGTCGTGTTCTCCGCTCTGGTCTCTATCGCGTATGTCATAATCGGTCTTACACATGTCTTATATATTCTGACCTTACTTCTGGTACTCATGTGTTTATTTCTCCAGATTATGTCTCTCAAGAATCCTGAGATTAGAGATGCCTTTGTTGTTTGAGCTTTTACTTCCTTCTTAATATTTCTAGTGCTAGTTATATTAGCTCCTAAAAACATTTAAAGGACATCACTTGTTCTACACTCTGCTCATAGATTGCGAGTTTACATCTTCTCGGTTCTTTGGATATTGTTAGCGATTTGGTTTTCTTGACGGATATTTGCATATTGAATTCTTCAGCTGTTTTTTGGAACTTGTGTAAGAGTCTCTGCAGGTTGTCCTCGTCTTCCGATACGATTACAGCATCATCAGCGTAGCATATGATTTTTATTTCTTTATCTCCCAGTCGATATCCTCTCCCAGTTACTTTGACTTCATTTATAATTTCATCCATGATGATATTAAATAGGATTGGGCTTAGGCTATCTCCTTGCCTGATTCCGGTTGTCATAGGTATTTTATTGCTTAGCTTATTTGCAGTTCTTACATATGTGTAGTTGTTCTTGTTCAATTCTTCGATGGTCTTTATTACATTCGGATGAATTCTTCTCTTTTGTAGTAGGGCCAAGACGTCTGTTAACCGTACCCTATCGAATGCCTGGGTTAGGTCAATGAAACACGTGAAGGCTACTTTATTGAACTCAATGGCTTTCTCAGTAATTTGACGTATTATAAATAAAGCATCTAGAGTAGACCTGTTTGTCTGAACCCTTGCTGTTCTTCACATATTCCGGTTAGAGATATTTCTTCTGCTAGAATTTTTGTAAACAGTACATGTATCAATTCAACAAGTCAAATTATCGTGTCTTTTTTTAGTTTTTTTAAACTATAATTTATTTATATTATAAAGAAGTAAAAGGTTTTACGATTTTTAATGTGATTTTTTTTTATTGTTTACTTTTGCAATAAAGTTGAAAACATTTTAAAATAGACAATGTAAGTATCGCAAGCCCCTATTTCTCATTTAAAAATTTGGTGCGATTTAGTAACTGTCATTCAAAGTCCTACATCATTTCTTTATCGACTTTAAACAAGCTTATGATGACGTCTTGAGAGTGGAGCTGTGGAATGATATGATAGAAATAGGAATCCCGAATAAACTTATCAGTTTAACATATATGCGAAAAGAGAGTAAAATCAAAATATATATATATATATATATATATATATATATATATATATATATATATATATATATATATATATACTTGGGCATAGATATGGACTAATCCTTTTATGCGAAAGGAGGGTAAAATCAAAATATATAAGACATGCGTCAGGCCAATAATGACATATGGTATAGAAGCGAGAGAGGATACCAACAAGACCAAAAGGATGCTACGAGTCGCCGTAATGTCAGTACTGAGAACAATAGCCGGAAAAACAAGAAGAGATCACGTAAGAAACACTGACATTAGAGCACAATGCGACGTACAGGATGTGGTGAGATGGGGAAGGCAGAGGAGAAAAGAATGGTATAACCACGTGAAGAGAATGACCGACGAAAGACTACCACGCATTGTACTAGAGGGAAAACAAGCAGGGACCCGTCCACCCGGAAGACCACCAAAAAGATGGAGAGACAGCTGGCAGTCCACATCTCAGGAAATATTACAGAGGCATGTCATGATCAACAGATCATCTAGATCTCTAACAAGTAGAAGAAGAAGAAGAAAAAATTAAAGAAACGGAAATTTTCTACTCTTGGTTTTAATAAACTCCCTAATGATTGGTTCGTAATTTATCTTAGATACTATATCTGCTTCAATAGATAAAACTGCCAAAGCTGAAAGTCTTTCTTGACCCATAGTATTTTTTAAAGACCACCAAAGAGATGGAGAGACAGCTGGCAGTCCACATCTCAGGAAATATTACAGAGGCAAATCCGGAATCAACAGATCATCTAGATCTCTAACAAGTAGAAGAAGAAGAAGAAGAAGTTTAACAAAGATCAGCATGGAAGGCTCTACTAGTGCAGTACTGATCGGAGGGAAGCTTTCAACCTTTTTTACCATAAATAATGGCCTTAAACAGGAAGACGGCATCTCCCCACTCCTTTTTAATATAGCCTTGGAGAAGGTAGTGAGGGAGGCAAAAACGGAGACTCTCCTTTTTAGAAATCGGGGCCCTCGTCTCATATTGGCCTTTGCGGATGACATGGACATCATTGGAAACACAACTGCGAACGTCAAAGAAGATTTTCTAAAAATAGAATCTGCAGCAAAAAATGTATAAAATAAATGAGAGTAAGACCAAGTACATGACCACATCAAGAACGGAGCGTAGGGATCGAATAGGACAAAATGTGACGATTGACCAATACAATTTCGAAAGAGTCCATGAATTTAAATATCTGGGTGCCACTATCGCGTCAGACAATAACATGACCAAGGAAATTAACATCAGAATACAAAGTGCCAATCGCTGCTGTTTTGCATTACAAAAAGTAATAAAATCCAAAAATGTATCTCGGACGACTAAAATAAGAATATACCACTTCATTGTAAGCCAGAGGCTAGGTTTTCTGTGGAAAGCTAGAAAGTTTTTTACTCATGATCAACTGTTGACGACGTACAAGGCTTAAATCCGACCTCTACTGGAGTATTACTCGCACATATGGGGTTCAGCACCTAGGCATTCTCTTCGTCTTCTAGACTCCATTCAGAAAAGGGCCATTCGGTTGATAAACAGCTCAACTCTCACAGATACCCTTCACCCTCTAGAACATAGAAGAAGAGTTGCAGACCAGTCATTACTCTACAGATATTTCCATGGCAGATGCTCCAGAGAAATAAAAACTCTTGTACCACCACTGGTCACATTCGGCCGAAGAACTCGGCACGCTGATCAGTCTCACCCATTTACTCTCAAGGTTGACACTACAAGGACCAATCTTCATCAAGAATCCTTCTTTTACAGGGCTGTTACGGAATGGAACAAGCTTCCAAAATCAGTTTTTTCAGAGAACTATGACCTGCAATTTTTCAAAAAGCGGGTCCACAATCATTTCCTTTTTATAATCCCTTCCCCTTCTAATAGTCTCGCGGTGCTGGCCGTCCGCGGCCCACACGATAGGTCAACCTTTTGCGACTATTTTAAGTAAAAAAAAAAGACCGATAATGACTTACGCCTGTGAGACCTGGATCATGACGAAACAGAACGAGAACAGATTGAGGATTGCAGAGAGGAAAATCCTACGGAGTATATACGGACCTACAAGGGATCAAACTACACGACAGGGAAATAGAAGAACTATATGATCAACCGGACATTGTAAAAATAGAGACTAAGACGGGCCGGCCATGTCAAAAGACAGGAAGATGGAAGAGTTGTCAAATTAGTATGGAAGCAGGCCCCGACCGGTAGAAGACCACGACTACGGTGGAGAGACAACATAGCATCAGATCTTAGAACTCTGAATATCACGGAAGCAGAAGAGCTAATGATGAACAGAGTCCTATGTAGGAGAATTGTTGAGTCAGAGATGCAGACAGAGAGAGAGAGAGATGCAGGGATGAAATTTTCTCGTTGCAGGATGTGTTTCGGGGTTTTTGATTTTTTGATAATTGAATAATGAATCTGCTCCATATGAATGTTCCACGCTGTATTTCAAAATTTCTAAGATTAAAAATCGACTAAAATAAGCACTTTTTTTATTAAAGGTCATTTGTACCCAAAAAGTATTACAAATTAATCAATCGAGTGTTATCTGTCTTTTATGTATACTTTGTTTTTGTAAATACTAATGGTTAAGATGATAATAAGGTTAAGTAGAAGCGAATATTTTGGATGCACCTGTAAGAAAAACTCCTCTATTTCCTTGCGATATATTTTGTTATTAAATAAATTTAGGATAATGTTAAAAAATAAATATATTAATGTAAGAAAAAAAAAATTTGGGTACTCACCGAAAACCCTTCTAACGCACGACCAACCGAAATCTCACGCACCCATGCAATCACAAAATGCACATTTGATACGACATTTTATTAAATATTAGGTATCTCTTTAAAACCGCGTGACGTGTGCTAAGATCGGTACGAGTGTTTGATCTGTAACCTGCTGCAGTCACTGACGAAATGTTTCAAAATCGTACATCCTCTACACACACTTTTCGAGTTTCCACAATCGGTAAAGAATGACAAGATTATTTTTAATGTTTTCGTAACATATTAAGCGTTATTTCGTAGGGTCATTAAAATGTATCGAGTCCCTCTTTAATAGCTATTTGATTTTATTTTGCAAAGCAGTGACGGCGCAAACTTAATGTGCGCAAGGTGCATTTCGCGAAGCCCTCTGATGGTGAAAGAAGAAGGAAATATAAAATAAAAATTCGCTTAAAATTGAAACAGTTTATTCTGGTTCGTGTCCTTCTCAATTATTTTTCGGGGTGGATAGCGGGTTTAGGACGAAAGAAAACAAACCTCTCGCTCTTCTTAAATCGCCGACGTTTCGATCTTTCTCAAGGCTTTTTAAGTCTTAAGTCTGTAATGTAATTTTTTTTTTTGATATCGTATCCATCACAGAATCAGGGCAAACATGTTTACAATTAACATTGAGCAAATGAATTAACAACAAGAAAGTAATAGATGGGGACTGAAAATCAATGTCAAAAAAACTAAATTTATGGTTGTTAGCAAAATGAATGTTGGCCCGGAAAGAATAACACTTGATGGCGAGAATATAGAAAGAGTTCAGCCCTTTAAATATCTTGGAAGGTGGATCGATCAGTCGATGAATCCAGACGAAGAAATCAAGGCTAGAATAGAAATAGCTAGAAGAGCATTTCTGAATCTCAAGCCGCTACTCTGTGCCAAGCAACTTAACATTCATCTGCGGGAAAGGTTTACCAAGTGTTATGTATGGTCTATTCTGTTGTACTCTTGCGAAACATGGACGCTTCACCAAAAAATTATTGACCGCATTGCTGCATTCGAGATGTGGCTGTACAGACGGATGCTCAAAATTCCGTGGACAAGCCGAACTACCAACGAGAATGTACTCATCAGAATAGGGCACGATAGAGAGCTCTTAACTACCATCAAGCGCCGCAAACTGGAATACTTGGGACATGCGATGCGTGGACCACGTTATAGTCTGCTTCGGCTTATTCTGAATGGCAAGATCGAGGGGAAAATGGATAGGCCGCAAAAAGCTATCCTGGCTTCGAAATCTCCGACAATGGACAGGTTTAACTGCTGAGGAACTTCTCCACGCAGCTCAAGATAGAGATAGATACAAAGAAGTAGTCAATATGGGAGTCGTCAACGCTTGAGAAAGCAAGACACTGTAAGAAGAAGAAATGAATTAATCGCATAACAAAACAATATTAAAACGAATAATTTCTATTCCTTCGATAATATTAAAATCACATACAAGCAGTTTGTTTGTGCTGTCTGTATGTGATTTTAATATTATTGATGGAATAGAAATTATTCGTTTTAATATTGTTTTGTTATGTGATTAATTCATTTGCTCAATGTTAATTGTAAACATGTTTGCCCTGATTTTGTGATAGATACGATATTATTTAAGTTCTACCAGATCGGTCAGCAACTCAATATGGATATATCCACAGGTAAAACGAAAACCATGGCCATCGCTAGGGAATCAATGAGATGCAAGGTGGTAATAAACCCATAGAGCAGGTCATGCAATTTGGATACTTGGGCATAGATATGTCCAGCGCTCACGACCCGGTAAAGGACCTGAGAAAACAAATTAAAAAATCAGCCATAATATCAGGATGTCTAAGCGAAACTGTATGGACTAATCCTTTTATGCGAAAGGAGGGTAAAATCAAAATATATAAGACATGCGTCAGGCCAATAATGACATACGGTATAGAAGCGAGAGAGGATACCAACAAGACCAAAAGGATGCTACGAGTCGCCGTAATGTCAGTACTGAGAACAATAGCCGGAAAAACAAGAAGAGATCACGTAAGAAACACTGACATTAGAGCACAATGCGACGTACAGGATGTGGTGAGATGGGGAAGGCAGAGGAGAAGAGAATGGTATAACCACGTGAAGAGAATGACGGACGAAAGACTACCACGCATTGTACTAGAGGGAAAACAAGCAGGGACCCGTCCACCCGGAAGACCACCAAAAAGATGGAGAGACAGCTGGCAGTCCACATCTCAGGAAATATTACAGAGGCATGTCATGATCGACACATCATCTAGATCTCTAACAAGTAGAAGAAGAAGAAGAAAAAATTAAAGAAACGGAAATTTTCTACTTTTGGTTTTAATAAACTCCTTAATGATTGGTTCGTAATTTATCTTAGATGCTATATCTGCTTCAATAGATAAAACTGCCAAAGCTGAAAGTCTTTCTTGACCCATAGTATTTTTTAAATAATTTTTAATCAGTTTCAATTTTAAAAAGCTTCTTTTAGCGGAAGCAATACTTGCAGGTATTGTTAACAAAATTCTAATAATAATGTAAACATTTGGGTAAATTTCTTTCAAATCGTTCTCTATGATATATTGGAGCAGATGTTTCACGTCTTTAATAGAGTTGGGAAAATTTTGGATCATATTTTGTAACTCCTCATACAACTCATAAGGTTGGAAGTCACTGCTCTCACCTACTTGCAGGACTGTGTGTAAATCTTGACAGTTTTTTAGTATTTGCTCTTTTGCAATTTTTTTTAACTTGTTTAAGTCATAGAGAAAACTAAAATTTTCAAAATGTTGATTTAAAGGCAAAAATCTCGATTCCATGTTACTTATCACAGAATCAATCATGGTATTAAAAAAATCTGTTTCATACTGGCTTTTAGCAGACTTTATAGGTTGATCGCTGCCTTCAAAATAAAACATCCTTTTTTTTGGCTACTCTTTTATTTTTAAAATCTTTTGGCTAATCATAACTGCTTTTCTCAATAAACTGACGAGCATCAGACAAGCATTTTTCGAATCCCGTTTATTCACATTCATTTCGCGTGCCGAAGAGTGGAATATCTTAAAGTTGAGAATTAATGCTCATGTATTTATTATAAGAAAAACCTTGTGGCGTGTACTTTTGGATTATCCATACTTATTCAAATTTATTTTCGGCAACGAGGCGCGAGTCCCTTTGCACCGCGAGGCCGTGGGCGATGGCCCACGCCTTACGCCGCCTCTGATGCAAAGTGGGCTTTTTTTTTTAATGAATATGATCGCAAAAAGGGTAGACCTATCGTGTGGGCCGCGGACGGCCCGCACTGCGACTATTGGAAGAGGAAGGGATTATAGAAAGGAAATGATTGTGGACCCGCTTTTTGAAAAATTGCAGGTCATAGTTCTCTGGAAAAACTGATTTTGAAAGCTTGTTCCATTCCGTAACAGCCCTGTAAAAGAAGGATTCTTGATGGAGATTGGTCCTGGTAGAGAGTAAATGGGTGAGACTGATCAGCGTGCCGAGTTCTTCGGCCGAATGTGGTCAATGGTGGTACAAGAGTTTTTATTTCTCTGGAGCATCTGCCATGGAAATATCTGTAGAGTAATGACTGGTCTGCAATTCTTCTTCTGTGTTCTAGAGGGTGAAGGGTATCTGAGAGAGTTGAGCTGTTTATCAACCGAATGGCCCTTTTCTGAATGGAATCTAGAAGACGAAGAGAATGCCTTGGTGCTGAACCCCAAATGTGCGAGCAATATTCCAGTAGAGGTCGGATTTTAGCCTTGTACGTCGTCAACAGCTGATCAGGAGTAAAAAACTTTCTAGCTTTCCACTGAAAACCTAGCCTCTGGCTTGCTGACTTTGCGATGTTAGCAACATGGTCATGCCAAGACATATTATTAGACACCGTGACTCCCAAAATCGAGATGGAGGGACTTGATTCAAGGGTATTTCCGGACAATGGAATGATTTGAGTATTTTACTTTCTTGGAAAACGTGGCGCTTTGTGTTTTTTGAGCGTTGAACTGAACAAGATTGTTGGCTAGTGAGGGAAGTGTAGGAAGTAAATAATGGGATGAAGAAAGAGAGTGAAAAAGAAGGTAGACAAAGTGAATAAAAAAATGAGGTAAAGAAAAAGAGTGGTACATAATAGAGTAAGAAAGTAATATAAAGAGAGTTAAAAAGTGAAAGCAAATTTACACACAAATGTGTATTGTTTTATTTTTTTCATGAATATACATTTTTATTTGTAACTTTATCTGTCGAATAAAGATAATTTAAATTGGTACTTTTCATAAGAAGTCGATTTACTATAAATTACTTACTTTTAAATTACCTTTTTATTAATTTATTTGTGCTTGTATACAGGGTGATTCATAACTATTGGGACATATGCTAAAGGCGGGTGATTTGGACCAAAATATGACGATAGGATGCCTTAATGAAATACTGCTGTGGAAAAATATTCAAGACGTTAAATTTGAAAATTTTGTTTTGATTTTTTGCTAATATTTTCACTGTAAATTTATCGATTGTTATCAAAATCGACAGGGAGGCATATTATTTAATGTATTATTTTACATTTTGTTATAGGGTGCGCTACATGGGTTCCGGATAAATGGCAACGAGGTAGCCGATAAACTGGCAAGAAATGGGACCGTGGTGGAACCAAGGTCGGTTTACAATACCCGAAGCTAAACATGTATTAAAACTAATCCTTGAGCAAGAACATATCGCTCAGTGGAATGCAAATACTGGCTGCGGAACATCAAGACAGCTCTCCAGAAGAGGGCAGACGCACTCTGGACGATGAACCGGAGTAGGCTAAGCAGCACGCTTGGCCTGCTCACTGGCCACGTCGCACTAGGTCAGGTTAGGTTTCATGTGAGTGGGGCGTGGTCGCCCCTCCACCGCGACCCTTAGTAGGTCTATTGTGGCTCACCCCTAGAGGCTACAGTTCACCGCACAATCCAGCCCTTCTTACGAAGTCCATGGTTGAATAGGGTGAGATTTTTTTAAAATCGGTATATTCTAGGTTGGTGTAAACAAATATGTTGAACCTTATTCTTCCCAGGCAGGGGCATGAACATAGTATATGTTCAGCAGTTTCGTCTTCCACGCAGCAGAACCGACAGTCCGTTTGTTGGTTCTGATCTATCTTTCTGAGGTGGTATCTTAGACGACAGTCCGTCCCGTAAGCAGTCGTGTTAGAATACGCAGGTCATTTCTGACGTCGCACTAAGAGCGCACCTCTTCAAACTCAAGCTGGCGGCTGAGAAAAACTGCCGCCATATTTTGGTCCAAATTCCCCGCCCTTAGCCTATGCCCCATTAGTAATGAATCACCCTTTATCTTAGTTTTTTAATTTCATTAGAACAAAACAGCTAATTTGGTATGGCCACGTACAACGCATGACCGAGGAAAGATTACCAAAACAGATTCTAGAATGGGCACCGCGGGGAAGAAGAAAAAGGGGAAGACCCAGAAAAAGCTGGAGAGAAGGCATCAATAAAGAAATGGAAAGGAGAGAGCTAACAGATAATATGTGTGGTTAAGCGTAGGATGTTGGCAGAAAAACAAATGAATGGGGCACCGCATAGCTTTATGCACAGCCAGAAAGTGTCAAAAAAGGCACGTCTGGCTGTGCATGGAGGTGTGTTGTACTTATGTATGGTAGTGAATGTTGGGTTTGGCAGGAGAAGCATGAAAATAGGATTAATGCTGCGAAGATGAATAGTCTGAGAATTGTATAGCCGGAGTGACTCGGTTGGATAAAGAAAAGAAGATGTGGGTACAAAGATAGATAAAGGAATGCTTAGATGGTTTGGACACGTAGAAAGGATGGATGAAGGAAGATTGACAAAACAAATTTATAAGGCCAACAACCGAAGATGTGTGTAAGAATCGTAGCGGAAGTGGAAGTAAGTGGTTTCTGTCTATCCCTACGGAAAAAAGACGTGACTATATGTATGTATGTATAAGTTGAATGCTGTAATTATTCATGAAACAAATATCTTATTCTCTAATTAGTAATATAATATGTTACTTATTTAAATTTAAAAACAATGGATTATATATTATCAATGTTTAATTCATCATTAAATAAACATTTAAAATATTTTCATTTTATTGCTATTGCAACTGCTACTGATATAAAGATTAAAAATTTCGATTTTGTATTGTTAAAGTAGAAACACCATAATTTAATTTTAAATAGTTTAAAAAAAAATTTATTCGGGAAACCCCCTCGCGTTTATGCGCTCAGAATAGAGAATTTTTCTATGAATTTTTAAGAAAAAAATACCTCTTCTCGTTTTTGCTCTCATAAAAGAGAATTTTGCTATGAATTTTTTAGAAAAAATTACCTCTGCGTTTCTGCTCCCTTGATATAAGATCATAAAAATTTTACTTGGGAAACCTCCTCGCGTTTCTGCTCTCTTGATGATAAAAAATCATAAACATTTTTAAAATTCCACAGCCTAAACAAGAGATTAGTATCAGGAAAACAGACGCGAGTGTAAAAATTTACAGTTACAAATTTTCTATAAATTTTTATCAAGAACAGAACCTTTTTTGTCAGAAACGAAACGCGAGGAGGTTTCCATACTAAAAGTTTTTCTCCCTTTTTTTAAGAATTTTGAAATTCTGCAACAGGGAACAGTAAACAAATTTTTCTTGAAAATTATTTAAATTTTAATATGACAACGAATACTAGCGACATCTATCAAGTCATCTATCTGTCAAAAAGCTTATTAAACTACGGACATTTTTAGTCCGTATTTATATTGTAATTTATAAATAAAATATTGTAGGCATAAATAAATATTTATTAATTACATTTAACAAAAAAAATGTAACAGTATATAAATGTTCTATATATATATATAGCAAATATGAGTTTTACATAAAAATATGTCATAAAAATAAAAAGGTTTTATACTTAATTGATATCACATGTCTATTAAGCACTTGGGCAAATGTTCTTACAGTTGGCTATTTTTCCTTGGACAATTCTGAAAAAAAGGTAATACATTAATTTATTTTAACACCAATTGTAAGTCACAAAGTATAAAAATTATGCAACATGAGATACTTTCTGAAGTAATTTTTATTTTATGTAGCAATCTTGCAGATAATGTTAAGAAATTTTTAAAAAACAATAACTAACAATAACATAATTTATTGATTCATAAAAAATTAGAAAAAGGATGAGAAATTTTAAAAACAATAATAAAATGTGTTTAATCTTACCTAATATTGTTTCTAGTTTAATGGAACACGTCATAAAGCCTTCAGACTCCATTTTTGCATTAGAATGTTTCTTATTTATTCTTTTCCAGCCGATTTTAGGGCTTCTCTCGATTCAAAACCATCGAGTGTTCCAGATTTATCTATAAACCAAGTAGTAAACAATCAACATTAACATAAGCTTTTTACTAATAAAGTTTATTTAAGGAATTTCTTTGCAACCTTTCTAACCCCAAGAAGATTTCAGATGCTCCCTTACATTATAAATCTTTAAACACCAAGAAATTCTTTAAAAAAAATGCTCAAAACGTACTAAATAACAATTGCCAATACCTACTTAATGAGTAGGTATATAACTAACCACACTATATACAGGGAAATCTAAACCTCGAACAATATATAATTTCTTAACAGCAACAACATGCAAACAAGATTTTACTAAAAAAAACTAGAGCATAAGTTAGCAACCCCACTTATACTGAATAAATATAATATATAATTTACCATAAAACCCGCAAAATGTAATTAACTACCGATTTACCTTTTAGTGTTTTTTGACACTCCATATGTTGACGTTTCTGGTTCTTAACTTTTTACTGCAAAGCGTTGTTAATCTTCTTTTTTTAAAACTGATCTTCTATTTGGCAAGGTTATGTCAAATTATTGAAAAAGGAGCAAATTAAGATACAAATAATTGCTTCAAGCTGACGTGTGTAAGTTTTGACACTAGCCAAAAAATATAGACAACATTAACGCTTCACTTATTTATGCAATAATCATTCTTCCGTTTCTTTAATCTCTATGTTTAGTATTGACAATTCATTTTTGGCAATTGACATAACAATTTTTGTTGATATAAGTCTGTCAAGACATTAGGGTTTTATAAAAACATGAGCACTTTAATAAAGTCTTTAAAACCATCTAATGTATGGTTAAAAAACAACTCAATATTATTCACCGCTATAAGAAATCGTAAGTTAATAATTAGCAATCGTGTTTGATCGGAAGGTTATATTGGGTTATGTAATTATTATCGTTCTTTGTAGACTGGAATAAAGATTACAAACCTGGTCCATTTCCAAAAACTGAAAGTGAAAGGATAGCTGCAGCTGAAAAGTATAATCTACATCCCCTAGAATACGAACCTTATGATGATGACGGTGAAGGATGTGGAGATTATCCTAAACTGCCAATGGAGTCTATTGAGAGTAGGGACCCATTTTACCCTTGGGATTACCCAGAATTAAAGAGGAACTTTAACGAACCCGTAAGTTTTTTCATAATACTTAAATTAATATAGTTTAATAAATAAAATTTTATTTTGGTCATAGCTGCACGCTGAATACGATTTATTAAGAGAAGATCGTTACGACGTCAGTGCTAAATTGAGAAGACCTTTATGGTTTCTATGGGCACAGTTTTTGGGAGTAATGTTGGGTACATATGGAATATATGCACTTTTTGAGAATGTTAAAGCTTTTCACTCTATCGTGCCTAGGCAATATCCTGAAGATGGAAAAGTTCACTACACATTTGAAACACCAGAATAAAGCAAATAATTTATTGATACATTTTATTGTATAACGTTGTTTAAATTATGTTATTAAAAAAAACTTATTGTAGTGAGATATTGTTTTTTTTATTTAACTAATTTTTTTAGATAATTGTCATAAATAGTACTAACCTGACATTGCTTTCTTTACGGCCTTCCAGTGAAACTGATTTGATATTCCTTATTTTTTTGTAAAACTAAGCAAAACTATTTTGTTCTAAATTCAAGAGTTGATTGTGTGCTGTTTGAATTAAGTGGTTCGTCTTCATTGCAAATATAAATAGCACACAAAAAAATTTTAACAGTGATTTTTTTGGAGGATTTTCAAATTAATTGGTATTTAAAATTTAATTTTCATAATTTGAAAATAAAATCATTGAATAATAAATAGCCTAATAAGAGAGGGCTGTCGGCTCGAGGCCACTTTTTGACAAAAAGATAAAAGAGGCTATGTCGTCACTCATTTAACGTTTACATCAGGTGATACGAACCATGTTTTACCGCTACCAAAAATTGCTTAATGCGCCTAAAGAAGTTGTTACTTCAAAATTAAAAATAAACTTAATGGACGTCACTTTTGGATCTGTAAGCGATTAAATTTTGTGAAAAATGATGGTGAGCCTTTTTTTAATACATAAAATAAACTTACCAATTGAAAAATAAAATCTTTATCAGCATCAAAAATATGAAATGTAAAATTGCAGCTAAATTATTAAGCACATAAAAAAAATTTAGTACTTTAACATTTTTTTATTGGCATGTGATGTTATCTTCTCTTGTGTGCAATGTACACATTTGAAAAGGACCCATCCTTAATATTTTAGAAGTGCCACATATTAAAATGAAATGCCGAAACACGTCAACTTTTATGAAAATTGACATACATGCCAATACATGTATATGTGTTTTTTCGTGGAGAATTCGTTTTCGTTATCCATTTGTTGCAGCTCCCCACCAGATGTAGCTGCAGCATACCATCTTCTATATTCAAAACGACTGGACCAATTTTGATGAAAGATTAGCCCAATGGGTGATCCTGTGAAGCTTGATAGCGATCGGACCAATAAAAGGGGTGAGAGGGGGTTCGAATATAAAAACTAACAAAAATGGCCAAAATTAGTGTCGAATTCAGAGTCCGATTTTAATGAAATTTTGTAAATGTATATTGTTTGCTCCAACTACTTTTTATCCCCATAAGCCTCTACGAAAGTGGCGAGAGGGGGTTGAAATATAAAGAGTGTCGAATTCAGTTTTTTGGGTCGCTGAGTTTAATAGTGACACTATCAATTAAGTTAGCTCCCATACAAAAAGGGTGGAAAGAGGATAAAAAATAAAAATTATTAAAAAGGCCGATTTAGTGTTAAATTTACAGTCGCTGAGTTTGATAGTGATATTACCAAAGCAGGCAAGCCAACGTCTGCCGGAATCCGCTAGTGTTTTATATTTTAGATAGATTGTAGATTGTAGGGGGGTCGTGAAGGCTATGCTACCTCTCAAGCACTTCGACCTATCAGATATTTTGTGCATAACACTTTATTCGAGGCCCGGGATTCCGAAACTACGTACAAAGTTTATCAGTTTCCTGGGAGCTAAGTTGCTGACATCGGAGGTCTTTAGGAAGGCCCCTTCCAGAAACTTGAGCCTCTTGCAAAAAAGCGCTGGACATTCGCATAGCAAATGTTCTGCAGTTTCAGCGAAGTTTTCGCAGTAGCGGCAACTATAACTTTCTGTTTTGCTCATCTTTTATAGGTGATACCTCAGAGGGCAGTGTCCAGACCAACGAGGAGTTCCGTCTTATCAGTTTTAAGACTTTGTTGTCCAACTCGAGAAGATATTTTATATAGTTCCCATTACAATAAAATAACAAAATGCAAAATAAGTGGAAAAGCTAAAAAAAAGAAAACGTTTACAAACCAAAATAAAAACAAATTAAAAATATTAAAAATAAATTTAATACAAATAAACAAATCTAAATATATATATATATATATATATTTACATAAATACAAATTAGTATCATTTAATATTTAACAGCTGAAAAGTGGACAAGTTGACCTAAACTTTAATAATACTATAAGACTAGTTATATCCTTCCTCTTATCCAAAACTAAGGTCTGTGTATACATACTTTTTTCAAAAAAAAAAAAAATCAAGAGTTGCAGTTACACGTAGTTTTCATGACATGTTTAATTTGAAACAAAATGTTTCGTTAATCATGCACCTTCAGAAATGTCGTAAAATTTATACACTGCGGTTAAAATTATGCCTCCTTAAAGTAAAAAATATACAGAATGAGACAGAGAATGTAATGAAAAAAAAAATCAAAAAATTTTTAACCCTAACTGAGAGTTTCTCGAAAGCATAGCTAGGTGGTGTTTCCATTAAAATATCTAATGGCAAGTGAGGTTTTCAACGTTCCTCCTAGACCAGGGTTTCTCAAACTTTCGGCTCCACGAACCCCTTATCTAACCAATTAAATTCCCCCTCCCTCCCAAAGATAATAATAAAAGTGACTGTTGAAGAAAAAAAGGTTTTTATTTTAACCAAAAGAAATATCTTTTTAATATTAATGTGATGGGTGTGCTTAATTCAATTAACAGGGGAGTTCGCCAGGGTGATCCTATATCTCCAAAACTTTTTACGTTGGCCTTCGAAGACGTTTTTAAAATGCTACCAGCGAAAAATAAAGGTGTAAACGTTCATGGTACATACCTTTTTAAACCATTTACGCTTTGCCGATGACATAGTGCTTCTTAGTTCATATATATATAGGAGCTTCAGAACATAGAACAACTAAATGAAGCTGCAAATAACGTCGGACTAAAAATGAATTTATCAAAAACAAAAATAATAAGCAGGACTGAGGAAAACATAAGAATAGCAGACAAAATTTTGGATATTGTTGATGAATATATATATATATACATATATCTTGGTCATGTCATTAAAATGGGAAAGAAAAACCAAACGGCAAAGATAAAACGAAGAATAAAAATAACATGGATAGAATTTGGAAAACCAAGTCAAATAGTTAAAAACCCTGACATCACTATAAATATCAAACGAAAAGTCTTTAACACATGCATCCTGCCTGTCGTAACATATGGTCTTGAGACAAAGGCTTTAACCAAGAAGTAGACCAATAACCTTACAACAATGCAAAGGGCCATGGAACGGGCAATGCTTGGGGTTAACTTACGAGATAAAATCCGTAACGAAGAAGAACGAAGGTAGTGGACATAATACAGCGAATCGCTGAGCTTAAGTGGCAATGGGTTGGACATGTTGCCAGAATAAGTGTGGACAGATGGGTATCAAGGCCTGTACACTGGAGACCACGGCAAACAAACAGGAGTGTTGGCAGGCCACAGAGGAGATGGTTGGATGATGTTAAAAAAATAGCAGGAGGAAGATGGTACCATACAGCGAAAGACAAAACAGCATGGAAACAAATGAAAGAGGCCTTTGTTCAGGAGTGGACAGATAATGGCTGACAAAGAAGAAGGGTGTGCTTGTTTCTTGTCGCAAATGGAGTCAATTTTAGGAGTAATTTTGGACAATTTGAACCTTAATTCTGACTCGGTACCAAGTCAATTTCTGTATTTAGTTTTTATCATGACCAGATGTGAAAACCCACTCTCACCTAAGTATGTTGTAGCAAAGGGCAAAAGGAAATTCACCGGATTACGTGAGAGTTCGGGATACTCTTCCTGTCTAGCTGCCCAAACATCTATCTATCTTTTTTAAATCAGGACATTTCTAATAATGACTCCTGTTGCTTAATATTCAAACTAAAATTTATGCTCTCGTTCGTGACCGCAAATGGGTTGCGAATCCAGCCATCTTTAGCATTGTCAATATCCGCAAAATACCTTTTCAGTTCGTCGGAGAGCTGAGAAAGATGAAGAAAAAGTTCAGCCCTTATTTCGGAAACCACGAATAAGGCGTTCGTCGTGATAAATTCATACAAAAGAGCAAAACATTCAAAGATATTTGATCTCAAACAAGTTTTCCGAAATTCTATTTTTTTTATAGGTGCGTTCATTTTGTTCTGCACAGTGAAAACACTGCACGTGGAACCTTGCATCGAAGCATTCGTTTCATTGAGACAAGAAAAAATGTCAGCTTAATAGGTTGTTCTTTTAAGCCAGGTTGAGCGAGCGACGAATTCAGTCGCGTGCGCGTGCGCGCGCGCGCCACCATGTATGCTGCACTAGCCTGCCAGTCATCAAGCCACCATTACGTAAATCTTGTAACGAACTCCCTGCCGTCGAATGGCGAACCGCCTACTTTGAGAAACCCTGTCCTGGACAACCAACAAAATATTTTTGATCATCGTATCTCATTCCGTTTGGTAATTAGAAGATGTAGGACGACAAAATTTACAACTGTGCGCTCAGTTTTTAGAATGAACCATCTGTCGACTGGCTAATACAAGTATATACACGTAAGAAATTTATAGTGGGGTTATTGCACGCGATTCTAATACATCTTCATACGACTCGTTGAATTTACAAGCGATATATAATAGATTAGGTAGATCATGCATGTCAGGACCTTCAGAGATCTTGTGCACGAGTTGGCCTAAAAATTAACTTCTCTAAAACACAATACATGACCAACTTTGTATTGGCCAAAACATTTCAACGTTGGAGAGATCAATGTTGAATTTATCCCTCAGATCATATAATTAGGGAAAGAACCGGTGTTACGGACGCAGTTGAACGGATTACAACGCTGAAATGGAAAATGGACAAAGAAAATCCTAGAATGGAGACCTAGACACGAGGCATATCGAAACCGAGGACGTCCTCTAACAAGATGGTCGGACGACATCAAGCGCAACCAGCACAACTAGATGCAAAGTGCTCGAGACCGGAACCAATGGATAGATTTACGGGAAGCCTATGTCAAGCATAGGACCCAAAAGACTATTGATGATGAATATAGATTAACGTATTGATGGTTGTCTACTTTTAAATTCGGTATAGTAGAGCAGAGACAATTAACTGAAGCAAATTCGGAACGGAAGAGTGTGAGAGAGACAAAGCAAATGTGCTGTATGTAGGGATGAATTATTATTGTTCCGATTAAATCAGTCGGAGGGGAATGAACCTCAAAAAAGCCCGACAGTTGCCGAATAACCCTGCTTTAGAAAGAAGTTGGCACGTATAGTCTTAAGCGGGAATATGTAATCATGTTGAAGAAGTGAAGGCGTGGTTGGGTGGTAACCGATTCGGTTTATTTATTGGCACTCGACATACTCTTTGTTGAGAATAAAGTGGGGACATTTGATAGGTCTCTTTCTTTAATAAATTATCTTTAGCAATATTCCTAGTTCGTGTAACTGGAAGGGCTCCTGCTTGAGTGAAATATGTCACCAGGAACTAGGCCCGTTGTACGCAAATTTAAAATGAGCGAACCGAACAGTAAGAACTACTCTGCGGAAACGAAAGGGGTTAATTGCTAATGTAATTATAAAAAGAGGGAAACATGGTTGGCAAATTTCAATTAAAAGTTATCGTCGCCGGGTATTGGCCGCGACAGGAATATCGAACAAGATGTATCGCAGTGTTCGAGATGAATCTCAAGGAAACAAAAGGTGTAAATAATTATGTTTTCAGTTGCAAAAAACAAACAAATTTTATCGAAATGAAGGAGGACATATATCATTTTTATATCGAAAAGAGCAACCCTAAATGATTCCAAAAGTATCCATTTATAATTATTTATTACCAATTCCAATACATTTTCTGAAAGAAAAAACATTTGGTAACCGTTGCAAAATATATAGGATGCACCATTAGTAACCAATTTAGTTTAAAACGGTACCAAAAGTGGCGTTGGAAGCGTGCCTTTCATTAGTAATTTATCTCTAGTAAGAAGGGAGATCAAGAACTTTATTTATAAGCTTAAAACCACAACAATAGAAGAACTTTATGAATTCTAATATCTTGGAATCATTAACACGTACAATAACAAGACAAAAAATAACATAAAGTAAAAAAAGCCTCCATCAAAAAATTGGCAATAATCGGGACAACAATTAACAAAATTAATTGTAGAATAAAGAATTAAAATTTCATAGTTTTTAAACCAAAATTATTGAATACTAAATAATCTAGTGGGCTGTCAGATAGAGGCCACTTTTTGATAGAAAGATAGAAGCATGAAGTCACCCATATGTCGCTGACGTCGTCAAGGTGACGCGATACCATAAGTTTTCCCCTTGCCAAAAAGTTCTCAATGCGCCTAAAGAAATTTTCCCTGCAAAAAAACTCTTCTTACCAGCTTGGCCATTAAGAAATTATGACAAGAGAGAGAGAGAGAGAGAGAGAGAGAGAGAGAGAGAATCTAACGAAAGAGTTACTACAAGAAATTGGCGAAAAAAAAACCAACACTATTAGGCCATCTCATTAGACAAAAAAATTCTTTAGTAATATTTTTGAAGGTAGGCTCTGGGCAATAATAGCAAGAGGACGCTCAAGAAGTATTTTATGGATGTTCAAAACGTAACGAATGAATTTCTTGGCATTGAATAGAAAAAAATGGCCGTCTCGACAAGGCCCGGCCTTTGGAGCGTGATGACGTGCTGTCAGTAGTCGTCTGTTTTAAAAAATGCTTATTGGCTAACAGACCTGCAGAAAAGAGACGGATATTGGCGCACATACTCGCCTCGTCTCTTTCTACCTAGCGGTCAATTTTGTGAGGCTAAAATGCTCAGTCCATTCGCTATGTCAATGTTTCGGAAGAAACAGTTTGAATTTTTGTCAGTTAACATTACAGGTACAGAGTGTATTTATTTTCGGTGACGTCGAGAAAAAAACGTTACAGTAACGACAAGTAAGCTGATGATGATGATGATGATGATGATAATAGTACAGAAACTATTACAGATAATATACTTACAAGATAAATTGCATTCGATATTAGAATCGCGTGCATAACATTAAAGATATATTAAAAAAAAATTGAATCACAGTGCTTTGATTCTCACTCTCTGAAAAACGTATCACAATTACGATTCGTTTTAATTTGCATGTTGCTGGTCCCCGAGCAGCGGCGTGCGTCACGTATTTAATTCTGACTAGAAAAACCTCTTTTTTTGGTTCTAATTAATTCTGTCTCCCCGATTGAGGTCTGTCCGGAATTCTGGGCGGAACGTTCGGCACTGGTCGACTGAAAATTACACCAAAACTAAGCTATTGTTATTTATTAATCGTTTAGAAGTGCTTTCGTGTTATATTTAATGAGTCAAATGAAAACCTCGAAGTGTCTCGACACCCCTCTACAAGTAAACCGAAAGACTCTTGGAAAAAATCGCTAGAAGCGAGGTCGAGGATATAGGAAGGACGTTATGCGACATTTGAACGGTCGTGACGTTGTTGCTTCCGCAAAACGTGATAAAAAAATGATGCCTTTTGTTCTGGCAGCAGACTTCGAATGCTTAGACTGAAGAAAGCGATGGAAAGTCGTTCCTTTTTAATCAGCTGTGTTCCCTAGGAATGTCGTTAGCAAGTCCTCCTACATTTCCTTCAAGGTTTTTTATTCGACTGTACTTTTAGCTTCTAGTCGAAACGTTTCGACATTTTTTTGCAATAAATTGTTATAGTTAGCATCACCTCAAGCTAAATCCAACACTACAAATGCAAAGTGTGCGACAAAAAAACCCCTTTTAAAAACCGAAAATAAAATATAAAAAACTTTTATCGACGCTCAAAAAAGGGGCTTTTTGTAAGGCGCACTGTTAGTAGTTTTTTTTTAGGCTATGCAACACTAAACGCACCCAACAAAACTGGATTAAGGAAGCCGGAAAATTTTACCAAGCGTTCACAGAATGCCAAGTTAGTAATGAAGAAAAAAGAAAAGATTTTACCAGAAATTAATTTTAAAAATTATCTACGGAAGTGCCTTTTAGACGTTTCAAATGGAAAATTAATAATATTTCTTTATTGACATAATTTTACCGAGCACAGGAAAAGGTAATCCCATCTCTAGTCCCCCCACTTTACATCGAGTGATCCACAGCAAGAATACAGGTGGCAGAGTGAATTTAGTGTGAATGAATTCACAAAAAAATAAAATATAATTAAAACCTAACAAAGGGATGAATGATATAATGAAATAGTTCAAATATTCGTTGTTCTCGCAGTTCACTCAGTTCATTCATTCAGTAGGCTTCAACCGTTACGTCCCACTCGAAAGGTGGGAAGTGTAGAGGTGGAATCGGTTCTTTGCTATGGTCGGTAAAATTATGACCGTATTTAATTTCCGGTGAAAAAAAAGTAGTACACGTCAGTAGGAAAGTATAAAAATAAAACACCCTTAATGTTAACCCTATATTTACACATTCAAAGAGAACTACAATTAACGAAACGTGCTTGCCTGGCGCACGTTGACCATTTGTTTTTCTCTCAAAAACGCACACATATTTGTTTCCGTTTTGTATTTTTCGTTATACCACGAGTATCAAAACATCTACACCATATTTATTATTTATTTGCCAGCAAATTTTATTCTTTATTAAATCCATCGCGCAAAACTTACGATGGCGACGTAAAATTTTCGAATATATGAATGGTACATAGGGCAGAACAAAAAAAAAAAGGAAATTTTAATCAAAAGATTATAACATTATTAAAAAAGGTTCTCTAGACGTTTGGAATTTTAAACAATGTTCAGATTAAAAATGTCTAATCTTTTTTATTATTGCCGTTTTTAGCTGTACAGGATGAATCATCGATTGCATGAAGTAAATTCTTGCCTGGCAAATAAATATAGTCAAAAAACTTTATTTGCCATATGATATGGCTGCATACTGAGTCCAATCCTATTCAATATATACGGCGAATGGATTATGCGAAAGGCCCTTGAGATATGCAGATGACACAACCATTTTTGCCAAGTCTGAAGAGAAATTGTGTCAACTTTTAGATAGAATAGAAAACATCAGCATAGAGGCAGGTCTCAAAATAAAACAGAACAAAGACAATGATCATGGTAATAGATAGAGCCAACAACAACCAAAACCAACTAACGGAAATAAATAATATCGCCTTTGTAAGTCAGCTTGGGTACATACCTGGGATCTGCAATAATCAATATTGGCGGATGCACTGAGGAAATTAAACGTAGATCAGCTATTGCAAAAAATGCAATGGCTAAACTGACCAAAATCTGGAAAAGTCACGAAATCACCGTAGCGACCAAAATGAGACTGGTCAGATGCCTAGCCTTCCCAATTTTCCTCTATGCGGCAAACTGTTGTACTCTTTGGAAACTGACAAAAAGAGCATAGATGCATTCGAGATGTTTTGCTGGAGACGTATGCTAAGAGTTCCTTGGACAGCTCGCAGAACAAATGTGTCAATATTAGAACTGAATATTAAGAAAAGACTGAGAACGCAGGTGACAGAGCAAATAATAGGCTATTTTGGACATGTCTTTAGAAGAAACGGTCTTGAGAAGCTTGCGTTACAGGGAGGCGTGGAAGGTAAAAGAGGCCGAAGCCGAGGCAGATCTTTCATAAGATTTACCGACCACATTGTCGCAACAATTGGCGTTCCACTATCAGAATGTGCAAAAATGACGGAAGATCGGAAAAAATGGAAAGGCATCGGCAAGACGAATTCATGATATCACGATACCTGTGTCAGGTTAGCGACTAAGAAGAAGAAGGTCACATGTCCAATGTTAAATAAAATATGCTTCTATTTAGTTTTCTACTTTTACGAAACCGAATATGACGGTTCGTTTTCTTAAATTGGTAGTGTTACACAGTGCAACAAAAGTAGCTTGGCTGGCGACTAGCCTCTAAAATAACAAATATTCGGCTGAATATACTTCACATTCGTAAACTTCTTCCTCCAATGGTACTTGAATGAGTCTCAAGAACTATTTATCGAAATTCTTATTTTTTGTTGTTCCCTGTACACCGTTAGGAAATTCAAAAACTAGACGGCGCCGATGAAAGATTTACGCAACGCATCAATTTTTACAAACAAAATTTTCTGACAAATTCCATATGGAGCAGACTTTCCGACACTCACAATATATCAGTTGGCAAAAAAATATATACTATAATTTCTTATTTACAACAATCACATTCAAAGGAAAAAAGGAGCTAAAACCTTTGCCGTTTTATACAGTGTCGGGATAAAAAGTCTACAAATATTCATCAAACGAAATATTTCAAACTCTTCCTCGACGTAAGCTACACATTTTTGCATTTTAAATCGAAATTAACGATTGCACAAAGTTTGCAAACACTATTTCACATTTTTTTTAAATTTTCGGGAACTTTGAAAGAAGCGACACTCTACAAAATATGCCAAAAACTAAAAGGTTATTGCTGAAGATCCTCGCTCGTTTTTTTCATCTAGAGATATGATAATATTTATATTATATACTTCATAATAATATACATCTAGCGCTTTTTATCTAGAATTATTTAACAATAATGGTACAACTGCTTAAATATTAAAAGCGTCATATTAGCAGTTTAGAAAACGCAACGGATAATAGAAAAATAAATATTTTCAAAACAGCTTTTCCAACGAGTTGGCAACACCTTTTTTTTAAAGTTGTCTACGATTTAAGGGGGGTGGGAGGCAATTCCATTCTGTCATTAGGCGTTTAAAAATGAATTACTATAGGGAAAAATCACGTAACGCGAGATGGCGCTGTCAATAACAAAATATCGGATCGTGGTGTGAACACCAAATATTCTGTCATTTGATCACTTGTAAAACCAAAGTTTTTATTGAAAGAAATTTTTTAGTTATCTCAGAGATTTGAGTTGATTTTTTGTGTCAAACTATTGGACTGAAGATGGTTTTAAGGTTTGTTTTCAACGTTTCAGTTTTATTGTCGCTTGATTCTCGTTAAATGCCAGTAAAGACCAGGTGAGTCCATGTATCAATTTTGAAGTTTTTCTGTTCTGTTGCCCCTGGAATTCTTGTTGCAATGCCTATAAAAGTCGAAATATCAATTATGGACATATTGTAATATGTGGGTGAACGTGTTCGAATAATTATATATTATAATCCAATTAACTATGGAATGTTGATACTTCAACACTGGACGGTTCTGGCTAAGAACAGATCCATCTTTCAAACGCTTTCTCTGTGTTGTTGAAGTCACTATGAATAATCACAAATAAAATGATAAATCATTGGACAACAATATCACTTACCACTGAAAAAATCATCTTTCACAAAGTGCTTGCTGCAAACAAATATAAACTTTGAGATTGGTTTTCCTATCTTTAAGATCATCTTCCATTTCTGAGCTGCCTTAGGATTTGCAGGAAATTTATGCAAAGACATAATCGAATTGCTATAATATGTACTTTTCACCCATATTAATAAATGGAGGTTAGTTTGTTGTTCACACCTCGAGAAGTTCATACGATCAATAATAGATGTCGCCCACTCCAAGATTTTTCCCTATTGAAAGGGAACTTCACGTCACCCACTTTATCACAACAGCAGCGCCACTTCGAGTGCCGATATAAAACGAATTGGACACCAGTGGCGTATCGTAAATATATGATAACGGTTAAAGAATATTTATAACAGGAAATTTATTGACATTGAAAGAAATTTATTATTTTATAACAAATTCCCATTAAAAATATTCAAGCGTACTTCTTTGTTTATCGTTCTTCGACAAACGTCGTATTTTGTAGACGCTCAATCGCACTCCATCAGATTTAGCTACGTGTGCAGTCTCTTCCAATAGTAATTCATTTCTACGTATCTATCAGAGTTTCTACGTGCTACAAAATTGGTGGTCAATTGGACATTTTTGTACTGACAGTTGTTGGTAAATGAAAAACATCTACGATTAAGAAGGTATCGCCAACTTTACACAGCGCGACACAAAAACTAATAACGTCACTCCTCTAAGAATGTCAATAATTGACTCTAATCATGACCGATCGATATATTCGGAATATGCAAGTAACAACAGTCTGCAGTAACAAAGATTATATTTTTTTTAAGTAAGATTCAAAAGTATTACACATTAGCCAGTTTAGATATTTTAAGGAATTGTCATCGTTCGTGTTCTGCGCTTGAACGTGTTGCAATAAGTTTCAAACTGGTTGCACAATAATTGCCCTTTTAGGTGGAGCTTACAATACAAGCAGAACAATTAATTTTTCCCGCGTTATCTTTACAAGAGCCATACGAATAGCCGGTCAATTTGCTAATGTTGCCTATTTTGTTAGTGGACTGATACAAATGAGCTACAATAACTTCCAGTATAAATCCTTTTAAATTTGCCCCATAAGAATTGCATACAAATTTCCCACCTTGTGTATATGGAGGCTACAGGAACAACTAGTCAATTAGGTCCTTAAGTGTTACCATTTTTGTTCTTGAAAAAAATGTCCTACTATATCTTCCGATGAAATTTTTCCCACGAGGGTTTTATAAAAAATGTCTTGGTGTAAGTAGAGGCTACAAGAGTAGCTGGTCAATTAGGTGTTCTAGTGTGTTGCCTCTTTTGTTACTAAACTAATAAATATGTCCTACTATATCTTCCGATTTGAATGAAGCCTATTGAATTTGTCCCATAAGAGTTACACAAAAATAATTATCCTTGTATAAGTGGAGGCTACAAGAGTAACTGGTCAATTAGGTCTTCTAGTGTATTGTCTCTTAGGTTACTGGACCAATACAAATGACCTACTACATTATCCGATGTGAATTCTGTTGAATTTGTCCCATACAGGTTGCAAAAAGGAGTGGAGGGTCAATTAGTTCTCATTGTGTGTACCTTTTTTTTTACTGAACTGATACAAATGATCTACCATATTTTCCACTGTGAAGCCTATTGATTAAATTTGTCCCGTAAGGGGACAATTATCCTTGTGTGAGAAAAGGCTACAAGAGCAGCTGCTCTCTATTTGTCTCATAAAAAGGAGGCATCAGGTGTGGAGAGTCAATAAGTTCCATTTTTTTACTGTACTGATACAAATGACCTACTATATCTTCCGATGTGAATCCTATTAAATTTTTGGAGATTTTTAATTGCAAGAAAGTATCAAAACTTGAGGCAAAACTTTTGAATTATCTTCTCGATTAACGATATATATCGAAAGGAAAGACTTTTATTTGCTACCGTCTAGAGAGATAAAAAAAACACATTTTTTTTATCTCTAACTATCAAATAACGCTACTCGTCACTCGATTCACACGTCGATATGACAAAGAAGAAAACTTTAGTGCAAAATATATTAATATATTCTACAAAATGCGAATTACAGCATCGAATAACATCAAGATTTAAGATATAGCTATATAGTGAGTGTTTTGTTTTAATCTGCTACATAGTGTCTCTGCTAATAACGTTAAATGAAGTCGCGATTAAATTAATGCCGCATAAAATTGTCACTTTTACTCTTTTTTTATCGCTAAAACGTCATTTATATTTAATTTTGTAATGCAAAATCTTTTCCATTTAAAAAAAAAGCCAACAACTTTTTCAACAGCGCTCAATTTAACCACGACATCGTCGTGTAAATATTCAAGAGATAATAGACATCAAAGTTAGGCAACTTTATTTGCACGGAAGAACACCTTTACAGTAGAATAAATTGACCTTTACTCTGACGTCACTAACAATGAACAGTAGTAAACGCAAACTTTATATACCTCATCCTTTTCTACTGACAGTAGAAACACATCATACAATATGTACACTTGTCTTTCAAGCAATGACATACGTTCTTTTGTATCTCTAATTATGACCTCTAAATGTTAAAAAGAGATAGCGCCAATAACGATTAGTCAGTTGTATTCATAAGAATTTATTTTGACATCTTATGACAATTGTCATTATTTTGATACATCGAGTTTTATTCAAAGCGTTTTATCATTTGCATTCAGATAAATTATATAAAATCGGTATTTTTCAAAACCTCTAATTTGTTATTTTGATTTTACGGTGAGTACAAAATTCCCTGTATTGCATTTAAAAAATATTTTTAACATAACCTTACTTCTTAGACGGATTTGATTGATTTGATATTTTTTAATATGCTAGCCAATTGTTTTTGTTAGCCCTAAATTATGTGCTGTTTTTATTTTAAATAAATTTATTCAAATGAAAGATTCATAGAAATTTCTCCTTTCGTTAATGGTTACAGAATAGTTTTTTTGTGTATTAGTAGCAGACAAAATAATTATTAGTGAATATTATAGGAATCTTATCTAAATTTTCGACTAATTTAAAACAGTAATATGGAATTATTTAAATTGACTTCAACCAACAGAAATATTTAGTTATTTATAACGCAAAAAATACTGACAAGATAAACAAACAGTGGAAATATGTGGGCACACGAGAAAGTAACAGTGCCATTTTTGCCTCATTGATTCATTTCACGAGGTTTGTAGGTATGACGTCAGGGTAAAGGTCAATTTGTTCTACTGTATATTGTTATATTTATTTTATGTATACGAAATACGTATGTGCGTTACGATTTTTGCACACATCGTTCTGGTGTAATTATTATTACATATAACGTACAGGGTGTCGCAAAATTTCGCGTCGGTCAACAGACTAGCGTTCAAAAATAAAATTTCGAAAGAAGTTTGTTAAAAGTGCGTTTAAAATGAGGAATTCGCATCGACTTGAATTTTGCGACACCCTGTAATTACGTTATTTTTTACTTACTACTAAGCCACCGCTTCTGTAATTTTTTTCTTCTTCGTTTAAATCTAAATATGGAATGTGTCGTATGGTTGGGTTTCTTTTGTTTCTTTAAACATCACTAAGGCATTTTTTTTTATTTTATGTATGTATGTACATTTATAACATTCTTTTTTTATCATCAAGCGCTACGAGTGTTCTTTAAATGCATACTGTGATTTCTTAATTATTATTTTTAATACATTACACCCCGATACTCTTGCATCCTATTCGAAACTAATATTCTCATAATTCGCTTACATAACAAATTTTTTTTTATTTTTATTCCACAATTCGCAGACACGACATCCTAAGCAATAGCACCACCTATTTTGGAATACAGGCTGGTTAAATGCTTAATAGGGAAGATATATACTGCACACAATGTGGTCTAAGTGCTGTGATGCACGGCACTTGGACCTCCAGGTGTTGTGATGCACTACAACTAGACTTTCAGGTACTATGTTACACTATATGTAGACCTCTATCTAGGTGGACACCTGGACTTTCAAGAGCTCTGGTGCATGCAACAGGCTTCCAGGTGCTGTATTACACTGTACTCATACCTCCATGTGCTGTGATGCTTTGTATATAGACCTCTAGGTGCTGTGGTGCACTGAGTTGGTTTATAAGTACTGTTGCGCACTATATTTAGATATCTAGATGATGTGTTGCACTGTACTTAGACCTATAGTTGTTGTGGTGCACTGTATTTAGACCTCCAGGTGCTGTGGTGCACTATATTTAGACTTCCAGATGCTGTGGAGCAATCACCAAGGCTTTTCTAGCATAGATCCTGTGGTGAACTTTCAGGTGCTGTGGCGCACTTAGTAGGTTTATAGGTAATGCGTTGCACTATATTTAAACCTCCAGATGATGTGGTGCAAGCACCTAGGTGTGGTGCACTGTATTTAGACCTCCAGGTGCTGCGGTGCACTGTATTTAGACCTCCAGATGTTGTGGTGCATTGTATTTAGACCTCCAGGTGATGTGGTGCAGGCACCTAGACTTTCAGGTGCTGTGATGCACTGTACCTAGATCTCTAGGTGCCGTGGTGCATCGCACTATCCCCCCCTTCCCTCCGATTCAGATACGTTTATATCTTCCTCGGCATTAATGGACGACATCCCAGTTAGTTTTTTTTGAGAATAACAGTTTCAAAACCAGACAATTGTTAATTGCTAACACAGTGTAAAAATGGTGTAATTCTATAGTGTGAAAATGTTGCTTTCTCGGATAACATTAAAAAAAAAAAGAATGAATATTTTACCCAAAATTGTATTAGATTTTTGTTATGACGTTTTGTTTCATGGACGCCACCGCCATCTTAATCGTTTTAAAAACTGAGCATTGTCGAAAAAAAATTAAATGTACAACACACAAAGTCAATCAGGAATTAACATAGTATCATAAATTTGCATTTGCATTAACACATTTAACAATCCATTTATATTTTGCAGTAACCGAGATTGCAACATTAACACATGATAAAACGAACACTCTATGGATTATGATTATCTATCTAAAATGAGAATATCCCCGGCACTGAAAATCTTTCACTGGTTGTTATTTAGGTACTTTTTTTTAATTAATTAAAGAAGCAAAAAGAGAGTTAGTTTCGGTTTTAGATTATTAGTATATAAGTAAATTCGATTATTACAGTTAACCTTCTTCACGATGGAAAGCCATACGTAAATTTTACGTTTCAATTATATTACTTTTGAAATTCAACGTGAAGGGGTGTAATATCGAACATCCCCTTCACGGCTACATTTCTTTTTAATCAAAAACAAGCGACGTACGACTTTTTCCGTCGATCGGAACAGAGAGAGTGGAAAAAACAAACAAAACGAATAAATAAAAAAAAATTACTTATGGAATTTGAAGGCGTTGGATAATTCGTTGATGGCGGCATTGGTGACGGCCCTTCCGACAGCCATCTGCACTTGCTGGGGTACCTGAATTCCCCCTTGGCCCTGCTGGCCACCAATTCGACTGTACACACGAGACAGAGACACATCACTTACACCCTCCGAATATTTTTATTACATTTGTTTCTTTTGTATAAATTTGTTCATCAACTGAACATTGTACTGGGACTCGTGGGACATCCTATACGATCAACAAATGTGGATCTGTTCGAAAATCCAGTATAATGTTCAGAGATTCGGTAGTAAATAATAAGATAAAAAAATTTAATCACTGTAATGGTTGAAATAGGACTTTCTCCTTCAGAATTTTTTGTTACATGGTTATTTTTAAAATATTTAACAAACTTCATACACAACTGCTTGTCGTTGTTAACAAAAAAAAAACGTTTTTGGAAATGTTCTATGTTATTTAACACGTCCGCTGCTTAAATTTTATACACTAAAAAGAATGTCTACAGCTTATTGCAGCAGCGAACGTGTCAACAACATTTGTGACGAATTTCGTCAAATTTAGCTTGCGTATTTCCCAAAACGTTTCTTTGATTAAAACAAACATCTAGAACGACATACAACAATGCATTGTGACATTTACATTTTTTATTAACAATAATTGAAATAATCTCTTAAACACGTTTCTAATTGAAGCGGAACATGACATTGTAACATAGCACCCTATATTTTATATTTCAACAATCAATAATCGGCACAAGTTGCATAATTGATTTTTTTAACGTTTTAAAATATTAAAAACCCCGTTTTTCTTGGGCGTAGTCAATTATACAATATTTATGATAGACTTTCTTGCTTCTCAGTCTTAAATTATCTAATATAAATAAACAAAATTAAACTTTAAGTAGATGCCCATTAAAAAGCATGCGGTGGTTCAAATGTATCACAAAAAAATGTCACAAAATTTACATTATACTCTTAATTATGGAACCAGCAAACGTCAATTAAAAAAATCTACCAAAAATAACAGTTACCAATAAAGTGATTGATGAATGTTAATTAAAATATAATGTATCATCAAAATCATTGAAATAACTCTTAAAAAAACTATCCTACCATTAAATAATCTTGGAAATAATTAGCATTTAAGAAAATAATTGGTGATATATCACTTAGCGTTACTTAAACAAATAGTAGTTCAAATGTACCCTGTATTGAATTTAAAGTTTAAATCGGTCGATTTCAGAAAATACTTGACGGTATCAAAGAAAATTATCTAAAATTAAATAAAGGCTAGTTTAAAAATTATACGTCATGATATCATTAAAAAAAATACTGGATTGACTATTATATTTCGTAGAAATTATTATTATCCAAGTATTTAATATAACTTAAAATAAAATGATTGAACGTATCTACATAGATTTTTACGGAAATCCATTATGCAACCGATAGTCTTTAAATATATGTATTATTATTACGTTTAATGGAAAAGAAGTATGTGGTGGACCTACTAATAATAAATGTTGTTTAGCGCCTCCTGAAAAGAAAACCACAAGCTCAAAATAATGACACCTGTGGCCGGTCCCAACAGAATCGTTAATTGTCCGAACAATTATTTTTTTTTAACGTGACAAAAACGTTTCAAATATTTTAAATTATTTTCTAGTTACCACCTGACAGTTGGCACGCATGGGGTTGCTTGTTAATGAATTTCATCAGCGTTGATACTGATCATTAATGCTAACCATTAAAGCTATCCACCCATCGAAAATGTCTCTTTATGTATTCTAAAATACGGTAAAACTTCAAAATTATTGTGACCTGTGTCCAATTCAGAGGTTCATCAAGACGGACACAGGTGAGTGGCAATTTTTTAAGAGAACCTCTTGTCAGTATAATTACGTCATCAATTGCGTGTAATGGAGAATCCCAGCGAAAAGGGGTTGTAACTGTTTTTAAAAAAATAACGTATCAAATGATTACGATAGGAAAAAATAAAGTATTTGGAAAAAAAATAGTAACTTTTAGCACACGATAAGAATTTTATGTTGTATTTTAAAGTTTCAAGGCGTTTTACGATCAAAATTAAAAATTAAATCGGTTTTTATTAAATTGATGGATGATCTATTTTTCTCTCTTCTCGCCACTTCAGAAAAAACTCTTTTAGTGAAAGCTGGAGTGGCGGTAACAAAGAATAAATAAGAAATTTTTTTTTATACTTGGTAAACTAATCATAACTTTCCTCGCACCCCGAACCACCTCGGTCTGCCGACAGCCATCGTTGACCGCCGCTGTGGTTACACCTTGACGTGGTGCGGGGGCTTGATAACCGAGTAACACACGAAGAACGACTTAGGTCTGACAAACCTTATTATCTCTTTTGTTCCGGCGCTGCTTCTAACTTCTAACTGAACACTACCCTACACCGAACCGGGTTAGTTCAACATGCCACTTCTTCTAACCAATTTCGAAGAGGAGATGGTAAAAATCGCGTTATAAATTGCGCGTTCACGTTGATGCAGCTCAGTTTATGACTTCAATTACGCTGGGCAACATACCACCGAACTGCTAGGCGGTAACTGTGCAACGAGGACTTGTGCGGTTTAGTTAACTGTTTAGTTAGTCATAGTTCTTATAGCCAAACTAAAATGGAACTGGGCGGGTCACACCGCTCGACTACGCGATTCTAGATGGACTCGCAAACTCATAGAATGGAGACCCAGACTAGACAAGCGCAGCAGAGGCAGACCACCAACGCGCTGGGCGGACGATATAAAGAGAGTTGTCACAAACTGGTTACAATCAGCCAGGAGCAGAGACGAATGGAGAGAACTAGGTGAGGCATATGTCCAACAGTGGACCTGAAAAAGGCTGGATGATGATGATTAGTGCTAGTACCGCATCCCTAGTTGTCTTTTTTTGATGCGTTTTTGTTAACCGTATTTTTCTCTGAAAATTCTTTAATCATCATTAGTAGATTTTCTTTGGATCTCATTAAGTATTATTGATTCGGAATATAAATCGTCCATCTTAAATAATAATAATAATATGTCTTTATTTTAATCATCCTCGGCGAAGTACAGTTAGACTGCTCAACTCAACCGAGTACCAGTTACAAATAAATTATTTCATACAGTATAATGCCTACATATATATATATTATAATCAACAGTCACGAGAGTAACAGGTATGTATGTTCAAATAACTAAAATGTAACATGTAAACAATGCAAAGAATGCGCAAAGGAAGAACGTTAATATAATTACAACATATAAAACACAATTGTTATAGAACCATAAGGTATTCCTTAAAGGCTCTTTTAAATCCATAAGATGACTTGTTCTTGATAGGAGTTGGTATGGAGTTAAATATTTTTACCGCAGAATGAGAAAATGACCTTTTGAATGCAGCAGTGTTATGCCTGGGTATTACAAGTAGGTTTCTATTTCTGGTGTTTACATCATGCACAACTGACCTATATGACATTTTTTTTCTAATATACGAGGGAGTTCCTTTTTCTAATACTTTTTGAACAAAACATGCAAGGTGAAGTTTCCTTCTGTCCTGCATATCAAGCCACCCTAGTTCAGCTCTGAATGGAGTTACGTGGTCTCGTAATCTTAGTGAATAGATGAAACGAATACATGAGTTCTGAATTCTTTGAATTCTAGTTGAAGTTAGGATATCAAGACATGGTCCATAAATAATATCGCCATAATTTGAGTGGCTCAAAACTAGTGATTCACATAACTGTTTTTTCAGTTCTTTGCTTAGTATTGATCTGTTGCGGTAAAGATTTCTTAATGACATATAGCTTTTCTGGACTATATGCTTAATATGCGTTTTGAACCGTAAATCATCATCAATGAATAGTCCAAAATTTTTTATTGCTCTACAGGGCTCAATACTCACACCATTAATTACTACTTCTTCAGTAGCATAATCGCTATTACCAAAACATATCATTTGTGATTTAGTGGGATTTAATTTCAAACCATGTTTATTGGAGTATTTCAATATTTTATCAAGAGTATAATTGATTTTTGTAATGACCATGTCAGCATTATCTTTGTTGAAACTTGCATACACTTGAGTATCATCAGCAAATTGATGTATATAACAGTCACCAGAAAGTTCTTTTAGATCCATAGTATAAAGTAAAAAGAGTAGCGGCCCTAGTATTGAGCCCTGAGGAACTCCTCGAGGTAATGGCATTGCACTTGAGCTGGTGTCCTCTAGGACAACATACTGACATCGGTTGGAGAGATAGCTTCCAATTAATCCTATGGTTTTCTTAGATAAACAGTAATAATTTAGTTTTGCCAATAATAGATTATGACCCAGGGTATCAAAAGCTTTACTATAGTCTAATGTAACCAGTAATGATGTATTGCTACCATCAGTTGCTTGAAATATATCATCTAATACTTTAGTTAATGCTTTAATTGTACTATGCCCAGACCTAAAACCAGATTGACAATCAGAAAATAGTTCATTCTCTGTGAGGAAACGTAAAATTTCGTTGAAAATCAGTCTTTCGAACATCTTGGATAGCACTGGAAGCCTACTGATAGGTCTCAGATCAGACAGAAATTTAGGATTTGAGACCTTTGGTAACGGTAAAATAACTGCATTTCTCCAATTTATAGGAAAATATCCCTCAAGTAGGCAGCAATTGAATATGTGAGCGATAAATGGCAATAAAAAGGGGCAGCACATTTTTATCATATGGAGGGTTATTCCATCAGAACCTTCTGTATTTGATTTGATACTATCTACAGCCTCCAGAGCGTCATGCTCCCGAAAGGGTTCAATTTTGCAGTGGTCTAGGTTATAATTCACTTTATGGGTATTATAATACTGTACAAGATCATCATCAACTTGACACTCTAATGCATTGACAGAGTTAATGAAATGGCAATTGATAGCTTCAGCATCATTTAAGTCTTGTAATTTGAACTTTGTAATTACCATTTCAAAGTGTTTAAATTCAACTTCATTTTTCAAAGATATGTTAAGAAGTATTGAAAGCCAGTTATCTTCGCTAAAATCAAACCATTTTCTTCTCAAATAACTTAAACTCATATCAATAAAAAGTGAAAATTTACTGATAACTGTGTTGACCATTTCGGGTAATGACTTTTCAATTCTTTGTAATCTAATTTTTGATTCATAATCAAAGTATTTATCAATTTTTCTTTGTTCTAATTCGTTTCTTAAACTATCCATAATATTGTTACGGGTTGCGGCCAAGCCAACGGGACCCGTCTCTGTAAGATTGTTTGCCTTGAAGCGACGACAAGTCGATCGCAAAAAGAAAGAAATGTTTATTCGTAACAACAAACGCCCGATATTTTAGGGAATGATTTGTAGCCGCGACGGCAAGAATTTTCGCGTTAATTCCTCGTTCTTCCAGTACAGACATCCCCTTTCTAGAATAATTAATTTAGATTTATATACGAAGATTTCGAGTTCGCAGTTTTGTTTTTGAAGTTAATTATAAAGTGTTATAAAAATATTGTATAGAGTTTGTGAATACCTAAGTGACTTGTCAAGTAAGAATTTATTGTTTAGAAGGATTAAAATAAATTGTTTAGTTCTTGGTACCGAGTGTTTAAAATCATCAAGCCCAAGATTAAATATCGCAACAATATTATAGACATCCAGTATAGTTACAGCATTTCTATCCAGACATTTTACTATTTATTAAATTTATTCAGCATGTTAGATAAATTTCAATAACTCCTATTGACCCAGATCTGACATTTCGTTCAGTAGGTTACGTTATTATAAAGTACGGTTGGCAACCCTAACAGCGAACATAAATCAACAAAATCTCCAAGAATGCCAACTGTCTTATTGTTAGAGGTAGAAATTTGCAAACTTGTCGACGACAGAACATTAAAATAGTTGTTCAACTAAAAATAAAGTATTAAATAATTTCATAATATTGAAATAAGTGTAATTTCGACAACCCGATTCGGACAATCAACTAAATTAATGTCCAATGAATAATATGAAAAAAAGAGATGTTAGAAATGGGGAATAAAAAATATATTTACTCACGTGGGTATTAGGGGCGCAGGAAGTGCCTGTCCTTGCGGCCTACCTGGAGGCATCGGTGGAGCCCCACCTCCCGGTCTGTTGGGAATAGCTGGAGCCGGTCTACCGCTGCTCGGCGGTGGCGGAGGAGCCCTCGAACCCAGCGAACCTAATGCGACAGTTTTCATATAAAATTCGTTTAAAAAATAACGAAATTATTCTTGTGGAAAAATTTAAATTAGCTACACCAAAAAGACACTTATTCGCATTTTCAACTGCCGTTCAACAAATATGGAGGATTTAAGTATTGTCAAAGGAAGAGTATGTTTTAGTTTTATCTACTACTTACTTTTATAAAAATAATCGATTGTTACGAATTATTTATTTTTATGTTCGACTTACCGCTGGATCCGACGGCGCTCATCTGCGGCGTGGCCTTCCTGGGTCCACCGGGACTTGGTGGGGATAATCTCGGGTTTTCCAATCCGCTGGCAAGCCAGTCGTTCTTGACGGGCGGTGGTACCGGCGTCGATACTGTAGCCATCGATACGTCGCCGATTATGTGCAGCGCTTCCTTGCATGCGTGATACATTCGCAACATTTCTTCGCGTTTTTGAGCCTCTTCGGGAGCCTACAAAATTTTAAAAAAATGTTACCATTAATTAATTAACATTAGTTAACTTTACCTCGTCAACGAAGAAAACGTCGGGAAAATAATCAAAAACACTTTAAAATTGATTATCTCCCACTTACATATATTATCGTGTATTAATATTTGACGTGTAACAAAGAATGAGATATTTCTTTCTTCTCGACACCACGGTAGTATGACGACTCAGTGAACATTTGTCAAACGTGCCTCCCGAGGAAAGCTCTGTGATTCACGTAGAGGCACGCTTGTAAATTCTCTCTGTAAAAGTAACACAAGAGAAAAAATTTCCCCGCACTCATAAAAACAAAAAAGTGTAATCCGTGCTACTGAGACAGCATCCCAGCCACCCAAAAACATCCAAGAAGCAACGACGAAGACAAAGGTAAGTGGCCCTTATTTTTTCAAAAGGAATTTCTTGATCTACGTAGCATTTATTTTGTTCACTTCATTTCAAATTATAGTTCACTTCACTTCAAGATCATCCAAGTACAGGTTAACACGTTTACTGCCACTAGTAACTCGTCTCATCACACAAATATAAGTGTAAAAACAAACAAAAAACATTTATTGTGACCCATGCTACTGGAATAGCATTCCAGCCACCCAAAAACATCCAAGAAGCAATGACGAAGACAAAGGTGAGTGGCTTTTCTTTTTTTTTTAAATGAATCTCTCGATCTATGCATTATTTATTTTATTCACTTCACTAAAAATAATAGTCCGTTTCGTTTCACGACCACCGAAGTACTCACGAACTGAAATAAGTACAACAAACGAATTCCAATTACGAACGGAGTGGCAATGATTGAATTAAACAAAACGTAAAATGTCTCACCTCTTCCATCATTTGCGACTGATCTCCGCTGGCATAAATGTGCGCCAACAATTCGCCGTTTATAAAATCTTTGGTGTGGTTGATGATCATGTACATGATGGTTTTGGGTACGAGATCTCTAGTGGTTTTTGTCACGATGCGCATGTAACTGTCTACCAAGTTTCTAATCGTCTCTACTTGACGTTCCAATTGGGGATCCATCGAACTTGTCATGCTTTCTCCTGAAGACTGAAGTCAGAAAAAAATTATTTACATTGCACAAAACGTTCGACCTGTAACGATTGGTAATACATGATAAAGTTGATTTACCAGACAATTTTATGTTAAGGAATGTTAAGAGGTTCAAACATAAAATAATAATTTCTAAGACAATCGCATTCGTTATTACAATGCATCGATACGAAGAAAAATGCAATAAAAATGGGTGACGTGCAGCACATTTTGACATCGGTGGAAAGGGTCACGTACACACGACGTCACAGCTTGAGGTTGGAGGTACATGAAATGACATATCGTTCATACGGTTGTGTGATAAATAGATAAATAGAATTTCAAGCTGTGACGTCACATGTACGTCACTCTTTCTACCGTTGTCAAGCAGAAGAGTCACGTACACGTTACCCACACTGATGATATATTTTCGTTGTTAGTGTTGTATGCTCAAATCCTCTCGCTCTAGACGTCACACTAGCACGTTGCATCGATTACTAGTGCGACAGTTGTCAGTTCTGCTATACAATATGATATACTAAGCAAAATTTAGCCGTTTGTGATTGAATTTACAATCGTTTAATGGACATATATCGACGTTGTCGTAGAACAAATAATATAATTTAATCGGTGTAGTCCAGTAAGTGCAGTGGTTAATTAGTGACGACAAAATGTATTCCAAATGACGTATTTTTAAAAAGTGATTCTAATATGATAATAGACTACATGTGCAAAATTATCGCTTTTGTGAATTAGTTCTAATCCTAGTTTACAGTACTGTTGCGATATATCGTTCAAGTACACACCTGATCACCTCCCTGCAGCGACAAGAAGCCAAAAAACACATAAACACACACTGATTAGAGATAAAATGTTATTTACAAGGTATAGTAAACAAAAATAACCAAAAATAACGAATCGAATAATGCAAATAAATTTCTCGAATGATCCAGAGTTGGTAAAGCATCGATTTTTTTGGACTTAATCGAGTACAACGAAAACGTGTATTAAATAAAAAAATAAAAGAATTAAAACTGGTCGCAAATAGTTTGTTATATACCTAGCGTAAAAGCCAAAACCAAATAACACGGGTCTACAAGGTTAGGTTGTTGGGCAGCTGTGGGAAGTATTTTGCTGCATAGAATCTGAATTCGAGGTTAAAATTGGGCCATCGTGTCATAATTTTAAGATATTTAAGGTTTTTGCACAAAAAAAAGAATTTTTTTTGGTTTCTTTTGAGGTTATGTAAAGGATGCACTAAATTATTTGGTCTTCTTTTTCTTGTTGCAACATTTAGTACAATATTTATCCTTCAAAATAAACAATTAAGCGATAAGTAAAGATACATTGGAGAGTTACAGAAATGGACTTCTGGAGACGAGCTGTTAAAAAATCCATGAGGAACAGAGTCACCAACGGAAGGATAAAAAAATCGTGGCCGTAAAGCATGATTTAGTGAAGGATATAAGAATAAAACAATTTAGATGGTAGGGGCATGTGCAAAGTATACTCAACAATCCAATCACTAAGCAAGTACTTAACTGGACGTCACAGTGAAAAAGACTAAGAGGAAGAACACATAAGTTGGCGAGAAGGGATCGACATGGAAATTAGAGATAAAGGACAGGAAGAAAATCTATAAGATGAATGGGGATTCAGTACGTCTCATTTTATTTTGGCCGCTAGCGCCACGTGTTAATCCACATGCTCAAGACAAGTTTTTACCTTCCGGTATAAGTTTTGTTCCAAGCAATTAGCTTCCAATTGAGTTTCGTTAATATTAAAAGTGAATTAAAAACTTTCATTGTACTCGCAAAGTAGAGAACTTTCAAAAAGAAGATATTTCAGCCAAATTTGGTATCAATTTGGACAAGCACAGAATTTCAATCTCGACGTCGACTCAATCGATTGAAAAGATATAGGGTAAAAAATCCTTCAATATGTATATCCAAACTTCAGAATCTACAAGACTTCATCCTATGGTAAGTCGATTTACTGATTACAAAGTTGGTTGTTATATTTTTGAATCGTTTTTCTGTTAATTGCAAGCCTCGAGTCAATTACCAGATGCAATCCTCTTTACAAAGGATTAATTGATGTGAGCAAACTTACAACTTGTTAAAATTATATGATTTTGATTACATGATTATGATTTTTTTCTTGCAAAGTTAGACCTTAAATTATAAAATATATACCAACACCTTGAGTATTCACATTAACTCCAATATCGTTTTTGCAATCTGTAATCTTGGAAAAAAAAATTTTTTTTTGATATGTCATTTAAAATAAATGACCCCAAAAATCCCCAAGTGAAACTTTTTAAGACACCAATATCGCATTGGAAACGTACATTTTAATTTTCTGACTTTATGTTCATACTAATCGACCCCAAAAACCCCCCAACTACAAATTTTTAGGAGAAATTGGCAAGTTAAAAAATGTATGAGTCAATGTGAATGCTCGTAACTTTTTTAACTTTCATAACTTTAAATGGTCGTAACTTTACAAGAAAAATTCGTAGTTGACCACTTAATAGTTTATTTTAAAGAGTAAATGATGCAACTAGAAATAAAGACCAATTATTTCGATATTAACTGCATAACACCTCATTTTTGTAGACCTGTGAAATTACTGTCAAACGAAGCGGAAACCAAGTAGTAAGGCAAATATAAAATTCCAGCTATTTGTTGATAGGTGGCGCGTTATCGCACTATTTCGCTATTTAATGTCTTTGGAGTTGGTGTACATGAGTTTATGCGGTGTTAACGTACGACCTTTCATATAATCAGCTCCAAGATGGTCTGGAAATGCTTACAGAAACTTCATTTTTGTTTAAAAGATGCGTATTTTCGATAACTTTCAAGATATATTAAAATAAATAATGATTTAAAAAAAAACTAAGACAACACGCTATATAAGAAAACCGAACTAAAAAATAATAATTAATAAAAAATAATTTTACAATCAAAAGCGTGGGGTGCTTTTTACGATGTTTACGTTTCTTCTTGGAGACTTTACTTTTACCAATAACTGTTTATTATTAAATATATTAATTAATTGATATAGCGCACCCCACGCTTTTGATTGTAAAATTACTTTTTATTAATTATTATTATTTATTTTTTTAGTTTGGTGGTTTTCTTATAATGCATGTTGTCTTAGTTTTTTTAAACTATTATTTATTTTTCATTTTTTAGTTCGGGTTTCTTTTTTAACATCCTGATGATCCTGGACAGGATTTTTGAAAAAATTTATGAAATTATTGTATTGTCATTGGTCGGTCCTATAGAAGTATACAAAGTCGTTCAAGTCGATCCGATGTTTTTAAGTGGGTGAAAATCGTGTCCGTTACATAGATAGATAGATATGAGTCAAGCTGATATAAAGCGTGTAAAAATAGAAATCTATTTAAAATTCGCCAAGTTATTTCATTTGTTTACAAGCAGAAACATTCGATACTTTGAACAATTCCCTAGGCTCTCCTAATTAAAGAACTTCAATTTTTCAAAATGCATTTGAAAATTTGATTGATCTTTTATGTCATAAATTTTTTAAGTATCTAAAAGCTTTAATTTCGGCACGGCATATTTTTGAAAATTTACAAATTTTTTTGCAAAGTTTAGATGGCAATGTTATTGTGTAAAAACAATAATTCTGATTTCGATGAAATTTTGTGTGATAATTCACCACATCAAAAAGTTAAATATGAAGGATTTCCATTTTGCAACACAGTTGTTCACTTTAATCGACTACAGAAATGAAACTGCTAAAAATTTTACAGTACACAGCTAAAACATGATACCTACTTGTCAAAAAGTACACTGCTCTTGTGCCCTCTGACAAATTTTACAAGCACTAGACTCGCAGAGGAACTCAACATAACTAAAAAGTCGCAGTGCAATAGGGCTTAAGCCCCCTCGTACGCCATCTATCTATACACCAATTAAACAGCGAAATACGCGGTAAATGTAAAGATCCTTAATTTATCCGATACACTGCCGTACTACTAAACCAAAAACCCAATAAAAAATGTATACCAAAATAAAAAAAAAAAACACTTACGTCTGACGATGTCTAAAAAAAACGAATAAAAATTATTATCAAGCTTTCTTTAAAACTGTGTGTGTGTTTTGTGTTTTAAAACAAACAAATCTTTTTGTGCCTGCAGCAGAGAGCAGTAAAATGTACTTACGTCTTCTCCGTTAACGGTTTCCGTTTGTTTTTCTGGATAAACGCCGGCTCTCAAAAACGAAGCTTTCCAAGAATCAACTTCATCTAAAGTTTCGCAGCTTAACTCCAATTGTTTGTAATCCTATACGAGAAAATGATAATTATTTTATTAATGAAACTCTGACACGAAATTAATATTGTCTTAGTTACTTTAATGGTAATGTAACGTCTAACTTAATTTATTTAAAACTATAAAGGTTCATTTAAATTTAAAACTATTTGCTAACATTACTCACTCATTTATTTATAACACACTTATTTATCTAATTCGTTGCTAACATTTTCTCGAACCTTCGATCAAAAGACATAGTGCAGCACGTGGCCACTTTTTGACATTGGTAGAAAGAGTGACGTATATGTGACGTCATTATTTGAGATTGGTAACGTGCACGTGGTACAATAAATGACATATCGTCGGTGAGACTGCAAAACCGCGTAACAGCAGTCTGCAATACCGCGTATCTACATTATTTTAACTAAACGTATTCATGATTTCTATGACTATTATTTTATTCGAATGTGACTTAAATTTACCGATATCTTTATTAGATTTTGAGAAATATTCACAAATAAATAACGATAAATCAGAAACACGCGCCACTCTTGTCAAGACTTTTTCTAGCATTCGGTAAATACGCGGCTTTGCTGCCAAACACTCGCCAACCGTAACGCCAACTACTGATAAGCGGAATTGTTTTAACGGCTAAATAGACGTTTCCTTTTGGCTAATTTCAATCGCGTGAGTTCTACTAGGAGCCAATAAACACTCTGAACTCACTAGCTTAGTGATTTTTAAAGACTTAACATTAATATTCAAGTGACGTCGCATGTACGTCACTCGTTCTACAGTTTCAAGCTATAACATCAAATACATGTTACCCATTTTAAGTTTTATAACTTTCAACATTATTATTATGTCGTTGCCTTATGTCGTTTAGTTAGTTTTTTTTACCAATTTTTCTGTTCAAGATATTTCATAAAAAAATGTTCAAAAACTCACCTTGTATACGTTCCTGCCATCTGGATTGAAAATTGCAAACATGTGCCTCCTGGACATGAAACCCTGTTCTATGTCTCTCAATTTCAAACCGTCCAACGGCAACATATACTTCTTTTCCCTTTCCTCTTCGTCCTTGTACCACGAGATGCTTTCAGAGGTGAGTACGAACCAATAATCTCTAGAACCTCCTTTCATTATGCCCAAGTTATGAATGCACATGTAACCCTTACGAATCACTTGGTTTCCCAATGTGCCACGAGTTCCTTTAGCTGTGGCGCTTTCCGACTGACTCTGTGCACTAAAAAAATTTCGACTCAATTACTAAAAAAACATCTAAACTATAATTGAAGATTTCAAACTTTGAAATTTTAACCAACAATGCAGAAAATATTTTAAACCTTACTTGGCAAATCCGATAAAATCTTCGTGGTTGGTATTCATGTAAGCCAATTCGCAGTCTATAAGTAAGCAGAGTTGTTCTTTACAATGTTGCTCTCTACTTCTAATATGCGTGGTTACGATTCTCTCCACTTCCTCTCGCAAACGCGGATAACGTGCCATCTGAAAACGAGTTACTCGTCTATACAAAAGTCTGCACCAAATTTACTAAGTTAATAGTCATTTCACACTATTTGTTTAACCCACTTTCAATATTTAAATGCAAATGTTGACAGAAATACTGATAACGTATTCAAATATATTGTCACTAGTGTCAAATTCTCAAAGCCGCCTTTGCTCTAGCCACAGCGGACAGCTTTTGGTGGAAAACTATCGATAATACCATTGATTACTATACACTGTGATATCTATCGAAATGATATCAATAGTCCCGACGTGACATCAATATTAATAGTACGCTGCCTGTCTAATAGTGATGGGTGATATTTCACAAACTGCGATTTAATCACTGATCAACATATATTAGGTCGTTTTCATTATTAAGTTGGGAAAAATATCACGGTTTATTGAATTCTCACTGCTCACTACTAACAAATACTAACTCCAAGTCGTTATATCGTTATTACTCCGTTCAGTGTTCAGCCTGTTCCTTTCGAGTCCAAGTAATAATTATTCAAATGCAATGCTGATTCCAATAACGTTGTTTGTAGTTACACTTCTTCTTTCGGTGCCCTGTCTGTCTTCAGACGTTGGCGATCATCGTATTGATAACATTTTGAAAGGTATTATGGTTAGTGGCCGCTCTGAAAAGTTGTTCAGGTTGCAGTCCAATGTGTGCCCTCCACCTTTCCTTGGATAATGAGGCGGAGAAGAGAGTACTTGGGTCCTCTAATGATATGCCCGAAATATTCTGTTTTTTTTTCGCCTTTATTATGTTTATAAGTTCTCTCTCTGTTGGTATTTAACAAATAAAGTACTTCCTCGTTTGAAGTATGGGTAAAAAAAAAAAAAAAAAAAAAGTCCAGGAGATATTCAGCATTCGGCGATAGCACCATAGTTCAAATGCTTCTAGCCTATTTGTCATTGATATCTTTAAGGTCCACGCTTCACTGGCATAAAGTAATACGGACCAGACAATATTTGAGGACTCGTTTCCGAAGGTGCATGGAGAGATTTCTGTTGCATAGTATAGGTTTCCAGGCTAGAACTGCTCGTCGAGCTATTGCAATGAGTGTAAGTATTTCTTTGTCAGAGCTTCCAGTTTTGTTGATCCAACTACCCAAGTATTTGAAATGGATAACTCTTTTGAGGGGTCATTTAATAAAAGCTGACCTTGTCCCACATCTATTTTTCCTGCAACCATCCATTTTGTCTTACCAACATTTATCCTGAGGCCCCTAGTTTTATAAGCCTCATGCACTGACTTCAGCAGTGTCTGTAGATCTTCCAGGTTTGCAGCCAATATGGCAGTGTCATCGGCGTATCTTATGTTGGTGATTATTTCTCCTCCAATCTTTACACCCTCCTTCCTATACATTATTGATTCTTTGAATATCTCCTCTGAATAAACATTAAAAAGTGTTGGTGATAAAACACAACCCTGGCGCACAACACGTTCAATTGGTATCTTCCTTGTAAACATCTCATCCAATTTAATGGTAGCTACCTGATTATAATAGAAATATTTCAGTGTTATAAGATCGTATTTATAGTTACACACCATCATATAAATTAGGGAGATAAACATAGTGTCTTAACGACTTCGGCAGTGGTATTTTAGGGATGTTGATATTTTAAACAAATTTGGTATTTCAAGCACCAACATTAAAGAAAGCCATGAAAATTTCAACTTGACCGAAATTAAAAAAGTTGTAATTAAAATTTTATTTTCAGGAGCACACGCGCTAAAGATGTTGGTTGATAATAACTCTTGTTATTGGTTAATATACATCACTAATGCATTGTGATAGTGGCTTAGAAAATAATAACAATGACGCTAGGTAAGTCTCAGAGTTAAATTGCAACAATATGTGAATAATTTATTTTTAACCTAAAATTTTTATATTGCGAATCTCTTATTTTTTTATAGCCAATTGGTTGACAAATTGACTGAAAAAAAAAACATACAAAAAAAACAACAGTGCCGAGGCATCACCGACCAGACGAATTGCCCTTTTTTAGACGGAATCCAATAGTTTCAGGATATGTTTAGGTGCCGCACTCCAAATATGGGAACAGTATTCCAGGACAGGTCGGATCTGTGCCTTATAGATCATATATAGAATGCTGCCATCTTCACGTTAAGATAAAAAACTTTTCTGACCACCATCGTATTATGCGTTTAGGATTTAATTTAACCAATACACAATAAACAATATTTGAAGCAAATTTCATGGATAATTTAATTAAAACTTACTCTATCGCTGCACATCCTGACAACATTGGACAATTCCTGTACGACCAAATCCACGCATTTCAACGACGGTTCCTTTAGTCTGGAAATTTGTTTTTTCACTATTGCCTCGAATGCCATGTCGGGAGTGAACAAACCGACCTAAACAACAAACAACACAATTGTCAAGAATCAAGTAGTGTATTTAGAGTTGTGGAATAGAGGAGTATTTTGGGTGGCAAAACAAAGGAGTATTTTTGCCATGTGAATTTTAATTATTGTGAAGTCACTGCGGCATGGGTGTGTAACAGTACAATTTTTTTATAAGTCAGAAACTAGAAAGAATTGTGCTACATAATTCTACTGTGTTTTGGTCAGTACCCGATTTACTTATACTTTTGCAATCTGTAGTTATTCTTTCACGAAACAACGATAGTTTAGGGATGGCAACAAAAATTAATTATGCAAACTTACTCTGATACCGTGAATGTTTCTGATGGCGAACGCGATTTCTCTCCGCAATTCTTTCTCGTCGAATTCCATTTTGACGATTTCGAATGGGAACCGCTCGTGAAACAATCTGTTTATTTTCGCACCACCGGATAATTCCATCGTGTTTATCTGCGCCGAACCGGAACCTTCGATGGTTCTATCGAAATCCACCTGCAGCTGCTGGATCATCCTTTAACGAAATCGTCAATTACCCATCAGTAGACGTTCTACATGGGAATCGATTGGGTGGCTTGGAGAGTTCTAACATGTACATGGTTTGCCCGCAGGTAAAAAGTTATAGGCAGTTTAATTCCTCATGTTAAGTCTATGAGAAAACATTTTTTTCTCAAATTATCTAACCAAACCTAACATTTAAAGAAGTATTAATGTTTACTAGCTGTTGCTGAAGGCACTGGCTAGGAACTCCTGTGGAAAAAATAAGGAAACGCTTTCCATGACCTTTAAAGCGATCAGTAGCCCCATACTAAACTATACTGTACCAATAGGGCTCCTCAGGTATTTCAAACACACTGGACCAGTGTACAGGCATGCCAAAATACATATAGTCACATATAGTACAGGCACAAGAACAGTCTTGTGGGACACCTGCGTTTATTGGTCTGAGATCAGAGTACTGATTTTCCATTATAACTCTAAATGTCCGCTGGTATAGGTATTACTGCAATATTTCAACCATTTGCAGAAGAAATATTTTTTTAGCTTAATTATGCTTTGTCAATGATATCCAGAAATATAGCTGAGCAAATAAAATCTAAGCGAATTTATTTTGTTTTTTTCTTTTAAACGTTGTTGTTCGTTAGTGTTGTGACGTCGTCCATAGGACTTCGACGATAGCGATTATTAGCAATTATTATTTGCCTTGTAACTTCTTGGTCTAGAAAGATCTATCTTTACATGAGAATAATGAGAAATTCATATTAGTGCAGGGGAGCTCCGAACAGAGAAGAAAATTTTTGTATTGAGCAGGATCGAACCCTGCTTCCATTGCCAAAGAGCAGATAGAGCTATGGAGGGGAATACATTTGTTTGGGTTCGAAACATCTATTTAATAATAAAAAAATTCCCATAGAGGGCTATAAAAGTGAATGTAACTTTGAAAGCGGGCGTTTCCATTTACATGTATGTTCTCTTTAGACAGTGCCTGATACCAGAGGGGGCATCTCAAAAATTTGATGAGTAATGGGATTTATGGAAAAACATTAGCAAACAAACAGTTAGTTTATAATTTGTTTAAAACTTTCGATACTTACTGAAGCATGGCTTTTGTTTTAATTGAAGGATCGTCAGGTCTGAAATGTTTGAACTGTTCCACGTCTTTTTCCAGCTGCAATAGCTGCTTTTGCAATTTATCTCTTAAGCTTGGCAGTGTATCGCGAATGTGGTTGGTGAGCTGCTGATTCAAAACCCTCTGCAAATAGGGTGTGCCCAGGCGTTCAGCTATATGTCGATAGGATGGATGACTAAAATTAAAAAAAAAAAATAAACGTCTAATAAGGCAAACAATATTTAAAAGGTCGTTACCCAAAGAAAAATTGTCTTTCGGCCGACAAAGCGGCTTTTATGTCTTTTCTGCCATCTATGTCTTTCTGCGATCGATTAACCACGCCAATGTATCCTCTTCTCAACGGCAACAACTTATTTTCTAATATATCACGAGCGTCGGTACCTTCATCCATTAAATCTAACTTTGTTATAACACCTATTGTTCTAATACCTAAAATTATTGTATATAAGTAGCTACGTATATCACTAATACTATGACATAAATTAAACCATCCCAATCTACAAAATTTAAAAATACTACATTAACTAAGTAGTCCTAGACCTGATATTTCATGTAACAGACAACTTCTACAACTTGTGTAATTACACAATTGGTTAATTAAATCCTTTTAGTATCAAATTCATTTATTTAATCAATCAATTTTTTTTACTTTTATTTTTGAGGCTTTTTACCAAGATTGACAATAAATGTATATAAACAAGACAAAAAGAAGTGAGAGTCAGTTAAGTAAACATTAGAGTAAAGAAGCAAGTAAAGAAAAGCATAACCACTTGAGCAATGTAAACAGCTGACAGAGTAAAAAGTCTAAGTCAGCGGCTAGTGGAGTTGCAAGTCGATATAATATGATAATGTCTGATTAAAATATTCCATATGAACACAAGTAGAAAACAATAGGACGAGTCAAGTGCTAACCCCAGTTACTGGGCGAAGTTTCACTAGACTGAATTACTCTATCACGTAAACACCAACGAAAAGAACTAGGGAAAGACTAGTAACTACACTGAGTTACTGGGCCCAGTTTACTGAGCCGAGTTACTTTACCAATGTAAACTAGTCTTTAGAAACAGCTATTATACTCAGTTTTCGGTGTAGCCTTCAAAGCGGCCAGCGTATTCTCTTGTGTGGCTTCAATTGACTCTAAATAGGAAAAGTTACGCAGAGCCACATCTGGTGAATACGGTGCTTGCGTAACGACATTCACTTGAATTTTGATGAAATAATGATGGCAGTAGGTGATGGTGCAATAGTGAGGCAAAAACGATTAATTGTTTTGCCATAGCTCTGATCGTTTCTTATGAATGAACTCATGTAAACGACGCAATTTTTGTTGTTAGGGCAGCAAAAAGAAACTCTTTGTAGACAACGCCACGATAGTTGAAGAAAACAGTCAACGTGACCTTGATTTTTGTTTTGACGTGGTTGTTTTGGTTTTGGTTCACCTGCAGTACAATATTCACCAGACTGTAGAGCTGTATCTGAGTCATAAGCATAGATCCAGGTCTTATCGCCAGTAATTATGCATTTTAGATCATTATCAATCACAGAAAGCCACTACAACATGACGTTGTTTTTAAAACAAATTCAAATCTTTTGGAACAAGACAAAAAGACATATGAGACAAGCCCAAATTGTTTGTATTGATTCTTATGATATATCATCAATATCTACAAGGTCATTTTAAATCAATCAATGCTTGTACAGTATAAGCTCCTTGATTTTGTTGATACCAAATACATATATACATATGGTCACGCCTTTTTCCAGTAGGAATAGTCAGAGACCACTTCTTTTCACTTTCTATGGTTCATACACATGTCTACAAAAGCACAGTAGACCTTTTGACTTCTAACCAAGAATTTATGCCTCATAACAAAAAGACCTGGTCCTCTTTTAAATCTTGCTTGCACATCCCATATCTTCTCATCAGTTTCATTCATCACTCTTTAAATCAATACATTTGCATACAGTTTGCTGATGATGCTGAGTAAACTAATAGTTCAGTAGTTTTAGCAGTCCTGCTGTGAACCTTTTCCTTTACAATACATACATATAGTCACGCCTTTTCACATAGAGGTAGGCAGATACAAGTTCCTTCCACTTCCGCTACGGTTTTTACACACATCTTTTGCTTCCTTTACTTTCAACAGTGCTCTCATGCATGCTCGTCGGTTGTTGGTACTCTTGACCTGGCCTTTCTTCAAAACAATGTTGATCTGATCGAGATATGTTCACCGAGGTCAACCTCTACCCACTTCCATCCATTCACACTCGCCTTATAAATTTGTTTCGTCAATCTTCCTTTATTCATCCTTTCTACGTGTACAAACCATCTAAGCATTCCTTTATCTATATTTGTAACCACATCTTTTACAATACAGTGTTCTCTTATCTCACTATTTTTTACTTTATCCAACCAAGTCACTCTGGCTATACTTCTCAGACTTCTCATCTCCGCAGCATTAATCCTATTTTCATGCTTCTTCTGCCAAATCTAACATTCACTACCATATATAAGTGTAGGAATCAACACTCCTCTATGCACAGCCAGACGTGCCTTTTTGGACACTTTCTGGCTGTTCATAAAGCTATGCAGTGCCCCATTCATTTGTTTTCCGGCCAACACCCTTCGCTCAATGTCACTGTCATACTTTCCATCTCTCGTAGACTTTAAACCCAAGTACACAAACTCATTTACTTTAGTTTTGCTTGCATTAATTTTTATCCCTTTGATTTTCAGGGAATCATGCATAACATTAACCATCACCTGCAACTCCTCTTCAGATGACGCTAATATGACTTGATCATCGGCATAAAGAAGGCATTTGACAATCAAATCATTCGTTTTCAATCCATACTCATTCTCTTTCAAATCTTTTAAACAATCGTCTATGTATAAGTTAAACAGCTATGGCGAAGCCCACATCCCTGTTCCACACCTTTTTAAACCAGTCTGTGTAAGCTCTGTTTATCCTGACACAAGCGGTGGACTCCTCATAAAGTGATTTTAGTGCTCCTATTAAACTACTGTCAACAATATGCCGACGACGAATTCTCCAATACTATTCTCCCACAAGATGGGTAGACCAGGTAAAAAAAATTACAGGAAGACCCTTACAAACTACCATTAGAGACACAGAAGATAGAACACTTTGGAAGCAGATCATCAACAACACAAATTGAAAATAATGGAATCACGACCTCTCAGCTTTAAGAGTACAACTGACAGAGAGATTAAACTACAGCTCACCATACATAGACAATGTAGACCACAATTCACTCCTCTCTACTCTGCCATAGGCCTTCTCCAAGTCTATAACAGCGCAGTAGACTTTCTAACACATCATTAATCACAGCGCGCGTAATAAACAAAAAACAGTCTCACTACTTTTTGTCCAGAGAATGAACAATGAAAAGAAATATATATTTAAACAAATAAAAATATCCAGAACTTTTAACAACGTTTTTCATGATTAAAGTAATACTAGCAATACTTTATTTGTCTTTAAACAATAAGTATTTTTAAAAATAATTAAACCATGTCTCAAATTGAAACGTTTTTGATAAATTCAGGATGAAACACTATCTTTTACCTTGAGGATCAACTTCTTTGGCCAATTTCAGAGCGTCGGAGTTTGCTAAATCTGTATTAGCGGGAGTGACGGCCAAAATGAGACAAGACTCTCTCTTAATAAACTGCATTATCATTCCTCTGATTTGCTGCTCTATGTCAACAGGTTGATCTCCAATTGGTACTTTGGTTAATCCAGGCAAATCAATAAGTGTCAGATTTAAAACTGAAATCAAAATAGAATAGTTTTTTTCTTTGGTAACTATTTATTTGTAATGTTTTACCGTTTGGCGAGTATACCCTCAAGTTAATGGGTATGTTAGATATGCCTTTATTACTTCCAGTGACTCTGTCCGTTTCAGCTTCAATTTCTCTACGGACATCATCAAAATCCACAAATTTCTTTCCTTTACAATGCAAAAACTCTGCATGTTCTGCAAGCAATTCAACAATACATTACTTAAGCACAAACATGTGCTTTCAATTTAAAATTAATTACTGGATCCTTATAATTCAAAACAAATGTCGCAAGCAGCCAATATTTATAAATAGTTATTTTATTAATAACTTCCTTTAAAATTTTAACTGTACAATAAGTAATTAAAATAATATTATTATAATATATTGAAAGGGAATTTTAGAATCCATAATTACACCATGCATTTTTATGCATTGAAAAATACATTAATTTTGAAAATAAATAAACATTTATTACCATTAAGTTTTGTTTCTTATCTCTGACCAACCTGTATATCATGAAATGAAGATAATGTATAAAGAATGACAACTTACTAGACAAATATGTAGTAATTTTTTTCTTTTTTACTATAAATTTTAAATTTAAGATTAACTACACTGAAATTAGATTGATTTTTAATTAAGTCACAACGTTAAAGAGAATTATGAAATTATGACTCATGGATGATGATAATTTTCTTGTTAATTGATTATTAAATTTTACAAAACACAATAATAAATTTATGCATGTATTCTTATTTAATACATACCCATACCTGATTTAACAAATTATTTAAATGCATCAGCAATATCAAATTAATAATAATAGTTTTGTATGCATCTAAATTTTAAAATTATATATTACAATACAATACTTAGATATCTATGAAATGAAATATGTAGGTATCTTATCAACTGAAACTGAAAATAATGTTCATTAAAGGGGAAGTAAATATTAATTGCATAAGATAAAAATTACTGCAAGAAAAATGATATAAAAGTTTGTAGTGTAAAATTACCAGTATTTGCATTAATCAGCTGGAGAATCAGTGGTCTACGAGTGACGATTCCGGAGCCTCGGGGAAGGAAGTCTCTGAAAGAAATGATAACCATGTCATTCAACCCATTATCATCGCTCATTTAAAAATAAAATCAATATCAACCCACATCTCTCGTTATAGGTGCAATTATAAATACCTAGAACAATTACTTGGCCCCCAAAAGACAATTAATTTTCTACTAAATTTGACAGGTCAATAGCCAGGTTAATTTGTCAAAAGTCAAAAATTAAAATTGATTTACAATTTTGGTTAATCAATAAACTAATAGTGGATATTTACGTGAAATGGATGTTGTTAAAACTTTTTAACTTACTTTCCAACAAAATTTTCCAAAACTGAGCTTTTTCCAGCGGATTGTCCGCCCACCACTGCGATTTGTGGCAAATCCAAAGTCATATGTACACCCAGTTGTGTAAAAGCATCTTGCAACTTATTCACGATCGGAATAAGTTGTTCCATTCCCATATTCCCTGCCATTTTTAGGCCGGAATATTACATAAACTATTGAAAAAACAACAAATTCTATTCAGCACTTGGGAGATACATCAATGAACATGGCCGATAATAAACTGACTGAATTTTCACTGCGCATGAATCATAGAGTGTTTTTATGTTTTTAGTTTCCAGATGTTTTTTGTCGTTTTATTACTGACACTAAATCAATTTAAAAAAGTATCATTAATACATTTACATACAAAATATTTCTTATCATGAATTGCTTGTTTTTTATTGATAAAAAGACATTAAGAATTCTAATATTTTGATTATCAATACACACGCATTTGCGCAATGTTAAAACAGTATAAGTATAATGGGTTGCCTAAATAGAAATTTAATCAAACTTGTTTTGCAACAACTCATTTTGATCAATTGGCTTGTGTGAAATTACTGTTAATGTTTGTTCTAAAATAATCATTTCGTCAAGAAAAAAAATTAATGGAAACAATAATGGAGTTTCTTTTTGTTAATTAAATCGATTTGCGTCTGGATTATAAATCGATTTTGAAATAATTTGTTGACGTTTTGACATTGACATTTTGAAAATGACAACAAAACAACCTATTTTTCAACTAACTAGAAAGTTGACGGTTTTATTTTATTATAATGATCCATAGTTTATTTATAATAAACGCTCAAGGGTTAGTTTGTAAATAATACATTAAATATATTTAGTGTTCATTAATCATTTTTTATTTTAAGCGATGTTTTTTTGGAAAAACATTGGCGTAGCGTAATTCCAAAATCTATATGCGATTATTATCTGGAATCTCAAAGGGCAAATGGTAGCGATATAAATCCAGTTATAGCAACTCCACATCATTATCTCATATCAATACAAAGAAGTGGAGTTAGTTTTGTTGCAGTATGTATGGAGGAAATATCACCCCTGTTCGTTATCGAATTTTTACATCGTGTAGTCGATATATTCCAAGTAAGTTATGTTTGTAATAGTTGATGTAAACTTAAATTAATTTAATTTATTTTAGGATTATTTTTCTGAATGTACAGAGTCAGTCATCAAGGAAAATTATGTTGTTGTGTACGAGGTAATTTTAGATATCATTATTACAACTAATAATATATTTATTTATTTTTAATGATTTTAGCTACTAGATGAAATGCTAGACAATGGGTTTCCTTTAGCTACAGAGAGTAACATTCTAAAAGAGTTGATAAAACCTCCAAATATTTTAAGAACCATAGCCAACACTGTCACTGGAAAAACAAAGTAAGTCAGGATTCTTTGTTAATTCCATGAAAGCAGAATATTAATGTTGAAGTGTTTTCCTTTTAGTGTTAGTGACATTTTACCTACTGGTCAGTTGTCTAACATACCTTGGAGGCGATCTGGAGTGAAGTACACCAACAATGAAGCCTATTTTGATGTCATTGAAGAAGTTGATGCTATCATTGACAAATCTGGATCAACAGTATTTGCTGAAATACAAGGTTATGTAAGTAAATATGCTATCTGAAATTAAATTAAGTATAAAACTTTATTTTGTAGATTGATTGTTGCATTAAGCTAAGTGGAATGCCTGATCTCACATTATCATTTGTAAATCCAAGATTGTTTGATGATGTTAGTTTCCATCCATGTGTTAGGTTTAAAAGATGGGAGGTAAATATTTCAAATATATATTTAATTAAAACATATTTATACTTATTTGATTTTCAGGCAGAAAGGTTACTTTCTTTTATTCCCCCAGATGGCAACTTTAGATTGATTTCATACCATATTAGCAGTCAAAGTGTGGTTGCCATTCCTGTGTATGTTAGACATAATCTCTCTATTAAAACTGGCGAGCAAGCACGGCTAGATCTAACTGTTGGACCCAAACAGACGATGGGGAGAGTTATAGAAGGTTCGTCATAAAAAAAAATTCATAAATATTTAACTTAAACCGACGCTAATTCTGTTTGGGTATTCAAAGAATGAGACCTAAACCTTACCTAACTCTAACAGACGATAGGAAAGTGGTATGGTAATTGTCTAAAAGCGGCACTTTTCCGAAAAAATAGTAATTGTTTACTGGGTAGGAAAAGCCAAACATTCCTGGACGACTATGAAGATTGCCAAGTCCTGCATATAAATTTAATTGCTGGTGTTTTCGAAAACAAAAAAATGTAAAATGATAAGTGATAATGAATTTTCCATTTCTGGGACTCCTCCAGAGCTGGTTAAGGCAGTGAATAGTGCTTCATTGGAATTATTGTCAAAGAAATTAAGAGAAAAGTATGAATATGCATATAAACGTTTTATGGACTATCGCAAGAGTAAAAACACGAGTTCTATCTCGGAAAATGTTGTAACGGCATACTTCCTAGATCTTTGTTTTAAGATGAAATCTTCAACAATGCATTGAGCTTTTCAAAATATAAATTAATTCCTTAAAGCAAGGAAATGAATATTTCCTAACAGTTAGGAAATCTTGACTTTTTCTTTAAGAAATTTTGTTTGGTATGTCAAAATATTCTTGCGATTTGTGGGAAAAAACATATCTTTTTTAGGAAGAAGAATCCGTTGACGGAAAGCCGGTTTTCTTATAAATAGATTGTGTAAACATAAAAAAAGTCACTGATATGTAAGTCCAATTCCAGCAAATTTTAAATGATTCCCATGAAAAAGTAGTAATACACTTAAGGAATGTGATTTTAGATTTTAGGTTAAGTTTAACTTTTTATGTTTATTTATCGATTAACAGTTGAATTAATACTCTTTGGTGTAAAAGTTTAATCGTTCTCAGTTGGCTGCATTGACTTTTTTTTTTTTTTATGTTCTGGTTCCCACGAAAAGGGATATCCTGTAATGTTCAGAGAACATCGTGGGAACCAAGGGAGAGAAGGTAGGAGTTGGTGTTCTTCTTAAATTTCTGGAGGTTGTATGCCTCGGGGAACACCTCCCTAGGCAATGAGTTCCAAAGCCTCGCAATTCGTTGGATGAATGAGTCTTTGGAAAGTGAATTCTGCAGGTATCCAAAGTGACCACGAAGGGGTGTGAAGACTGAACTTGACGGGTTAATCTCGAAGAGACTGCCAAAGGAGGAACGATTGTTGATATTTCAGAAGAGCATCGCCCATGAAAATATCTATAAAATAGAGACAAATCGCCAACTTTTCTACGGTGTTCCAGACAAGTGAGCGAGTTTGTAAGCGAGGCATCACCGACGAGACGAATTGCCCTTTTTTGGACAGAATCCAGTAGCTTCAGGATATGTTTAGGTGCTGCACTCCAAATATGGGAACAGTACTCCAGTACAGGTCGGATCTGTGCCTTATAGATCATAAGCAGCTGACTGGAGGTGAAATAGCTCTTGGCACGAAACAAAAAACCAAGTTTTTGGGATGCACTTTTGGCAATGGACCTCACGTGATTTTCTCAGGAAAGGTTATTGCTGATAGTAATACCAAGCATCGATATGGATGACTTCAGTGGTATGGTTACTCCTGACAAAGTTATGTTAGGCACAGTGAGATCGGCTTTTCTAGAGAAAAGACATGCTTGTGTTTTGTTTGCATTGAATTCTACCAAGTTATTGGACTGTAGTGTTGAAGAATTAATTACACTTAACCTTACAAATTTCATCAACATTTTTCTTTATTTCATATTTTACATTTAACGGCATTATAAAATATCAGAGTCATCTTAAAAATCATTTTGATTAACTATATCACCAGGCAAAGAGTGCCAGCAACTGATGAGCGTGTATGAAAGCGCTGATGAAAGTAGAAGAAGCGACAGACGTGTGTAAGAACCGTAACAAGTGGAAAGAAGTGGTTTTTGCCTACCCCAACGGGAAAAAGGCGTGACTATGTATGTATATTACCTTTTTTTCATGGGAATCAGTCAAAATTTATTGGAATTGGACACACTTATCAGCAACTGTTTTTAAAGTGAAAACTTCTCTAGGTAGGTTGGATGGGGTTTAATTTTAAAGCATCCGGTGACGTCAGCGTTAATTTTGCCAATTTTAAATATTTTTTTATATGTTTAAACAATCTATTATAAAAATCAATGTATGTTTGTCGTGTATGGATTTCAAAACTGCTGGACCGTTTTTGATGAAATTTTCAGGCCCTCTTTAGAATGGCCCGGCGAGTGTTCCTGTAGCGATCGGATTTACGAAAGGGGTGGGAAGGGGATGAAATTAAAAAACTATTAAAAACGCCGATATTGATATCGAATTCATAGTTTTAGGGGTTGCTGAGTTTGATAGTGACATTCCCAATTTTGTTAACACCCCTTCCAAAATGGGTCGTAAAGGGATAAATATAAAAACTATCAAAAATGGCTGATTTTAGTGTCAAATTCATAGTCTTTGAGGATGCTGAGTTTGATAGTGACATTCCCAATTATGTTAGCACCCATCCAAAAGGGATGAAATATAAAAACTATTGAAACGCCCATATTAGTGTCGAATTCATAGTTTTCGGGCTCACTGAGTGTGATAGTGATATGTCCAAAGCAGTCAAGCCAACGTTCGAGCAAGACAACGTCTGCCGGGTTCGCTAATTTATTTATAAAAAAATGGATTTTCCGACAACGAATTATTGTTCTTCACAAAAAAAAATCATTTTTTTTTTCTTAAAAGTGCCTCCTCTAGACAATTATAGTTCTTCCAAAGTCAGTTTAAAAATATATAAAAAAACATCTCATTTAAAGCCATTAACTTTTCATAAGAAACCGACCAGTAGCGTATCGATTTTATTTTTAAATCAGATATATTTTCAAAAATTATTTAATTGTTTATTGAACGACATCGTAAGTGTCGAACCACGTTACATCCAAATAAACTATATTTTTGTTACTTTCTTTATAACTAAAGATCTGTCTTAAATAATTTTGACGAAGTACCACAATACGAGGCGTTTCCATAATTCACATTCGACTATCTAACTTCTTATACTTAAAACCACATTCTATTAAAAATTTTTGAAATGTTTCCTATGATTTATATTTAAAATCGTTAAAATCTTGCAATTTGTTAAATATAATTTCTAATGTTGGGACTTGATTTTCTTTGTACGTATTGTAAACCGTTTGTCAAATTATATCTTTCGATGGCTGGTGATACGTTTTCGTTTTTTATCGTGTTCAATCACAACGCCTCGTTTAATTATTAACTAAATTGTGGAATAAGTAATTTTCGTTAAGTTGCATATTCTTTTAATTATTTCATCTTGAGTTGAATTGAGATTTTCAGCTTTTAAGCATGAATATATATTTAAAATTACTTGTTGAACTTGAATATGCAAATCTCGATTTTTAAATTCCCAAAATTTTGTCTCATTTTTATTATTATTAATTAGAATTGCATTATTAAGATATGTTTCATCATTAATTTGGTTATCATTACTTTGAATTACATTATTATCAGGAATTTCAATAATTAATGTGAATATCAAGCAATTCGTTAGATTCATCATTTAACTCAAACGGTCTCCAAAAAGCCATTTCACAAATATCACAAAAAAATAAAACGCAAACAATAAAAATCTCCTGAGAAATTATTGAGAACCAGCGCGCGCTAATGTTTTGAAACGTCTAAAGATTGGACTAACTAATTTTCAAGTGAACATCTGCGAGCTAGATAGTCGACCGATGATTTGATAAATGCGTATTAGCGACGTTAATATTCAAAAATAAGTTGTGCTACCCGTGGTTTATAAAAAGAGGCGGCCGATATGTTTTGCTAAATTTAATCGGTATTACTCAGTATAGAATAAAGGAAATACTATACCTCATTGTTTTGTATTTACGTTTTTTTAGCTGTTAAATTAGAAGTTTTAATGCCAAAATGTATCTTGAATTGTGTGCTGACAGCTAATCAGGGAAAATACAATTTCGATCCCGTTTCAAAGATTTTACATTGGGATATTGGTAAAATTGATGTAACCAAATTACCAAACATCAGAGGATCTGTAAGAACCTTAAAATATTTATTCAGGGTTGTTGTTTATTATTAATATTATTTAATACACTTTTAGGTTTCTTTGGCCAGCGGATCCAATACTGCAGAGATAAATCCTTCGATAAACGTCCACTTTACAATCAGCCAATTGGCAGTTAGTGGGCTTAAAGTAAACAGACTCGATATGTACGGAGAAAAATACAAACCGTTTAAAGGCGTTAAATATATTACCAAAGCTGGGAGGTTCCAAGTCAGGATGTGATTTTGTTCGACAAAATGCTATGGTATGTTTTAAGTTTGGAGACGATTTCTTTCATTGAGAGCAACAGTAAAATGAGCCCCCACAAAAATGTCGACATTTTTACAAAAAAAAATTAACATCTGAGTGCAATAATTTGTAATATGGCGTTATCAATATTTCTGACCGCCTTCTATTTATTAGTATTCTTATTTTTGTATGTTTTAATGTAATTAAGTAAATATACGTTATTTATACAAATGTACTTTTATTCATATTTCCAATTCACCCGTTTTCTTAAACCGTGAAAAATATTGTTTATAGACAGTGTTGTTAATTAAATACAATGGGTGAACGTGCAGCACGTGGCCACTTTTTGTCATCGGTAGAAATGGTGACGCACACGTGTCGTCACTGCTTGAGATTCTATTTATCTGTCAAAAAATGATTTTCTGATATAAAAATATTCGATAACCATTACAAAATACTTGGGTTACGGTACTGCTACCTAATTGGGTTTCAATCGGCAGTGGAAGCGGCCCTGTTGACGCGAAGATGTATGTTTACGAAGAGGTTTACCCATTGAAAGAGGTCAAATTAAATTCGGGGGGTAAAGCGGAAGGTAGTAATCTCTACCAATGTAAGCAGAGTCTCATGAGAGAGAAAAAAATATATTTCCATCTACTACTACTACTATTCCATGGCTCTACAACCCGGGGTGGGTCTTGGCCGACTGTACAAATACTATTCGCCTCCATTGTTGCAGATCTTCCATTAATGCTGGGTCGTATTCTATCCCAATTGTCCTTAGGTCCGTTTTGATGTTGTCTCGCCACCTCATTCGGGGGCGACCTAAAGGTCTTCGTCCTACTGGTGCTCCTTCCCAAGCCAATTTCACCATCCGTGTGTCAGGCTGTCTTTGCGCATGACCTGCCCATTGCAGCCTTCTTGCCTTCATCTCCTTCAGAGTATTTGGATCTTTGTATAATTCTTATATTTCTTGGTTGGTTCTTACTCGGTACTGTTGGGTAACTGGGCTTGGCAATGGTCCAAAAATCTTGCGTAGAAACTTTTCTATCTCATGAGTCTCATGAGAGAGAGAAAAAAATATATTTCCATCGCTAGTGCGTAAATAAAATAGTAAAAATGTGCCCAGCACTCTTTGCAGACCGCTGCCGCGGTGCACCTATACGCCTTTTTAATGATTTGTCACACATGGTACATTCCCCATTTTAAGTTAAGGGATTGGGGAAGTGAAAGGACAAATGACAGATATCTGTATCGTAAAAATGTGAACCCCTTGGAAAAAAATCGAATTTCCTTAAATTCTTTTAAATACTGCCAAATATCGGGGTTTTATTAATCAAATTTAAAAGTCATATTTCTCTTTTTGATTATTTATGTCATCAAAAACAATGTAATTTTACATTTGACAGTTTAATATAATATTTTACCAATAAAATATAAATTGAACGATGAAAAAAAAAATTTAAATAAATGCCGGGATAGTTTAAAAAAAGTACGTATATAAATATGAATAAGTTGTACATAATTATTTCAAAATGGACAGTTTGACCGGGCCCAAGATATTTGTCTATGCGATAATCCGGCCCTGCTCTTTATAGATTTAAAAATTGATATTTCATCGGATGGTAAAACTACAAATTTTAATCATCAAAATGCAGGAATGTTTTTAATAGAATAATAACCACGTGAGGACAAATTTATAAAAATCATTAGGCGCCCAGTTCTGTAAGTGAAAATACGAAAGTGGGTCATTAATTGTGGTTAAATAAAATTACAAAACTGTATTGAGTGGATGCTGTCAAGTCGCATCTGTGATCTGTGCGATAAGCTGTTTAAAACTAGAAAAAAACTAAATTGATAAAGATAAAAAATATACTATGCGCTCCATATGTATGGAATAAATTCATTTTTAACATTATGTAAATATTTGTTGAAAAAAAAATGAAACGGGTCGATTTCTATTGGCAATTGAACAATTAACAGTAAAAAGAAACAGAAAATATTACCCCCTTTTTGCACCCCCTCTGAATAATAAGCACCCCCTCAAAAAATTTAAAAATAATGGGGGTTAGTGTGGCATCTTATTCGAAAGGATGTTCATTCTCTAATAATAATAATAATAATAATATTTATTAAATCATTTCATTTCAATGAAGATAAGTTAAGTATAAGATATAGATTTTATTTAATTACTGCCTCTTTAACCTTTGTTGGAAAAGTGTTAGCGCACCAGACGACTGGTGCAAGGCCGTTATCGTGCCTCTTTACAAGGGAAGAGGTTCGCAGCAGGACTGTAAGAACTACCGAGGTATTAGTTTACTCAGCATAGTCGGCAAACTGTATGCAAAGATATTGATTAAAAGAGTAACGGATGAAACTGAGAAGATGATATGGGATGTACAAGCAGGATTTAGAAGATGTATGGATCAGGTCTTTTCATTATGAGGTATAGTCGAAAAATTCTTGTCTAGAAGTCAGAAGGTCTATTGCGTTTTTATAGACTTGGAAAAGGCCTATGAAAGAGTGGTGAGGAGTGAATTGTGGTCGACATTGTCTATGTATGGGGTGAGCAGTAGTTTAATACGAGCACTGGAATCACTTTAAGAGGAGTCCACTGCTTGTGTCAGGATAAACGGATCTTGCACGGACTGGTTCAACATCGAAAAAGGTGTGAGACAGGGATGTGTAGCTTCGTCATAGCTGTTTAACTTATACATGGACGATTGTTTAAAAGATTTGAAAGAGAGTGCGTATGGACTGAAAATGGATAATTTGATCGTCAAATACCTTCTTTATCGAGTCATATTAGCTTCATTTGAAGAGGAGTTGCAGGCGATGGTTAACGTTATACAGGATGCCCTGAAAATAAAAGGGATGAAAACAAATGTAAGCAAAACGAAAGTAATGGTTTTTAAAAGAGAAGAAAGCATGACAAACTGTAAAGTTCTGATTAAGGGAGAAAGAGTGGAACAAGTAAATGGATTTGTGTACTTGGGTTAAAAGTTTACGAGAGATGGAAAGTATAAGAGTGACATTGAGCGAATGGTGTTGGCAGGAAAACAAATGAATCTAAATCTACGTCGAACTAATGATTTTTTTAATTCTATTCAAGGAGTTAATTGGAAATGCGATCACGGCCATAACAGGACACTGGGCAGGTGGACACGACTTCTGTAAAAGCTGTCACGATGAGGAAGAGAAGAAAACAATGGTACATCTCTGCCAGTGCCCTTCCCTGGGCACAAAACGGCTTTCTATACCACGGCAACTGGACTTTGATGACTTATCTGATCTCAGCTCAGTTAGCATTAAAGACCTCACACTTTTCATTAAAAGTTCCAACTGGTTCTCACGGTAGAGGGAGAAGGCACCACCGTTTTAACTGAACCTAACCTTACCTAACCACTGAGGTCCAAACATATGTTCAACGAGAATTCCAAGATCGACTTGCTTATTGTCAAGAAATGAATGTTGGGCATTTTGAACGTTTAATTTAACTGTAAAATAAATTGAAACATACTTCCTAAACACTATGTTATTTTATTTACTTCATTCTACGTAAAGTACCAAAATTTTACAATTTCAAAATAAATTTTTCCAGTAATTATTATACCAAATTGATGAGGGGGTCACAGAAACGTCAGAACATGTACCGTGCGATTGCACGGGACTAGCCTGGCTGACATATAATTTCTTCGGAGTGCAATTTTGCGAACCGGGGGAGGTTGTGAAGATCCCCTTGAGCGCATTATCTCTTTACATAGAGAGCACGAAGCTCATGGAGAGATAATAAAGGGAGGGACGGCAAAATGGACTCAAAATCCAATTGCCTATGCGGGGAAATTTTCCTCGACCGCACCCTCAACCATATAAAATAAATAAATTATACCAAATTTGAAAAACTTAATATTACTGGACAGAGAATTAAAATCCCTTTCGAACAAAGTGCCACACGAACCCCCTCCTCGTTTAAAATGTTTGAGGAGGTGCTTGTCAGTCAAATTTTCAACAGAAATCGACCTGTTTCAGTTATTTTCAACAAATACATAATAACGCTAAATTTATATTTATTCCATACATATAAAATACATATAGAACTAATTTTTAAAGAGAAATGTTCGCCTCGCTACTTTCTGCAAGTTGTCAACAATGATCTGTTATTTAACAATTTTCTAGGAGCATTTCCGAATATGGTACGAAAACTAAAATTTAAGGAATTTCAACGTCTCGCTAACCATTATGCACTCATAAAAAGCAAACCGAGACCAAAAAGCGGATAAAAAAATACGTGGACAGTCGAAAAACCGGTATATGCATACTTGAAATTAATCTTCATTTCAGGACCGGCCTAGCATCTACATAATCCTATTTTTTTGCCAATCCAATTATTTACGCTTTATTATCCATATGATGTTAGACTGCTCAAAGACCTTTACTATAATCAGACTGCTAGACTAAAAGTGAAACAAGAGGTTTCAGAAAAAGTTCCTATTAAACGTGGCGTTAGGCAGGGATGTGTCATGTCACCAATGCTTTTTAATGTCTACTCGGAAGCTGTCTTTGAAGAAGCGCTTAAATATCGCCATGAAGGTGTTAAAATTGACCTCCAAACACTACTAAATGCAGTAAACAATGCATGCAAGGAAAAGGGTTTTAAGTGTCAACACAAAGAAAACGAAATGGATGATTGTCGTCAAAATTAATATCAAGTATCCAAAATTAAGATTAGATGGTAAAATTCTGAACAGAGACTATTAGAAGGGGAAGGGATTAAAGAAAGGAGATGTGATTGTGGATCTACGTTGCAAGTCATAGTTCTCTGAAAAAACTGATTTTGGAAGCTTGTTTCCCTCTGTCGCAGCCCTGTAAAAGAAGGATTCTTGATGGAGATTGGTCCTTGTAGTGTCAATCTTGAGAGTAAATGGGTGAGACTGATCAGCGTGCCGAGTTCTTCGGCCGAATGTGATCAGTGGTGGTACAAGAGTTTTTATTTCTCTGGAGCATCTGCCATGGAAATATCTGTAGAGTAATGTCTGGTCTGCAAATCTTCTTCTATGTTCTAGTGGGTGAAGGGTATCTGTGAGAGTTGAGCTGTTTATCAACCGAATGGCCCTTTTCTGAATGGAATTTATAAGACGAAGAGAATGCCTTGGTGCTGAACCCCAAATGTGCGAGCAATACTCCAGTAGAGGTTGGATTTGAGCCTTGTACGTCGTCAACAGTTGATCAGGAGTAAAAAACTTTTTAGCTTTCCACAGAAAACCTAGCCTCTGGCTTGCTTACTTCGCGATGTTAGCAACATGATCATGCCAAGACATATTATTAGACACCGTGACTCCCAAAATCGAGATGGAGTGACTTGATTCAAGGGTATTTCTCAGACTACTCATCTCCGCAGCATTATTTCTATTTTCATGCTTCTTCTGCCAAACCCAACACTCACTACCATATAGTGCCCCATTTATTTGTTTTTCTGCCAACACCGTTCTCTCAATGTCTCTTAATATTTTTCCATTTATGTAGGTGGTTAAACAGAAGCAAATAATGAAGAGAGAGGCTTAAAAATAAGACGAACAGTTCAAACCCTGTCTAATTATTGTTACAAACGCCAGAAGATTTTTAACATAGATTTATTACACCTCAGTCGAAGACATTTCTGTTTACAACTTACTCGTTGAATAAGTAATTAAAATTATTTTACCTTTTCTTTTTGTAGCAGCCACAAAACTGGTTTTCCAACTAATATGCCTAAGCACATCAATTGCCGATGATGTAATTTATTTTAAAACCGTTTGTTGTAGAAAGTTGAAATTTTTGGTCCTGTAAAGAAAGCTAGAGATTAATAAAAAATTCCTACAAAATATTTAAATATGTGATACGAGGGGTGCAATATTAGTTTGGCTCATAGATATAAATTACTAATAAAAGCACACCTGCAACTTCCCTATTTCGTCACGAAGTAAAATTTTTTTTAGGTATAGTTTTTCCTAAGTCAGTTTAAAACTATCATTTTATTAAAAGCCATAAAAGTTTATTGACACAATGGAAGCGCCGTTGCCCACGCTAGTAATTTAGTTTTGCTTGTGTCACCACGTGACTCAAACATTTTTTTTTGATGATAAGTTATTTAATTTTTTTTTATTGAAAATAGTCGCAAAAGGGGTAGACCTATCGTGTGGGCCGCGGACGGCCCGCACTGCGACTATTAGAAGGGGAAGGGATTATAGAAAGGAAATGATTGTGGACCCGCTTTTTAAAAAGTTGCAGATTATAGTTCTCTGGAAAAACTGATTTAGGAAGCTTGTTCCATTCCGTAGCAGCCCTGTAAAAGAAGAATTCTTAATGGAGATCGGTCCTTGTAGTGTTAATCTTGAGAGTAAATGGGTGAGACTGATCAGCGTGCCGAGTTCTTCGGCCGAATGTGGCCAATGGTGGTACAAGAGTTTTTATTTCTCTGGAGCATCTGCCATGGAAATATCTGTAGAGTAATGACTGGTCTGCAAGGTCTGCAAGGTATGGCACGTCGGACTTCTTTATAAACTAAAAAAATCGATACCATATCATCATTTCCAAATTATTAAATCATACCCCTGACAGACAGACAATTTCTAGTTAAACAAACTACAGAATGAACTGAATTGTATAATATAGAAGCAGGAGTTCCTCAGGGAAGTGTACTAGGACCGATCTTGTACTTACTTTTTACAGCAGACCTACCAGTGACCCGAACAACAACTGTTGCTACGTTTGCAGATGACACGGCAGTATTAGCATCCCACTATGATGCAAAAATGGCATCAAGGAATTTACAGAACAATCTAAACACCATCCAGAAATGGCTCAAAAAGTGGAAAATTAAAGTAAACGAAATCAAATCTGGAAAAGCAATATTTTCGCTGAAACATAATACTTGTCCACCTGTTTATTTAAATAATCATCATTACCTCAATTAAATAGTGCCAAATACCTCGGGCTGCACCTCGCCGACGACTGACCTGGCAAAAACATATATTCGCTTAGAGAAAACAGCTTGGTCTTAAGCTACATAAACTAAACTGGCTTATAGGCAGAAGCTCCCAACTGAAGACAGAAAACAAAATCCTTTTATATAAAACAATACTGAAGCCAATTTGGACGTATGGTATTGAATTATGGGGTACAGCCAGTAATTCAAATTTGGAAATCCTTCAAAGATTTCAAAATAAAGTTTTTCGGACAATTGTCAACGCGCCTTGGTATATGCCAAATCATCTAATCCAGAAAGACTTACAAATTCCGTCAATTAGGAGCGAAGTCAAAAGGTTTAGTGAAAAGTACAGGAAGAAAATTACTGTGCATCCAAACCCTCTCGCGAGTGACTTGTTTGATGTAAGAGGTGAAGTGCGTAGATTAAAACGTTTCAAACCTAACGACCTAATCCAGAGTTATGGAAAAAGCGATTAACACAGAACTCATCAAATATCTGGAGAAATTTGAGATAATTCATGACAGACAATATGGATTTCGACAACTTCGGTCTACTGGAGATTTGCTGGCTTATGTCACTCAGCTCTGGACAAACACTATTGAAAAGTTTGGTGAATCTCGTGCAATAGCCTTGGATATATCTAAAGCCTTTAACCGCGTTTGGCACCAGGCATTGTTAAGTAAATTATCTGCCTACGGTCTCCCAACCAAACTGCGCCAATGACTCTTACATGTGGCAGTTGACGGTATTTCTTCTGATGCGTTTAAACCCCACGAACCACGAACCCCATTTACAGTTTCGCAGACGATAACACACTTGTCTCAACTTTCACATCCTATCGATCACTTTCGGTGAATGATACAAATAGACTCAGGCAGGAACAGGTTGATTCCATCAATAGAGATCTTAAAGCAATCGTCGAGTGGGGAACCAACAATCTTGTTCAGTTCAACGCCCAAAAAACACAAAGTGCCACGTTTTCCAAGAAAGTGAATTCCTCAAATCATCCCATCACAATGTCCGGAAATACCCTTGAACCAAGTTCCTCCATCTCGATTTTGGGAGTCACGGTGCCCAATAATATGTCTTGGCATGACCATGTTGCTAACATCGCAAAGTTGGCAAGCCAGAGGCTAGGTTTTCTGTGGAAAGCCAGAAAGTTTTTTACTCCTGATCAACTGTTGACGACGTACAAGGCTCAAATCCGACCTCTACTGGAGTATTGCTCGCACATTTGGGGTTCAGCACCAAGGCATTCTCTTCGTCTTCTAGATTCCATTCAGAAAAGAGCCATTCGCTTGATAAACAGCTCAACTCTCACAGATACCCTTTACCCTCTAGAAAATAGAAGAAGAGTTGCAGACCAGTCATTGCTCTACAGATATTTCCATGGCAGATGCTCCAGAGAAATAAAAACTCTTGTGCCACCATTGGCCACATTCGGCCGAAGAACTCGGCACGCTGATCAGTCTCACCCATTTACTCTCAAGATTGACACTACAAGGACCAATCTTCATCAAGAATCCTTCTTTTACAGGGCTGCTACGGAATGGAACAAGCTTCCTAAATCAGTTTTTTCAGAGAACTATGATCTGCACAATCATTTCCTTTCTATAATCCCTTCCCCTTCTAATAGTCGCAGTGCGGGCCGCCCGCGGCCCACACGATAGTTCTACCCTTTTTGCGACTATTTTCTTAAAAAAAAAAACCTAATAACTAGGTTTTGAGTAATATTTGTTCCATGTTGTCATAAATACAGATTTCAATATTGTATATAGATAAAGAGAGCTTTTCAGTCACATAATTTACTTATTGTTCTGAAAAAAAAAAGAACAGATTGTATAATACTCATGGAGTTATAAAAAAAAAGCTTTCTTGGAAAACGTGGCGCTTTGTATTTTTTGGGCGTTAAACAAAAACTTATTTAAAATCCGAAAGGAGTGATCGGTAACAAAAAAAAACACCAAAATTTTCCGATAATCTTGCGACCATAGGTAACAGTAAAATTTTTACGTTAGCTGATTAATGTGTTTGACACACACCCCGTACGTATGACTCATTTGTAAAATACATTAATCTCACATTAATTTTTACCAGTAATATTTAGTAATTTCTGTCGATAGTTACACCAATTCGAAAGATAATACAATAAAATGTATAGCTGTAAATACTCAAGTTTGTTTTAACACTCACTATCAGTATCTTTGTCATTATTTATTCTTGTTCAATAAAACATAATATTTTAAGCGATAAAAATGTATGCAAGTTAAATAAAAAGTAAAAATCGTAAATAACAAGATAGAATGTTATCAATCCACGGAATTTCGACGATGTTTTGAGTAAAATACATTTTTGAATAATTCATTGAAATTATTCGACGCACCCCCGTAACACCAACTATTCCGTTATCTATTTTCTTCAATAAACTAACCTAACATTTTGATTGACATTAGTGACGGATCGAATGAAAAGAACGGACATATATTAACATACAGGCAGTCCCAATAGTCCAGTAAAGTTATGTTACCTTAAAATAGATACGAAAAAATTATTAGGCATCCGAAGCATCTCAAGATGCATAATCCAAAATTATTTATAAAAACCGAAAAGGAAACAGAGCCATTTGCAGAAACCTCGTCAACATTTTAGAAAAACGCTCAGACTCTTTTCCGGTATTTTTGACTCCACTACTTTCAACCCCAAGCGAGGATAAGAATTGCCCCAACATTTTTAAATGGCATTGGGGGTCGAATAAGATGTATTTCAAAAGCTCTTACAATTCTCCATACAATAGTCTTTAACTTTTACATTTCCTCCCAATATTTTGAAAAAAATTACATGTTAAAATTTCAATTATTTTGGTTGCTTACTTACTACTTAATTGATTAAATGTTCAAACTGATGATCGCTCGCTTTCATACATTAATAGATATTTTTTTCAGTAATTGCAAATACATTTCGCCAGTCAAATTGCCTGGTAGTGAAAAAGGACCCGCCATGCAAAGGATCCCTGAAGAAATTTATGAATCCTGGCGGAACTAATCAGGATAATCGGATATTATGATCGAGCTATTGCATTGTCGTCGGTATTTGACAAGTGTGCGAAGTTTAAATTAAATCTGATCGCTTAAAGTAGGGCAAAATCGAGGCCAAAGAGTCAGTTACAAACATACATACAAACAAACAAATAAGATACAGGTGAAACTAATATAAGCGTGTTAAAAAGGTGGTAGACAGGGATGTGTGGCTTCGTCATGGTTGTAAGTCAAAAGATACAGATTATTATGTAGTCTGTGATGAAAAGACGCATGGAAAATGAAGAAGAATGTTCAAATAAAGCGCGCAAAAAACACAAATTTACGTGACAGCATTCATTTTCGGAGTGACACTGCAAAACCCAACAAATATTTTCGTTTCTAATTAGCGTTTCCAACAAATGGTAATTTTTTTTACGATATATGTACAAAATATTAACACACCGCGGATAAATTATTAGTCGGTAATTTTTCTTAATTATTAAACAGAGATAAACTCACCCGCGGCGACCGAGTAATGAATATTTACTTGAATTATGTTGTTTAAGACTAATTGACTCGAGAGTGTTTGTTATTCAATGAGATAATAGCGAAATTACTTAAAACCAACAAACAAATATATATATATATATATATATATATATATATATATATATATATATATGAAAAAATGTTAAACTGATTTTTTAAAAAACCAGCTAATTTCACTGTCTGTCACCTATATTATAGGTTCATGTGGGTCGATTATGTATAAAAAAACAACTACTCCTCTGGCTATATGCCGCGACAAAAATTAAATAACATCTGATACATAATCCTGTATAATACCCCATTTCGGGTACAATATGCAGATGCTTGTTAAGTAAGAGAAGGACCGGGTGGTGCTTGTTAAAAAGTATAGATGTCGTGACTGGCGCTTTCGCGTCCAACTTCATGTATACTTGGTAGGAGTCGAAGCTGTTGATGTGTCCAGTCGAGGTAGACCTGCCCTATGCTGATGAGGGGCAACACACCCCGAAACCAGTTCATAGGTGGTTAATTCGGATGGATAAATCTCATAGTTCCTTCTTTTACTTAACAAGCATCTGCATATTGTTACCCAAAATGGGGTATTTTACACGATTATGTATCAGATGTAATTCAATGCCTGTCGCGGCATATAGCCAGAGAAGTAGTTGTTTTTTTATACATAATCGACCCACATGAACCTATAATATAGGTGACAGACAGTGAAATTAGCTGGTGTTTTAAAAAATCAGTCACACATTTTTTCACATCCATTCACGCTGTCGAAAAATGTTTATAGTTTACTATAATATTATTGTAGTTTTCTATAAATTTTGCAGATATATATATATATATATATATATATATATATATATATATATATATATATATATATATATATATATATATATATTTATTTATGAACAGTCAGAAAGTGTCAAAAAAGGCACGTCTGGCTGTGCATAGAGGTGTGTTGGTTCCTACACTATAAAGTAAAGAATAATGAGATAAGAGAAGGCTCTGATGTAAAAGAAGATGTGGTTACAAATATAGATAAAGGAATGCTTAGATGGTTTGTACACGTAGAAAGGATGAATAAAGGAAGATTGACGAAACAAATTTATAAGGCGAGTGTGAACGGACGTAAGTCGGTAGAGGTCGACCTCGGCGAAATTATCTCGATCAGGTCAACATTGTTTTGAAGAAAGACCAGGTCAAGAGTACCAACAACCGACGGGCATGCATGAGAGCCCTGATGAAAGTAGAGGAAGCAAAAGATGTGTGTAAGAACCGTAGCAAGTGGAAGAAAGTGGTCTCTGCCTACCCCTACGGGAAAAAGGCGTGACTATATGTATACATAAAAATACAATTGTAAATGTAAAAATTTTTTTGGGGATGCAGCTATTTTTTATTGAGACTCTTTTATTACTTTTTTGTAAAAGCTTTCGAAATTATTTTTATTTCTTTATCAGTTACTATAGTATATGAGTAAGATATAAATTAACATTCAGAAAATGAAATAATATTTAGACAGTACTTAATTTGAAAAGTCAATGTATAGTTCTTTATTTATATTGAATTTTCAAATTAAATACTGTCTAAATATTATTTCATTTTCTGAACGTTAATTTATATTTTACTCATATACTATAGTAACTGATGAAGAAATAAAAATAATTTCGAAAGCTTTTACAAAAAAGTAAAATAGAGTTTCAATAAAAAATAGCTGCATCCCCAAAAAAATTTTTACATTTAATATATGTATATATATATATATATATATATATATATATATATCGGATTTCGTGCTTGTTATAATAAGATTAATTAAAATATGTTAGCTTTTTTTATTAACAGACTTATCATTGTTCTTTGCGACCGAGATCATGGACATTTTACTGCTGAATCTTGTGTTCTATTTATGTACAATGGCACATTGCTGTAATTATATACACAAAAAGGAGGTGACCGATTGCTGCTGACTAAATAATAAAATATTTTTATATTAATATTTACATAAAATTGTTGATATGGTGAGTTTGCTTTTATATTTTTTACACGTTTAGAACGGTAGGGAGAGACCACTTCTTTCCACTGTTCTGTTTCGTCAATCTGCTTTTATCCACTTTCTTTAAGAGTTCAAACCATCTAAGCATTCCTTTATCTATCTTTGCAACCACATCTTCTTTTACACCACAGCGTTCTCTTATCTCACTAGAAGAAGAAGAAGATGTGTGTAAGAACCGTAGCGGAAGTAAGTGGTCTCTGCCTATCCTCATGGAAAAAAGGCGTGACTTTATGTATGTATGTAACGTGCAGATTATTGATAAAAGTAATAAAAAATAATTATTTGAATAAAATATTTTAGTATTTAGCTTTTTTTAAATTTTGAGCTTGATTTCTGTCACTGTCAGTGTCATTTAAATAAAAAACAATTTTCATTAAAAAGAATTATTGTTTGTTATGAAAAATCATACACAGAATTGTAGTGAGTAAAGACATGTATAATATGCAGAAAATTTAACTTCAGTATATAATAACTAACAAATTATTGAAATGAATCCAACTAACATTTTATACATTTTAAATAAAAACATAACTTATAACAAGCATAATGACATATGAAATACCAATGAGATTTATGTAATTGAGATTTTCCACTGACAAAAGTTTGTAGTTGTGGACTAATTTTACTTGTACCAATTATTAAAAGAGATTTAAGATGCTCATCAGTTAATTTAGATCTGTAAACATTTTTTGTGTACTTCATTTTGGAGGTCTTCTCACACAAATAAGTAGTACCAAAAACAGAAAACAGCCCACGAGCAATTTTATGCAAATTATCAAATTGTGTCAGTGGAAGACTCTTATAAAATTCCAACAAAGATGAGTTTTGATATTTGTTCTTAATTATATCACTGCACTGAAGATCAATCATTTCATTTCATTTCATTTCATTTCATTTCATTTCTGAAAAATCTTAATTTGATTCGCAATGGCATCAAAGTCCGAGAAACGAGTATCAAAATTTATTTTCAAAGCACTCAAAGTTTCGATTGCAAAATCGATAGGAAACTCAGTCTCAGTGGTGTGGCTGAATATTTCACATGTTTTAAAATGTGAAAAACATTTACTTCGTAGTTATGATTGAAACAGTATCAATAAGAAATTACAGATAATGACAGGAAAATTAATAATATGCAGTGTTGCCGTTTTGCGGACTTTAGTCCGATTTGCAGCCTTTTTTAAACGTTGCGTACTTTTTTTTCATCAGTGGACTATTTCACTTTTTACCACCGACAACAATGATAATATGGTTTTGGCCCTCGGAACTTACTGGAGTAATCACTATGGCCCTAAGGCTGGAAAGTTTGGAGACCCCTGGTCTATGTTAAAGATAATAGTTTCCCCTTTACGCTCTACCATCCTAAAAGTACCATTAAACATCCTTAACTCCGCGTTCTTTTGATATTTTATCTACAACACACACTTCTTGAATTTTGGTAAATGTAATTTATTATTATTAAGGCAACGGTTTGTTTAATCTTGAATGGGAACTGGCATTGTCCATAACTATTGCAGAATTGGTCGCTAATAAATCTATAATTTGGCTAAAATATTCGTTTAAAAGATAAAAAGCCTTTTCTTCACGTTAATCTTTTGTAGAATTCGAAACAAATTCTAACAAGCCTCGATCAACACATTCTTTAAATCTCCCATATGGGTGATAATCAAACGACGACCTTTTCCGGTTGGAATTTTTAAGCCACTAGACAAACACTTTGTAACCGTCTGAAAAACATTTGTAACCAGTTTATCTTTCGTTACAAAATTTCCTCCATGTAGCCATATATTATCCAAATAATGATAGATTATTTGAAGCGGAGGAGAAGTGGGACTTTTCAATATTCTACTATTTTACCATAAAGGTTCATTGTAAATATTGTCTACCCGAAGAGATTATGTACCTATATTTGTTAATTAAAGTGACAGTAAAATTTGAGGCAGGCATATAAAATTTTACGTAAAAAAATTATAGTTTAAAAAAAAAACTAAAAAAAAACGCTTTAGAGTTAATCAAACTAAAGAGTTATCCCCACAGACCAGTGTGTATACTGCAGTATATCGAGCGATGGCCCTAGTAAACTCAGGCAATATCACCAACGCCTTGGTAATCTCAGACTCTATGAACTCTATTTTATCTACCCAAAGACTCTATCCAATACAGCCAGTGGAAATATTGATCAAGAAGGAACTACACACAGCAGCGGAAAACAACAAAATCAATAAACTCCTATGGGTACCCTCCCATGTAGGCATAAGTGGAAATGAAGCAGCTGACAAATGTGCACGTGACGCGCCAAATAACGAAAACGCCGAAGTTGTCTGTGAAAATGTCGCGAGTGATCTCAAAAACTATATAAAAACAAAATTCCGGGAATCCTGGCAAAGTGCGTGGCAATTGTCGAACACCAAACTAGCAGAGGTCAAAAGTAACATTCACCCTATCAAGTACCTCTCAACCAGTCGCAGATGCCAAACAATCATCTCAAGATTACGCCTCGGTCATACAAGTCTTACGCATGGTTTTTTAATCGCTCGTAGCGTACCACAGTGCGAAACATGTAAAGTGCAGCAATCAGTTAAGCCAGCGTTTCTCAAACTGTGGGGCGCGCCCCCTAAGGGGGGCGCGTTTACATGATTGGGGGGGGGGGGCGCAGTACAGATTAAAAATAAAATGGTAATGATAAAATGCTACAGATAGATTTTTAAAAAATCTTTATTGAAATTTTACTTACTTAATGATGACAAAGAAACATTCTAAGGACTAATGGCTAACATAAGCTTGTTTTAAGGCGCACAACTTCTCTAAATTTGGTTCTATGTTAGAGATGGCAACTCTGAGTTCATTTTCTACTTGAAGTTTATTTCTGTATTTAGATTTAACGACAGCAAGTGCAGAAAATCCAGTTTCACAAAGGTAGGACGTTGGAAAAGGCAACAGAATTCTAAGCGCTTTGGCTTTTATAACGGAGTAGTCGTTCGGAAGTTCAGTCCAGAAGTTTGTTAAAGATTTGTTAACAAAGTTTGATTTTTGTAAGGGATTTGTTGAAATATCTTTCAGTTGTTCTTCTTCTTGCAGTGATAGTCCGACAGGTCTATTTTCGAATGGATTTAAAACCCAGCTCCAGTCTGACAACTTGATATCTTTCTCTGCAAAGAAGTATCGCTTGAAATTCTAAGTTAAGTTTTCTAAATGGCTTCCTATGGTTTTTAGCATCACAGCTTTATGAATATCTTCCAATGGGGAATCTTGCACAAAATCGCAAAATGTGGGAAACATTTCCAAACTGTTTTCTTTCAATTTGTTATGCCATAACTGCAATTTCTTACAAAAAGCATCAATCTTTTGACTTAAATCAAATATATTTACGTCTTTTCCTTGCAGCTGAAGATTAAGTATATTAAGTTTTTCAAAAATATCTACTAAATAAGAAAGCTTCAGTAAAAATAATTTGTCGAAAAAATCTGTTGAATGCTTGTGACCTTCCTCGCTTAAAAATATCGCTATTTCCCTTCTTAATTCAAAGACACGCTTAACCGTCTTACCGCGTGACAACCATCTGGATGAGGAATAAAACAACAAAGATTGATGCCCAGCTCCCATATCTTCACACAGAACAGAGAACATCCTTGTTTTTAGTGGTCTGGTTTTTATAAAGTTAACAACTTCAATAACTACTGTCAAAATCATGTTTAGTCCAGGGCTTAGCGATTTTGATGCTAACGCTTCCCGATGTATCATGCAGTGCGTCCAGATAATTTCTGAGGATTCCTTTTTTACTAGCGCTTGTAAACTGTTGTATTTACCAGACATGGCTTGAGCTCCATTGGTGCAAATCGCAACACAATTTTTCCATTGCAAATTCATTTTCGTAATAGAATCATTTGTAATCTTGAACAACTAGGTGGCTGTAGTTCTTCCTTCAATCTGTTTACAAAACAATAAATCTTCACATATTTTAGAACATTGACAGAATCTAATGTAGCAAATCAAATGGGAATCATTACTAGAGTCAGTTGCTTCGTCAAGTTGTATAGCAAACAAGTTTCCAGTAAGCTCAGATTCAAGCTGCTGCTGCATATCAACTGATATATCGTTAATTCGTCGACAGATTGTATCATTTGACAGAGGAATATTGTTAAGTTGTGAAGTAAAATTTTCACCAAACATTATTTCTACAATGTCTTTGCAAGCGGGTAAAATAAGCTGCTCTGCAATAGTGTGCGGTTTTTTGCATTTAGCTACTTTGTATGCCACTTTATATGATGCCAAGAGAGCCTTCTCATTTACTGCCAGTACTCTATGGAAGCTGGATTTTTGTTTTTTAAACAATCTGAGTTTCTCCACAAAAAAATCTCGCGGTTTATTGACATATTCTCTGTGCAGCGTTTCTAGATGCCTCTGTAATTTATTTGGTTTCATGCTATCTGCAGCCAATACTTTTAAACAGATAACGCATTGTGGTTTTTCTTCGCCACCTACTTCAAGGCTAGTAAAGCCCAAATTTAGGTATGATGGGTCATATTTTCTTGTTTTAGATTTCGGACGATTTCCACCTGAACCTGTCGATGTACAAGCCCCGTCATCCTCAAGTTTTCGTTTTAAAAATTTATCCATACTACATCTACTTATACACTCACACTTCACAATAATGCTTGCTTAGTGTTAAAACACCTTCACTGAGAGACTGAGAATACCGTATGTGCGCTTCTGTATTTATAGTCGCGTTCAGACAGTTCGAGAAAGATCAGGAAGCTTGAATACGTGGCACGAACGCCGCGAACTTTCCGACAGCATCTTTGGCGCTCTCGACGAGACAATGTTGCCTATTTTAGTCCAAATTCCTAGGTCTACAGATTGGGGGGCGCAACATTTTTTAAATTAAAACAGGGGGGCGTGAATAACAAAAGTTTGAGAACCGCTGAGTTAAGCATTTCATTATAGACTGTCCAAAATTTTGCAACGAATGCAAACTTTATAAAATACCGGATAACTTAAAAGCTGCATTAGGAGACCATCGCAACTTTAACAGGATCATCGACTACCTAAAAATAATTGGACTCTTGAATAAAATATAATTTTGTAATTACCGAATGTACCGTCGCTAATCACCTCGGGTGGATGCGACTCTCTTAAATAAAAAAAAAAAAAAAAAACTAAAGAGTAAAAAATAATTCTTAACATAAGAATAAAATTAGTGACGCGAAAATTAATGTCACTGTTTTAAAAGCGTGGGGTGCTTTGTATGACATTTTTATACCAACTCTGCATTTCGGAATGAAAGCACCACACGCTTTTAGAACAGTGACATTAAATTTCTCGTCAGTAATTTTTTTCTAGTGGTAAGAATTATTTTTTAGTTTGATTAACTCTAAAAGCGTGTTGTCTTGGTTTTTTTTAAACTATAATTTATTTTTCGCTTTTTAGTTCGATTTGTTTTACTCATCCTCTTGCCATTCATCCCTCGGCACGTTTCTCACCAGTATATTGGATTGGGTGAATTATAATATGACATTGGAACTACGCGCATGCGTAGTTTACGCACTAGTTCTATCTCTCTTACTCTCAAGCAAACGATCCCTGAAGAAATTTATGAATCCTGGCGAAACTAATCAGGATTATCGAATATTTTGATCGAATTATTGCATTGATCGCTTAAAGTAGGACAAAATCGAGGCTAAAGAGTCAGTTACAAATATACAAACAAACATACAGGTGAAACTAATATAAGCGTGTTTATAAAACATTTTTTAAAAATTCTTCGCTACTACTTTATGATGTTATTTTGAGGTTTACCTACTATCTCTCATTAAAACTGTGCTATCAATCATTATTAACTAAATCGTAGTGATCAATTTTGAAAAATATTTTCGGAAATAAAAGAATTTTGTTTCGTTTCTGGTGAAACTTTATTACGCGCGTTAAACAAAATTTGGTAGGGAACAAACTTATGATTTTGCGTCAGCAATTGATGGGTGACATTATGGCGTTTTCTTTTTCTATCTGTCTGTTAAAAAGTGGCCTCAAGCTGACACTTATTAGGTATTTAATGATTTTTATTAACAAATTATGAAATTTGAATTATTAATATTACAATTAATTTGAAAATCCAAAAAAAAAACCACTGGTGTTTCATAATTTTAAGTTTTTACTTCTGTCGGCAGCCCCAACGATTGCCAAATTCATTTTCTCGATTGTTTTGAAAAGGAATGTTTAAAGAATTAACGAAACTGCCCATAAAAATGTACCATCGAGCTATCATTGATACGTTACCAAGTCAACGTTGATTCTAACAAACACCTAAGCAGAAAATGTGTCTCGAAGAATGAGCCTCCGACTTCTTCTCCTTCGACCGGTTTCCACCCACTTTAACCACCGTGTTACCCGGATCCCTCTCCCCTCTCGCCCCGCTATCACAGAAAACGAAGTAGGCTCTGCGTCTCTTCTCGGCCGTGCCGCCTCGGTGCAAGAATGCAATGCGACTTTACAGGGTTGGCAATCGCACACTTTATCCAAAAACACATTTTTAATTCAGAAAACGTACTTCTTGTCCAACCCTGTACGAAGATTAAGGATATTTGTGAAATTTAAAAAAACTTACTTGCTGGTACGCACCGACGATGACTATTGATTAGTCAAAAGCATTCTTCTACGAATTAAAAATAAACAAAAATTCTGCAAGAAATACAAATTTCTTCTACACATTTACTCCAAAACGTGAACACAGCTCCAAGTATAAGTAAAAAGTTCTGCCGACATTCAAATGCTTGCGCTGTTGTCACATTTACAACTTCATATAGGTACTAGTTTAAAAATAACAGCACCGGCACAAACAAAAAAAGTTGTCAGTAATTTTTAACAGACCTAATTTTTTATATGTTTTTCGATGCCCTGAATCCGAATGTGTTTTGAACTTATGGGAGCAAATTTTTTATTAATTTTGAAGCCTTCAATCTAAATAAAGTGCCTTTTCTGTCCTTGGAAAAGGCCTATGACAGAGTGATGAGGAGTGAATTCTGGTCGACATTGTCTATGTATGGGGTGAGCGGTAGTTTAATACGAGCACTGAAATCACTTTACGAGGCTTCCATTGCTTGTGTCAGGATAAACGGAGCTTGCACGGACTGGTTTGACATAAAAAAGGTGTGAGACAGGGATGTGTGGCTTCGCCATGGCAGTTTAACTTATACATAGACGATTGTTTAAAAGATTTGAAAGATAGTGCGTATGGATTGAAAATGAATGATTTGATCGTCAAATGCGTTCTTTACACCGATGATCAAGTCATATTAGCATCATCTGAAGAGGAGTTGCAGGCGATGGTTAATGTTATGCATGATGCCCTGAAAATCAAAGGGATGAAAATGAATGTAAGAAAAACGAAAGTAATGGTTTTTGAGAGAGAAGAAAGCAAAACAAACTGTGAAGTGAGTGGAACAAGTAAATGAAGTTGTGTACTTGGGTTCAAAGTTTACGAGAGATGACATTGAGCGAAGGGTGTTGGCAGAAAAACAAATGAATGGGACACTGCATCGCTTTATGAACAGCCCGAAAGTGTCAAAAAAGGCACGTCTGGCTGTGCATAGAGGTGTGTTGGTTCCTACACTTATCAGTATGGTAGTGAATGTTGGGTTTGGCAGAAGAAGCATGAAACTAGGATTAATGCTGCGGAGATGAGTTGTTTCAGAAGTGCCGGAGTGACTCGGTTGGATAAAGTAAAGAATAATGAGATAAGAGAACGCTGTGGTGTAAAAAAAGATGTGGTTACAAAGATAGACAAGGAAATCTCAGATGGTTTGGACACATAGAAAGGATGGATGAAGGAAGATTGACGAAACAAATTTATAAGGCATATATATATATATATATATATATATATATATATATATATATATATATATATATATATATATGCCTTAAAAATATGTTTCGTCAAAAATATATTCTTGTTCAGGATGGCAAACTTGACAACATACTAAAATTTCATGGAAATTGAAGATGTGTAAGCTAATCTGTATAATTACCTTTTTTTTAATTTAATTTCTAATATGAAAAGTGGCTCGGAGTACTTAGTGAATCTGGTGAGTGGTGACTGAGATATGTTTAACCAGATTTTAAAACTTATACTCTAATTGGCATTTTTTAAAAATCATCGTAATCCAAACGTTATGGTCATGCAAAGACATATTATTGGACACCGTGACTCCCAAAATCGAGATGGAGGGACTTGGTTCAAGGGTACTTCCGGACATTGTGATGGGATAATTTGAGGAACTTACTTTTTTGGAAAACGTGGATTTTTGTGTTTTCTGGGCGTTAAACTAAACAAGATTGTATCATTCGCCGAAAGTGATCGATAGGATGTGAAAGTTGAGGCAAGTGTGCTATCGTCTACGAAATTGTAAAAAGGATTCGTGGTGGTTTTCTAGAGGTCGTTGATGTGTAAAAGAAATAGGATGGGGGACAGGATGAAACCCTAGGGGACCCCGGCAATAATATTATGTCTAGTGTTTCGACTAAAAAACGCAAAAAAGATGGACGAATATCTGATCATACGAAGAAACCTCGATTGCAGTCTAATGTTACTGGCAGTGATTTTAAGTGAAAAACATTAAAATATTTTTTCATTATAAGCGAACAAGCACGTCGTGTGATTTTGCGAGAGTTCAATTATTCACTGTTATCATACGATGAGCAGAATTCGCATCTTGCCGGATTAATTTCTCTAGGGTCCGTTCAGCGGCGACGACCGCGTAAACCACAAAATGAAATCACCAGGTTTAATCAATCGTCATACAAATACAGAGTTAGAGTTTTGAATAAAGAGAGTGACACTTGTAATGTTTCATAATGTTACAAGGCGTTTTTGTCAATTTACGGAGTAAGTGGTAGGCGAGTTCAAACAATTCAAAATTCATTAAAAATGGTAGGTTGTCTTCCAGTTGACGGCAGAGTAAACATACAGACAGAAAGCATGCTCTATCTGGAGTAACTCTTTCTTTCGCGATTTTTTGTGCACTCGGCTAGAGTTTTATCAAAAATAATAAAGAAAACAACATTTTTCAGTATCGCAATTTTTACTTTAAGTAGGAAATAGCATGGAACTAGTTATTAATGTACATTATTTTGTAAAGACCTTTTCAGTTAAATGTGCAGTGGTTTTAGTTTTAAAATTAGGAATTTCTCAATATTATAAAAAACGGAAAATAATAAAAACGTATTCTACTCAAAAACTATATTTATCGTAAAGCGTATTCAAACTATCTCTCGATAACAAAAATGCCAGGTCTACTTATTATCGTCCCTTCATCAAGACTGCCGCCAGCCGCCGTATCCCGTCCATTTCTTCAGATACCTGATCTCCAGATGTGCTTGTGTACCCAAAAAGCTTTCCTTGCATACAGGGTGGATTCCAAATAAATCTTACAATTGTTTTTCCCCCTGGCTCTTCATATATCTTGTTTTAAATCTAAAAATATTTTGTTACTTTTTAATACGGCTCTGGCTAATAGCCTGGGAACTCGTTGTAAAATGATTAAGTTCCTAACTTAAAGTTGGTCAATTCCAAATAAATATTGTCCAACTCTATAAAAGAGAATACATTTATTTTACATAGTACCACCCCCCGTTGAAGATACATTTTCTTGGTAACGTGCTGTATACGCCAAGCGAACGGAGCATAAAAATAACGTGAAATTATCATTAAGAGAACGACCTGCATACACTTAGTCATTTTTTTTTTCGTAAACACGTTGCAAGTATCAAAAATCTCTTCGATGCATCTTTTATGAGGAAACAAAGGCCTTATTCTCTTGATATACGAACGGAATCTTAACAATGCCACTACAGAAACGGAATAATTCTGTACGCCCGATGTTTCACTCAAAACAAGACGAGCACGTTGAGCTGTTTTGAAAGATTATTGTACTGAACACGGCTCTTAAATTTTTCTATGTAGTAGCAGTTCCATTATACGAAATATTTTGATGAAATCGATAAAAGTTGGTCGATCGAAAAACTATCTATCGATCGTAAAAGCCGCAGGTTGTTATTATCGCGTTTAAAAAGATTGAAAATTCGTCAAATCTGCATAACTAACTATGCAAGCGCCGCAGCGGCGCGACCAAACATTTCACCGCCGGGGCTTCGAATTTTGAATTCTCGATTATACGAATTTTTTTGCTTAAAATTTTAAAATACGTAAGATATATTTTGATCCACCCTGTATGCAAGGCGAGCTTTTTAGGCACACGAACACATCTGCCTCTGCTGAATCTCGCCGTGCTTCGTTAAGTTGTTAAGTCTTCGATAGCTAGTTGGCTGGCTCGTATATTCTATTTCCTATAGGCTTTTCTGGATTTACCGCCGTGAATTTCTTGATAAAAAAAATTAAATAACTACACGTTTCTTGTTTGATAATATATTGTAAACTTTGTACAATCAGCTTACGGTTAAAAACCCTACTGTCTCTTTGTAATTTTTCACTGGTTGATGGCTTTTTAAATTAATTGATTTTATTTAATTATATTGATTTAAATTTTTACCACGTGGTGTTTTAAAGCTAACTTGCTTGTTCTCTCTGCGAAGACGATGGACGAAATCACCAAACGAAAGTCGTCAAAATAGTTAAGTAATAGCAGCGCTGATGTCAGCTTTTCTAATTGGTTTTGCCCGTAAATTTGTTTATGATTGGTTGCCTATAGCAAAGCGCCTAATCTCAGGAAACCTAGTGAATAATTGGTTGCCTATAGCACGCGTCTATCAGCTGTAATAATGAGGTTTTTAAATCAAGGAATGGATTGAAGAACATTCTACTGTTGCAAAATACGGAATTTTCAACACATTCCTTCTTTCACACCACAGCGTTCCCTTATCTCACCATTCTTCACTTTATCTGACCGAGTCACGACGGCTATACTTCTCAGACTACTCATCTCCGCAGCATTAATCCTATTTTCATGCTTCTTCTGCCAAATCCAACATTCATTAGCATATATAAGTGTATCATTAAACCGGAAAATGCTGCAAAGAAGGTTGGCCTACAAATAAACGAAGATAAAACAAAATACATGACTACAACAAAAACAGAACGAAGAGACAGGATAGGACAAAATGTGACTATGGACCACTATAATTTTGAAAGGGTCCATGAGATTAAATATTTGGGAGCTACAATCACCTCAGATAACAATATAACACAAGAGATTAACAACAGAATTCAAGGAGCCAATCGCTGCTGTTTTGCACTACAAAAAATAATGAAATCGAAAAATGTAACCCGCCGTACGAAAGTAACAATTTATCATGCAATTATAAGACCTATAATGACATATGCATGTGAAACATGGACGATGACAAAACAAAATGATAACCGACTAAAAATCGCAAAACGAAGAATTCTTAGAAGGATATATGGATCAATCAAGGACAACGACACGCAACAATACAGAATTAGAACTAACAGGGAAGTGCAAGAACTATATAACCAACCAGATATAGTAAAAATAATAAAGGCAGAGAGATGGTGTGGAAAGAAACCCCGGTAGGAAAGCGGCCGCTGGGAAGGCCAATGATTTTTTTTTTTATGAAAATAGTCGCAAAAAGGGTAGACCTATTAGAAGGGGAAGGAATTATAGAAAGGAAATGATTGTGGACACGCTTTTTAAAAAGTTGCAGGTCATAGTTCTCTGGAAAAACTGATTTTGGAAGCTTATTCTATTCCGTAGTCGCAAAAAGGGTAGAACTATCGTGTGGGCCGCGGGCGGCCCGCACTGCGACTATTAGAAGGGGAAGGGATTATAGAAAGGAAATGATTGTGGACCCGCTTTTGCAGATCATAGTTCTCTGAAAAAACTGATTTAGGAAGCTTGTTCCATTCCGTAGCAGCCCTGTAAAAGAAGGATTCTTGATGAAGTTTGGTCCTTGTAGTGTCAATCTTGAGAGTAAATGGGTGAGACTGATCAGCGTGCCGAGTTCTTCGGCCGAATGTGGCCAATGGTGGTACAAGAGTTTTTATTTCTTTGGAGCAGCTGCCATGGAAATATCTGTAGAGCAATGACGGGTCTGCAACTCTTCTTCTATGTTCTAGAGGGTGAAGGGTATCTGTGAGAGTTGAGCTGTTTATCAAACGAATGGCTCTTTTCTGAATGGAATCTAGAAGACGAAGAGAATGCTTTGGTGCTGAACCCCAAATGTGCGAGCAATACTCCAGTAGAGGTCGGATTTGAGCCTTGTACGTCGTCAACAGTTGATGCGGTGGAAGGATAATATTGCAGCGGACTTACGGACCCTAAATGTCCAACGACCAGAAGAACTTATGATGGACCTCAGCAAGTGGAGGCAAATTGTTATGTAAGCGAAGACCCACCCCGGGTTGTAAGCTACAGAGAGAGAGAGAGAGGGAGATAAGTATAGGAACCAATACTCCTCTATGCACAAGCAGTCGTGCCTTTTTGACACGTTCTGAAGGCTCATAAAGCTATACAGGGCCCCATTGATTTGTTTCCCTGCTAACACCCTTCGCTTTTTGGCTGTTCTGTAAGCAAATCGGTTGGATAGAACGGCCGGACGAATTCGTAACAGATTTCATAAATACAAAAATGAATTTGGTTTTGCAACTGATTTTGAACGACAAAAAATTAGCGTGAGTAAATTTATCCCGTTCGCGACGCCACTGAAGGCTTTTAAAAACAGTAAGAAGAGTAAGCAGGTAGTCTGATGGTACGGACGGTACCATGTGGGTCCATTTGCTAACTTGTCAGACTACCGTATGCATAATAACTGAATATCATTCTCGACTTTGCGCTATAACGTACCTGCCTTTGTGTATTTATATACATACCAACATTACCTTTTAGTTTACCCACGATATTTTCACACTCGGTGATTCCGAACACGCCGTATATGTTTATTTTAATATTCCCATCTAAAGCTTGTATACATCAAAATGGTAAATACGGGGTGTGTCACAAATACCCAGTTAATCGTGTTCTTTGATGAAATACATACATTCTTTTGTTCACTTAAAGTTTTATTTTTTTTATAGATGAGCACGTTTTCCAAAATTATTTAACGTTTTTATGATTGTTTATTTTTAAAATTCACATCATGTATTCTGGTTATCCTTGAAAATTTTGGGTCCATTAACAGAGTAGGGTTGTGTAAGAAATAACAATATCCTATTTTATTTCAAAAATACATTTATCGTAAAACGTAGTCAAAACTATCAATCTATTATAAAATGCGTCTTTACCCTTCAGTCTCGTACCAAAGACTGCCAAACTACCTGCTTTATCCAGCACCCTTCCTCGTCATTCTATTTATGTACCCAGCAAAACAGATCTTTCTGTTCAAGTAACCCTCGTTTATGAAAATTTGATCATCACAAGCATACATAATATGTTACATAAGATCGAGGGAAAAATCATAACATAAGTTCTGGCGCTCCAAACTTTTTTAACCTCTATTACAAAGGTGTTCAGTAAAAACTGCTCCATAAACATACCAGATATCAGCTCTGTTTTCAGTTTTCAGCTCTGGAACAACCAAAAAAGATAGTTTTAAAGGTCGCACGTGAAGGCTTCATTATTTGTACAGTATTGAATGGCAGAAAATCATCAGTACATACAAACATATAGTCACGCTTTTATCCCGTAGGAATTGCAGAGACCATTTATTTTCACTTGCTACGGTTCAAACACGCGTCTTTCGCTTCTTCTACTTCAATCAGCGCTTTTATACAAGATCGTCGGTTCTTCTTGTTGGTTATTATTATACATTTATACTGGCAACACCAAAATGTCAAGTTTACCTATCCTGCGCCGACAACTTCCTGTCATGGCGTCACTAAAGAAAAACGTGTAATGTGTTGTATCAAGTACAAGAAAATAAAATTAAAATACTACAAAGCGGTGTTTCAATCATATTATATTAACATGGTAGCATAGCGTAGTTTTTTGTGGTGTTGAAATTGTTGTTTAGTAGTAAAAACGAGAAAAAGTTTGAAGAAAAATAAGATTTCTATTAAAAAAAAAAAACCACGTGTGAATATGGCCACCAAACTCGAAATTACAATACCGATATTCGATGGAATAGAATACAAAAACTGGAAGATACGACTGTTCAAATTTTTGGAATTCAAGAAATGTTTAGAACCGGCAAAAAGAAAGAAAATTAGTACTGATGATGTAACAGTATGGACGGAAAAAGATGTGCAGGCCACAAACTATATTTATAGTGCGATAAGCAATAAACAATTGGAATACGTCTGCGAATTACATTCTGCATATGATATTATACAAAAGTTCGATGAAATGTATCTGAAAAAGTCGACGGCTTTACAAATTGTGTGCCGTCATAACCTCGAAATTGTGAAACTCAATAATTACTCTGAGGTAAATTTAAACTTTGATGACTTTGAAAAAGCCGTCAACGAGCTTAAACAGGCAGGCGCAATTATATCGGAGCAAGAGAAACTAAACTATATGCTAAAATCGTTATCACAAAGCCATAGCCACATTGGTGATTTAATTGACGTTTTACCAGAAACTGAGAGAACCGTCGAATATCTGAAAAGCAAAATAAAATTAAAAAGTGCCGAAGAAAAATCGAATGAAACAACATATGATAGAGCAAATGCTTTTCGAGCTGAAGCGAGGTCATCTGGTCAAAATAATTTAAAATGTTTTAACTGTGGAAAACCTGGCCATTTTAAAAGAGATTGTCGTTCTTCAACTGTGTACCGTGGTCGAGGTCGTGGATACTCTGGTTTCCGAGGACGTGGGTATAATACAAGAAATTTTCATCGAGGACGAGGAAATTATCATAATAATAATCATCATGATTACCAAGGAAATAGTTTCCACACTGCTGTAGTAAATAATGTGTCCACAAATGAAGATGAGAAGCCAAGAAAAGGTGAACTGGAATGGTTACTTGACAGCGGATGTACAGATCATATTATTAACACAGATGAGTATTATGAAACTTCTGAAACTTTGAAGAAACCTGTCAAAGTAAAAATTGGTGATGGAAAAATATTAGAGGCTACAAAAGTTGGTAATATAAAAACCTATTTCTCTGTTTATGGAAATAATTGTATTGAAAAATGTTTTTTATGTGAAAGAAATGCAAGCAAATTTATTGAGTTACTCTAAAATTACAAAAAAAAATTCAGTTGTTTCAAGAGGGAAATCATCAAAAATATATAAATATATAAATATATAAAAATATATATAACCCATATGGATCACTCATAGCCATTGCAATTAAAGAGGAGAGACTATACAAAATGAAAAGTTATTTGAATGAAGAGATATTTTATGCAAATGTAAGTAAAAGCAATATGTCAAAAAAAGAAAAATTACACCGTACATTGGGCCATATAAACTTTAATAATTTAGCAGAAATGTGCAAGAATGAATCTTTAGAAGGATTACCAAAAGATATTGAAACACATCATCTAAAGTGTGCTGCAATATGCATAGAAAACAAAATGCATAACTTACCTTTCAATAACAGCCGGAGAAAGGCAGCAGATATATTAGAAATTGTACATTCAGATTTAAATGGACCGCATCAAACTACTGGTAATAATGGTGAAAAGTATTTTCTAAGCTTCATAGACGATTACAGCAAGTTAGTCAAAGTTTACTGTATCCGGACAAAAGACGAAGTATATGAATGTTTAGTACAGTATGTTAATGAAGTACATAACATAACGGGAAAAATGATAAAGGAACTGCGATGTGACAATGGAAAGGAGTATATGAATGCAAGAGTTTTTCAGTTTGCAAAAGAAAAAGGAATCATGATAAAGCCTTGTCCAGCATATGTGCATGAACTAAATGGAACTGCAGAGAGATATAATCGATCATTAATGGATATGGGAAGATGTCTTTTATCTGAATCAAAGGTGGAAAGGAAATTCTGGCCAGAAATAATTAAGACAGCTGCATATCTGAAAAACAGAACTTTGACTAATACTATTGAAAGAAAAACGCCATATGAAATATTTTTTAAGAGGAAGCCATCAGTAAAGTATCTAAAATTGTATGGAAGTAAAGTGTTTGTCAGATTACCAGAAGAAAGAAGAGCATCTAAATGGGATAAAAAAGCAGAAATTGGAATTTTACTTGGATATACGGAGACAGGATACAGAGTATTAATAAATAACAAAATTAAAATAGCTAGACACTGTGACATTATTGAAGAAGACATAACTTTGTGTGGATTTGACGATGATGACGATGAAGAGAAGGAAAACAGCATGGAAGAAGAAAAAGAAAAACAAAAATTTTTAATTGAAAGTAAAGAAAACGAAGACGAAATTTTTATTGATGCAGATGATAAGAAGGATACAACGGAACACAAGAAAAAAGAAAAAAATGTACATAAAGAGAGTATGGTAACAAATAGTGAAAATAAAGAAGATAAGAAAAGAAGAACAGAAAGACAAACTAAGCCTCCACGCCGATTTGATGAAGAATTTGGTTATTATTGTATAAGTGTAAATTATTGTGATGCTCTGGTTCCAGAAAATTTTCAGGAAGCAATCAAATGTGATGAATCAAAAAATTGGAAAGCAGCAATGAATCGTGAAATGGACAGTTTAGTAAAAAATAATACATGGATGCTTGTGAACAAACCTCCAGAGGACAAAAAGGTAATTGATGTGAAGTGGATGTATAGAAAGAAGAGTGTGAGTGAATATAAAGCAAGGTTAGTGGTTAGAGGATTTCAGCAGACTGATTGTGTTGATGACACTTATTCTCCTGTTGCTAAAATGCCGACATTTAAATTATTGTTGTCTTACTGTTGTCAAAATTCCTTAAATATTCATCAAATGGACGTAGAAACTGCATTTTTGAATGGTAAAGTTTTATCTGAAGTATATGTTAAACAGCCAGTTGGTTATGAAGATTGTTCGGACAGAGTCTATAAATTAAATAAAGCACTGTATGGTTTAAAGAAAAGTCCTCGTGCATGGTATGAATGTTTTAACGAATTTTTGACAACTCTTGATTTTCAGAGGAGTAAATATGACTACTGTTTGTATGTTAGAAAACAAAATGATATGACTGTGTATATTCTATTATTTGTCGATGATCTTTTATTTTGTTGTAAAGATATAAAAGTTATTGAAAATATTAAAGAACAATTATCAAAAAAATTCAAAATGAAGGATATGGGCATAGTTAAAAACTACATAGGGATAGATATAAAATACAATTATTTTGAGCAGAATAATACTTTGACTTTAAGTCAGAAATCATATATTGAATCTTTGGCCAAACGTTATAGTATTGAAAATTCAAAATTGTATAAGACTCCCATGGAAATAAATCTGAAACTAGAACAATCTGAAGTAAATGAAGAAGTAAAATATAGAAATTTGATAGGTGCACTTTTATGTATTAGTTCTGGTACTAGACCAGACATATCTTTCAGTGTAAACTATCTAAGTCGATTTCAAAATTGTTACAGTGAGACACACTTTAAATATGCGTTAAGAGTTTTAAAATATTTATATTTGACTAAAGATCTAAAATTAAGATATTATAAAAATATTAATGCTGATATCTTAGATTGTTTTGTGGATGCTGACTGGGCAGGAGACATTACTGACAGGAAGTCTACTTCCGGGTTAGTAATTAGATTATTTGGAAATGTAATTTTTTGGAAATCAAAGAAACAAAACAGTGTAACAAAGTCTTCCACATTTGCAGAGTATATTGCCTTATCAGAAGTTGTAACTGAACTAAATTTTCTAATTTGTCTTATAAATGATATGTTTACTAAATTTAGTAACCCAATAAAGATTTTTGAAGATAATTCAGGTGTAGTAGCTATTGCAAAGTATGGAAATTTCACTGAAAATTCTAAACACATTGAGGTACACTATCGTTATATTCATGAAAATGTTAAACAAAATAAAATTGAAATTGTAAAAATAGACTCTGAAGAAAATGTAGCAGACATATTCACAAAGTCATTGGGTAATGTTAAATTTATTAAATTCAGAGAAATGTTAAATGTTAAATAAAATAATAAGTAGTTAGGTTACAAGTTAGTAGAGGTTGTTTACTATAAATGGTTTCTAGTATAAATGTAAGGAGGCGTGTTGGTTATTATTATACATTTATACTGGCAACACCAAAATGTCAAGTTTACCTATCCTGCGCCGACAACTTCCTGTCATGGCGTCACTAAAGAAAAACGTGTAATGTGTTGTATCAAGTACAAGAAAATAAAATTAAAATACTACAAAGCGGTGTTTCAATCATATTATATTAACACTTCTTTCACACCAAAGCGTTACACTATTTCTCACATTATCCATCTGAGTCATTCCAGCTAAACTTCTCATCTCCACAGCATTGATCTTACTTCCATGCTTCTTTTGCCAAACCCAACATTCACTACACATAAGTGTATAGAGACCAGCACTCCTCTGTGCACAGCCAGTCGTGCTTTTTTTAACACGTTCTGGCTGCTCATAAAGTTATGCAGAGTCACACTTTACGTCTCTCGTAAGCTTTTAACGAATGTATATACAAACTTATTCACTTGATCCACTCTTTCTCCTTCAATCAGACTTTCGTCTTGCTTACGTTCATCCATTTTATTTTTAGGGCATCATTCATAAAATTAACCATCACCTGCAACTCCTCTTCAGATTGTATGTTCTGACCATCGGCGTCAAGGAGGCACTTGATACGTACTTACTTACACCGTAGCGCTACAGCCCCTGATGGGCTTTGGCTCAGGCAACAATTTGCCTCCATCTATCTCGGTCTTCCATAACTTCTAGACTATTCCCGATGCCCATTTTCCGGAGGTCCGCCACCTTAATCTTGGTCTTCCAAGTGGTCGTCTTCCTTGTGGTGCTCTGTCCCATATTAAGCGGACCATTCTATCCTCTGGCTGTCTTCGTACGTGCCCTGCCCATCTCAACCTTTGTGTCTTCATGAGGTTTATCGGTTCTGGCTGATTGTATATTTGTTTTAGTTCTTGGCACTTGATGATCAAAAAATTTATTCTCAATCCATACTCACCCACTTTCAAATCTTTTAAACAACAGTCTTTGTATAAGTTAGAGCCATGGCGAAGCCACACATCCCTGTCTAACACTTTTTTCGATGTTAAAACAGTCATTGTAAGCTCTGTTTATCAAGACACAAGCTCTGGAATCCTCGTAAAGTGATCATCAGTATACATTAATTAATTGCCACTTAGTTATCTAAGAAAAATATTGCCATTTCAAAAGAAACAAGTGATAATGATCGGTTTGTCCGATGTGTATGTAGGTATTTGAATATTTACAGTTTGATTATCTAAGAATTTGCGACCGTGACTATCAACAAAATTGTAAATACGCAATAAAAGCTAATGAGATAATAATTGTGATACATTAGTATTTTCCTTTTGACTATATTTAGATCCGATATAAATGTCATTCGGAAAATAAAACCAGCATACGTCAAATGTATTACTAATTTCCTTTTCGAATATTAAATCACCAAAAAAAAAGTGGTAGATATAATAATCAAAATTAATAAGCATTGGTTACTTTGTTTTATATTTTTATAATTGATGATGGATAACTAACTAATTGTGGTTTCTTTTGTCAGATTCTAAGAAATTAATAGACAAAACAAATGATGTAACCTTACGTGTATCTTGACCATGGCATTCTTAGTTCCAGATAATGCACCTGTGCATTTTATAAACGCAATATGATATCAGTAATAATATCCCTAGGACATTGATAATAGACGAAATAATTTATGACAATCGAAATAGTCCATTGAAAAGTTACATTTGGGGTTGCGTTTTTTAGAGGACGCAATTTTATTTTTTTGATGTGTAGGGGGGGTCAGTGTAAATCTAAAACCAAGTTTGTGGGGTCGCCACCCTTGTCCCACGGCAGCCATCTTGAAAATAGGGGTTGAAATGGTTTTTACGATATATCTCTTAAACTATTTATTTGATAAAAAAAATTTATTAACATTTTTTGTTGCAAATTAAATTCTCTACAACTTTGGTTTAGTAATTTTTTGTCGTAGAACTATAAATAAAAAAGTTATAAGCGAAAATCTTCAGAAATTCGAGAAAAAAATTTTTATGTATTTTTCGATATAACTTTTTTTTTATAATCATGATGATGATTTGCCGACATTAACACCCTTTCCTTCTCCAGTTCTCCCACTGCTATTTAATTCAGAAAGCCGATCAGATGCTGAGCCGCAGCCTTGTCCATCGAAACGACTGAGGACGGAGTAGTTCTAATTTAGAAAATCACCGTGGATTATGCCTATTGGGGATAACACGTAAAAAAAACGCGCCTCTAGACTCTACCTCGTGGTTGGTGGGGAAAAGAGTCAATAATTAATTATTAATAATTTTGCAAAATTTTGTAATTAAAAAAGTTATAACAAAATAAAAAAAAAAAAAAACAATAACTGATGACATTATATACACACGTATAATATAGGTATAGTTAAGAATATTGAAAAATAGTACTCAATTCGGAGCGCTGTAAAACCTTAGCTATTGACTTAATGAAAAAATGATGCAAATAAAAGTTGTTCCTCCAAAAACGATCTACAAAAATGGTCGGATATCATTTTTTCGTAAAATGATAAAAAAAAAAGTTATATCGAAAAATATAAATTTTTTTCTCGAATCTCTGAAGATTTTCGCTTATAACTTTTTTATTTATAGTTCTACGACAAAAAATTACTGGACCAAAGTTGTAGAGAATTTAGTTTGCAATAAAAAATGTTAATAAATTTTTTTTATCAAATAAATAGTTTAAGAGATATATCGTAAAAACCATTTCAACCCCTATTTTCAAGATGGCGGCCGTGGGACAAGGGTGGCGACCCCACAAACTTGGTTTTAGCTTTACACTGACCCCCCCTACACATCAAAAAAATAAAATTGCGTCATCTAAAAAACGCAAGGTAAGGCCTAAAAAATGTAACATTTTAATGGACTAATATGATATCAGTAATAATATCCCTAGGACATTGATAATAGACGAAATAATTTATGACAATCGAAAGCTCGTACCAAGTAAGGAGCTTGATAAATTTGTCATCAAATTATGAGGCATTTGTCAATGTCCGAGGGATATTCGGCGGAAAATTTTTTTGATACAAAAATTTATAACTCAACACGACGAGACATTTATTTATTTTTTAAAAGCACAGTTTGTGTAAGTGCAATTATTAAAATTTAAACATTAGATTCTTTGCTGTTCTTTACTATAGAAGATCTATTACCACGCATAATATTTATGATCTTGTTGTTGTGTTCTTGATCGAGATTTAAGTATGGTTTCATAGAATTTTGATTGCTATGACCAGTAATTTTCAGCAATTGTTGTTCTTCTACACCACTTTTTGCCAATTCGCTAACAGCAGTTGATCTATTAAAGTAATTTGTTATCTTTTTGTCCTTTACATTCAAGCCAATTGCCTCAGCAGTAGATTTAGTCCATCCATTTATTGTATTTCTTCCAACAGTTACATTATCGTACCATTTGTCAGTTTGATTTTTCCAGTGTCGATTAAGTTTTAAGAACAGTCGTGGTGAGGTAATACGGTCGCTTTGTTTTAATATCTCCTTCTTCTTCTTCTTTCTTCTTTAATGTAAGCAATTTGCTTGTTTTTCTTTGTATCCTCTGCCGTTCAATTATTAAAAAGGTTGTCGCTCCATCTCTTGCGGGGTCTTCCAACGCTTTGGCGCCCTAAGGGCGACTTGTCTCTAGTTATTTTGACCATTCCGTCGTCATTCATCCGGTCTGTGTACGTTCCTCTCTCTCTTTCTTCCCAGTTCATTTACATCGTCTATTTTACATGTTCTTCTAATGTCCTCGCTTCTCTCCCTGTCAAAAAGTGTTTTTCCAGCGATCCTGCGCACCATTATCATTCCGGTGGTTTCTAATATTCTCTTTGTGTTCGATGTATCTGGTCTAGATTCCGCTGTGTATGTTAATATAGGTCGGATGACCGCCTTGTAGATTCGGGATTTGGTCTCGATTCCGATATATATGTTTCGGGGGATTGTATCGTTCAGGTAAGCTGAGGTTCGTGCTGCTTTTGCCGCTTGGTTTCTTACCTCCGCCTTGATGTCACCGTATCCTGATATTTCTATGCCTAGATATTTAAATTTCATCTCCTGTTGTATAATTTTATCATCCACAACCAGTTTGCATCTGATAGGTGGTTTTGAGGTGGTCATGCATTTCGTCTTTGCTGCAGATATCTTAATTTTAGACTTTTTGCCGTTGTGGTAAATTTGAATAGTAATCTCTGTAGGTCATCTTCGTGTTCTGCAATCAGAACAGCATCATCGGCATAGCATAGGATTTTGACGTCTTTGTTCCCCATTTTATACCCTTTCAGGTTACGAGTGCTTCTTATTATTTCGTCCCTAACGATGTTGAACAATAAGGGGCTATAGGAATCTCCTTGTCGAATACCACTATTTACAGGAATTTCTTCGGTAGTTGTGACATTAATCACCAACAAGGCTATCCTTACTCTGTCGACGGCAAGTTTGAACAGAGAGCTTGAGTTGAGTTTATACCAGTCACGTAGATTCTTGAGCCATGATGCCTTTCTACGGCCCGGCTTTCTTTTACCATAAATTTTTCCCTGCATGATGTTTTGCAGTAATTGGTATTTTTCGCCTCTCATAACATGCCCGAAATATTGCAGTTTCCTTCTTTTGATGGTGGTAAGAATTTCGGTAGATTTATTCAGACGTTGGAGTACTACCAAGTTGGATAATTTTTTCGTCCATGAAACTTTTTAAATTTTCCTGTAAGCCCACATCTCAAAGGCTTCAAGTCGTCTTTTTTCGTACTTGTTTATAGTCCAGGCTTCCATAACGTACAGCAGGGTGGAGAAGACATAACATCTGTGAAGTCGGAGTTAACTTTAGATCTCTACAGCACAAGACCCTACTCATGTTTTTAAATGCTGCTCGGGCCTGCTCAATCCTTGATTTCACTTCAGTTTGACAATCCGCGCTGTTAGTTATTATGCTGCCTAGATATTTTATTTGGTTTACTTGCTTCAATAGTTCATCTCCAACTGTTATGTTAGCTATGATATTAGGTTGCTTGCTAATTACTAATACTTTGGTCTTTTTTGCATTTAATCCGAGTACGGACATTTTTCAATGACTGCATTCAGTATCCGTTGTAAATCTTCCTGACTGGAGGCCAACCAGTACCGTATCGTCTGCGTAGCGAAGGTTGTTTATGATTTCGCCATTTATAATAATGCCGGATTGATTATCAGTTGGTGCTTCCCTAAATATTCTTTCAGAGTATACATTAAAGAGCAAAGGCGATAAAATGCAACCTTGTCTTACTCCACGTTTGGTCTTTATTTTCGGTGTATCATCACCATCTGTTCTAATTACTGAAGTTTGGTTCCAATATACATTTTCAATTATCCTAATATCCCTTCCGTCCAGTCTTATATGGTCCAAAGTCTCTACCAATATATCATGTTTGGCAATAAGATGGTAATCAAAATTTTTTATCTTCTTCAAGTAGCACTACAACCCTATGTGGGTCTTGGCTGCAAGCACAATTTGCCTCCATCGACTTCTATCTAGCATTGTTTCCTGCTCATTTTCAGCCTGCGGTACTGATGGGTGGATTGAGTAGCTTATTGGGCCTGTAGCCGGTCCCAAGCCCGGGTAAAAGTGGAGGGTTAGGCATGGGCTAGCAACCCCATCCTGTGAAAAGCCAAATTGTTGTGAATCAAGCACCTAAGCCTCGGAATAGGACGGACACACGACGTCGAACACAGCCAAGAGAACTATATCACAGCTAGAAAAGTATGGAATGGATATTACGGCTATCCAGGAAATCAGGTGGCCAGATACGGATAATATAACAATTAGTAAATCGGTGGAATTTTATAGTGGCAACAAAGATGGCGCCCATAAATTCGGAACTGGATTTGTAATACAGGAATTGAAAATGAAAAATTGTTATGCATTTATAAAAATGATTGGAAGAAAATCAAAACTAAACTTGAAAAATAAGCTTCTAATTTATAAAGCTGTCCTAAAACCAATATGGAGTTACGGGATCCAGCTGTAGGGAACGGCATCACTCTCCAACATAGAAATTTTAGAACGTTTCCAATCAAAGGTTCTTCGACTGATGACCAACGCTCCATGGTTTGTTCCAAACTACATAATAGCGAGAGACCTGCAGATAAACTCTGTGAAATCGGAAAAAACGAACTACTACGATAGGTACAACATTCGTTTAAATAAGTATCCAAACAGATTAGCTCGAAACCTAACGCATAGACTAACTGTGATACGAAGACTCAGGCGTTATATGCCGTTGGATTTAAAAGATAGATTTTTATAGTGTAGTGTTATGTACTCCCAAATTTTAAACTTACTTTTTAACTTTAGCTGTAATAATTTATAGGAAATTGTCACAGGACACTTTTCCTGCATGACAAATTTATAAACAAACTATTTGCTTATTGTTAAAATTTGTAACAGATTGCAAATAAAGTGGGAAAATAAAAAAAATTTTTTTTTAAAATAGTAAGTGTACCTCGTAGTAAAAGCACATTCCCAGACTTTAATGCTTGTTGGCCTCGGCTAACAAATTACATTGCGTATTGCTTTTACTATTGATACTAGATACAAAATGTACTATTTTTTTACGATTACAATTTTGTTAAACTCTAGAATAATTTTAATCCTAATCTTAGGGAAAAATTTTGAAGCTAATTCACTTTTACATTATGCGAATACGTTTTTTCTAACTTTTAATTTAACCACTGTCCATAAGAAATTAATTGACCATAGCAATTGGTATGATTTAATATGTTAATTTTGTCCAGCAGTTTACAAAGTTCATCTTTTCTCTTTTTCTTCGTGTATATTAAAATGGACGACACACAAGTCGGTGCTGCAGAAAAGCAGTAAAAATCGAGTTGGCAACAGAATTTTTCCAGATTATTTACACTTTGAAGAAGGCGGCCGTGACCTCTGATCGGAATTCTCACAGCCGCATTAGCGTATATAGCTGACTTCTTCTCGTTCGGCCTCTGCCTTTATTGCCTTTACCTGTCTCCTCTTCTTCTTCTTCGACTCCCCTCTCACCAATTTTTTTCTTTTATTAACAATCTTATAGTACGGGAGATTAATCGTCTTTCTAAAATTTACCAACGACAAAAAAATATGTTAATGAGGGGTATGTTTTGCATTACGAGGATGTGTCGTAGATTTCATTACTTAGCTTCTTTCATCATTAAAGAGGTTGAAAACTATAAATACCTGCGAATATTTGATAAAAATTTAAAGTGGATACCCCGAATTCGGAAATTAATTTATAAATTCTACTCGATTAAAAACATCCTGAACAAAAAACTACTGACAATATTCTATCAGTCTGTGGTTAAGTCTCTAATACATTATGGCATAATTGTATGGAGAGGGCTTTATAATAACGCCGCCAACAACTATATAAAAATCAAAATTATATTTTAAAAACAGCAAATCACAAGAATAAACTCTACTCTGCAACACTTTTATGCGACAAGATATTAGTAAATTTCAGATTTCCATACTTTTACCCGAGTTAATGTTCTATTTCAAACTGGAAAATAACTTGATTAACAACTTGCACTAAAAAAAAACAATAAACAACTCATACCTTTTTGTAAATATGTATGATTTTTTTTTTATGAAAATAGTCGCAAAAAGGGTAGACCTATCGTGTGGGCCGCGGACGGCCCGCACTGCGACTATTAGAAGGGGAAGGGATTATAGAAAGGAAATGATTGTGGACCCGCTTTTTGAAAAGTTGCAGGTCATAGTTCTCTGAAAAAACTAATTTTGGAAGCTTGTTCCATTTCGTAGCAGCCCTGTAAAAGAAGGATTCTTGATGAAGATTGGTCCTTGTAGTGTCAATCTTGAGAGTAAATGGGTGAGACTGATCAGCGTGCCGAGTTCTTCGGCCGAATGGCCAGTGGTGGTACAAGAGTTTTTATTTTTCTGGAGCATCTGCCATGGAAATATCTGTAGAGTAATGTCTGGTCTGCAACTCTTCTATGTTTTAGTAGGTAAAGGGTATCTGTGAGAGTTAAGCTGTTTATCAACCGAATGACCCTTTTCTGAATGGAATCTAGAAGACGAAGAGAATGCTTTGGTGCTGAACCCCAAATGTGCGTGCAATACTCCAGTAGAGGTCGGATTTGAGCCTTGTACATCGTCAACAGTTGATGAGGAGTTAAACACTTTCTAGCTTTTCACAGAAAACCCAGCCTCTGGCTTGCTGACTTTGCGATGTTAGCAACATGGTCATGCCAAGATATATTATAAGACACCGTGACTCCCAAAATCGAGATGGAGGGACTTAATTCAAGGGTATTTCCGGACATTGTGATGGAATGATTTGAGGAATTCACTTTCTTGGTGCTTTGTGTTCTCTGGGCGTTGAACTGAACAAGATTGTTGGTTCTCCACTCGACGATTGCTTCAAGATCTCTATTGATGGAGTCAACCTGTTCCTGCCTGAGTCTATTTGTATCATTTACCGAAAGTGATCGATAGGATGTGAAAGTTGAGACAAGGGAATCAAAGACAACAAGAGTGCTGATAAGCTGGATCTCAGACCAAGTTCGCGCGTCCGGCCTTAGGGATTTCCTTCTGTCTAGGCAGAAGATATTGAAATCAAACGCGGAGTGCGACAAGGTTGTGTCTTATCGCCGCTACTTTTTAACCTGTATTCGAAAGGTATTATGAGAGAAGCGCTAGACCAAGAAACAGCCGGTGTGGGCGTAAATGGAAAGCCTATCAACAACATGAGATATGCGGACGACACAGTCTTGTTTACAGAAAACATTTATGACTTACAAAGGGGTTGTTCATAGGGTGTACACAACACTTATCTATCATAGTCACTCCAGGCATATTTCTTAAAAATTAACGTACTGGAAAACAGACAAGTGCCCTCATAGGGGAGTCTCCCCGAAAGGACCCAGCCGAAAGCTTACGTCACTGAGTAGGAAGGATGCCAGACTAGCAGTACACCGGTCATAGTACCCTTAGAAGATGTTCAAATAAAAATCATAATACTCCAGTAACATTATTGTAGAATATTCTAAAACGTAACGTAAAAATTTCTCATTTTAATTGTAAAGATTCATAAGGTGCATACTAAAATATATTCTTTTTTCCCTATTCTCATTCTTTTTTTTTTTTTTTTATGTTCTGGTTCCCACGAAAAGGGATATCCTGTAATGTTCAGAGAACATCGTGGGAACCAAGGGAAAGAAGGTAGGAGTTGGTGTTCTTCTTAAATTTCTGGAGGTTGTATGCCTCGGGGAACACCTCCCTAGGCAATGAGTTCCAAAGCCTCGCAATTCGTTGGATGAATGAGTCTTTGGAAAGTGATGTTCTGCAGGTCTCCAAAGTGACCACGAAGGGGTGTGAAGACTGAACTTGACGGGTTAATCTCGAAGAGACTGCCAAAGGAGGAACGATTGTTGATATTTCAGAAGAGCATCGCCCATAAAAATATCTATAAAATAGAGACAAATCGCCAACTTTTCTACGGTGTTTCAGACAAGTGAGCGAGTTTGTAAGCGAGGCATCACCGACGAGACGAATTGCCCTTTTTTGGACAGAATCCAGTAGCTTCAGGATATGTTTAGGTGCTGCACTCCAAATATGGGAACAGTACTCCAGTACAGGTCGGATCTGTGCCTTATAGATCATAAGCAGCTGACTGGAGGTGAAATAGCTCTTGGCACGAAACAAAAAACCAAGTTTTTGGGATGCACTTTTGGCAATGGACCTCACGTGATTTTCTCAGGAAAGGTTATTGCTGATAGTAATACCAAGCATCGATATGGATGACTTCAGTGGTATGGTTACTCCTGACAAAGTTATGTTAGGCACAGTGAGATCGGCTTTTCTAGAGAAAAGACATGCTTGTGTTTTCTTTGCATTGAATTCTTCCAAATTATTGGATCCCCATTCGAGAATTGTTGCTAAGTCCATATTTATATTGTTAACATTTCTTCCTCGTTCATTTCTGGTTTCACGGGCTGATATAGGGGCCCTGGAAGAGAATGCGGTATGGAGGGTACTATCATCGGCAAAGCTGTGTACGGGACATGAAGTTGCTTTCAATAGGTCGTTGATGTGAAGTAAAAATAGTGTTGGTGCTAGAATGGATCCTTGCGAAACACCAGCATTTATGAGTAGAGTGTCAGATGAAACTCCATCGACCACTACATAAAGAGACCTGTTTGAGAGAAAACTAGCAAGCAGAGAACACAGCTGAGGGGGCAAGCCATAAGATGGAAGCTTGGCGAGGAGTCCCTGGTGCCAAACTCGATCGAACGCCTTGGAGATATCTAATGCCACAGCTAAAGTTTCTCCATACTTTTCAATAGATAGCTGCCATATATGTGAGACGTATGCGAGCAGGTCACCAGTTGATCTCTGATGGCGGAAGCCATATTGCCTATCATTGATAATTCCTGAGTCTTCCAGATATTTCATGAGCTTTGATGGCTTTTTCCATGACCTTTAAAATAATAGATAGCAGTGCGATAGGTCTGTAGTTGCTAGGTAGGGTCTTTTTGCCTTTTTTAGGGACTGGCTGTACTCTTGCAATTTTCCAATTGGACGGAAATACTCCCAAATTGTAAGAGTGGTTGAACAACTTGCAAAGAACAGGTGTTAGTTCAGGGGCACATTTCTTGAGAACAATCGGCGGGATTCCGTCAGATCCACAGGCTTTTTTGGTGTTGAGACCCAGCAAAATCTTTCTGATAGTACGTTGGCGAAAGGTGATCTCGGGCATGTGACTGTCAATAGGTGTAATGTTCGAGGGTTGTTTTCCCGAAGAATCCAGAGTGGAATTTCCAGCAAATAGGTGCGCAAAGATATTGGCTTTTTCCTGGGCAGTCGTTGCTAGTGTTCCATCTTCATTGGTTAGGGGAGGAAAAGAGCTGGAAGTGAAGTTTCTTCCCACAGCTTTGGCGAAAGACCAAAATGAACGGGATCCGTTGGGACATTCAACAAGTTTTGATCTTATTTTGGCATTATGAGCAGCTTTTGAACATAAATTACTGAATCAAAATTGTCAACATCTAATTAAAGAAGAAGAAGAAGAATTCAGTGGTAAATATGTTTTGGTATATGCGTATATGTGTATTGACAATAAGGTCAAGATTTAGAAGACCTGCGTTAGGTCAATCATGACTTACGGTATTGAAGCTCGAGAAGAGACATAAAACAAAAAGCATGCTGCCTGTAACAGAAATAAAAACCCTAAGAAGCATACTCGGAAAGACAAGAAGAGACCGAGTCAGGAACGAGGTTATAAGAGATGAATGTCAGGTGCAGGTCATGGTGAGATGGAGGCGGTAAAGAAAACGACAATGACACGCTCATGTCACCTGAATGGCAAAAGATCGACTACTGCGGATAGCATTCCAGAGCAGCCCAGCGGAAGATAGACCCCCAGGAAGACCACCTAAGAGATGGAAGGACAGCTGGCAATCGACAACCCAAGAGATCCTAAGGCGACCCAAGAAGAAGAAGAAGAAGAAGAAAAAGAAGACTTCAGTGGGAAATATGTTTTGGTAAAAGAGTGTTTATAAATAAAATAAAGCGTTTTTGTAATACAAGGCGAAAATTTTATTTTTTTTCCAAGACTATAATATAATTGTTACCTCGTAGGCTATAAAGTCAGTCCGGAGCATCATTCGAGATATTTAGCAACACATTAAGATGATTACAACGCATATCCAGTAGTAGTGCCCTCGAATGAATGATGATTAAATTTAAAAGGGTTATCCATTATACGTACCTTTTATGTTTCTCACCCCAGTCTTTCTATTTGTACTACACTCGTAATTATAACCTAAGAATTTTTTTTCGTCGTTTTTGAACGCTGCTACTACAGACGGATAATCGTTTTTCTAATTACTTACTCATTTTGTTTTTGAACCGACTCGGGAGTAGTAAAAACGTCGGCTGTCTCTTTCAGTCGCGTTTTTGAAAGGTTCTAACCTTTTCGAAACCTATCTATAGGGAAAAATCACGTAACGCGAGATGGCGCTGTCAATGACAAAATATCGGATCGAGGTGTGAACAACAAATATTCTGACATTTAATCACTTGTAAAAACAAAGTTTTTATTGAAGGGAATTTTAGTTATCTTAGAGATTTGAGTTGATTTTTTGTGTTAAACTATTGCATTAAAGCTGGATTTAACGTTTGTTTTCGACGTTTCAGTTTTATTGTGGCTGGATTCTTGTTAAATGCCAGTAAAGACCAAGTGTGTCTAGGTATTAATTTTGGTTTGTTTTTGAAGTTTTTCAGTTCTGTTGTCCCTGGAATTCTTGTTGCAATGCCTATAAAAGTCGAAATATCAATTTCGGACATATTGTATTATGTAGGTGAACGTGTTCGACCAATTAAGGAAGGTGAAGTGGTTTTTAAGGCTGGCCACATCAGTTTATGTGGAACTGACCCTCTTAATGAAAAAATCATCAACAGTTTTTGCATGAGATTCTCGACAATTCTACAATCCCCTCATGAAATCACCATTAAGCTGAGACATGGGTTTGTAAATGTTCCTGTAAAGCAGGTTTAGGAGGATATCAAACTTACCACTGAAAAAAATCATCTTTCACAAAGTGCTTGCTGCAAAGATTATCTTCCATTTCTAAGCTGCCTTAAGATTTAAAGGAAATGTACACAAAGACTAATCGAATTGCCATATGTAGAGCATTGTGAAACAGAGCATATTTTTCGCGGTTTTATCTCCATATCACCTGTTTTAATCCTTTGCATTTTCAGATTTTGTGGTTTATTAACACCAATTCTTCGCAAAATATCGTTCAAATATAACACTTTAAATGCTTGAATTGCTCAAAATAATATACAAAGTTCACTTTTCACCCATATAAAAAAATTAATTTGTTGTTCACACCTCGAAAAGTTCATACGATCAATAATAGATGTCACCCACTCCGTGATTTTTACCTATAAAAACTTTGGTTTTACAAGTACTCACATGAAAGAATATTTGTTGTTTACATCTCGATCTGACTTTTGTCATTGACAGCGCAATCTCGCGTTACGTGATTTTTCCTATCATTAAACATCCTCAACTGACTTTTAACTGTTTCAAAAGAAATTGTCTTTTCAGATTACAGAACCAGTGACAGCGTGCCGAGTTCTTCGGCCGAATGTGGCCAATGGTGGTACAAGAATTTTTATTTCTCTGTTGCATCTGCCATGGAAATATCTGTAGAGTAATGACTGGTCTGCAACTCTTCTTCTATGTTCTAGATGGTGAAGGATATCTGTGAGAGTTGAGCTGTTTATCAACCGAATGGTCCTTTTCTGAATGGAATCTAGAAGACGAAGAGAATACTTTGGTGCTGAACCCCAAATGTGCGAGCAATACTCAAGTAGAGGTCGGATTTGAGCCTTGTACGTCGTCAACAGTTGATCAGGAGTAAAAAACTTTCTAGCCTTTCACAGAAAACCTGGCCTCTGGCTTGCTGACTTTGAGATGTTAGCAACATTAGCATGCCAAATCATATTATTGGCCACCGTGACTTCCAAAATCGAGTTGGAGGGACTTGATTCAAGGGTATTTCCGGACATTGTGATGGAATGATTTGAGGAATTCACTTTCTTATTTCCTCAATGTCCGTACTACTGTCAAGGTCTGACAACGTTGTTCAAATTTGACCTCATACTCGCTCTATGACGTGCATGCACATTTATATTATAAGAGCTTTATATCGGTCGTTAGTGCATCGTTTTCGCACTTGCCCTGTCTTTCTAGAATAATTTCCTACCTCAATAAAGTCTGTCTATAAAATCTATCGCAAGTACTACACAAAAATTGTTATCTTCTACACACCGCGCGGCCACCGAGGTGGGTGACATTTTTTGATTTTGTTGTCCTTTTTAAAATATCGGAATAAACAAAGATGCGGTTGGCAGGTGATGGCTGTCAATGTCTTACGAATAAAAATACGAAGCGTTCTTTTAAATCAACCGTTTGTGATTAGTCCGAATTTGAAAATGTCGTCGTTGGACGTACATCTGTCAAAGCAGACGTACTTCTGTCAAAGCAGCCTTGAATTACAAGAAAAATGCTTTTAAAATAAAACAAATGTCCTACAAATGCGTCATTGGATGTATGTGCGAGGACGGACAATCCGAATTGAGGTTAGTCGACGATAAGAATATGGATGCAGAAGAGCGTAAGCCGTTGAAGTTCTGTTCGAAAGTATTCGTATCAAAACCGGCGCCGTATTGGGAAGGCACAGCTACGCAAAACGACGACTTCATAACGTTAAAACTCACCGATTACCTCGGCAAGTATTTGGTATTTTTCTTCTATCCGTTGGACTTCACGTTCGTATGCCCGACGGAGATAATGGCATTCAACGCCAAGGCGCAACATTTCAAGAAAATCAACGCCGAAGTGGTTGGCTGTTCGGTGGACTCGCATTTCACGCATCTGGCGTGGCTGAAGACGCCGCCAAAAGAGGGAGGGTTGGGCATATTGGATTATCCCCTGCTGTCGGATCTAACGCACAGCATCAGCAAAGATTACGGCGTGTATATGGACAATGTCGGACACGCTTTGAGGGGATTGTTTATTATCGACACTAAAGGTATAGTACGTCAAATAACCATCAACGATCTGCCAGTAGGAAGGAATATCGACGAAATTTTTAGGTTAGTACAAGCTTTTCAATTTACTGACGCTCACGCCGACGTTTGTCCGGCCAATTGGAAGCCGGGAGAGGAAACGATGACGCCCGATCCTGTCAAGAAAAGGAAATATTTTGACACTCACTACGACTAAAATGGCACTCCTACCTCTATTAATATTATTGTAAAAACCGTTTAGTGTTGTTCTATTAAAAGATTAGTCAATTAACTTTTTTTTAATCAAGTCGATCCTGTCAAAGTTACGTGTTCACATTTTGATTCGAACGATTTAATCTCGATAACTTCATTTATGGTCTTGTTATAGAATCCATCAAACTAGGAGGAAGTGAGTTACTCAAAGCAATAACCAAACTCTTCAATAAATGTCTATATAAAGTAACAATCCCACAAATATGGAAGCCATCAAACTAGAAGGAAGTGAGTTACTCAAAGAAATAACCAAACTCTTCAATCAATGTCTATATGAAGGAACAACCCCACAAATATGGAATAATGCTATTATTGTTATGATACATAAGAAAGGCAGCATCACAGACCTACAGAACTATAGTCCGATAAGTCTGTCGACGCACCTATATAAACTATTTACCAAAATCATTACAGCACGGCAAACTAATAAAGTTGACCTGTACCAGCCAAGAGAACAAGCAGGTTTCCGAGACAGATATGGAAGAAATGACCATCTCCAGGTGATAAAATCACTAATAAAAAAAAAAAAGCATAGAATACAACAAGCCCTTGGTACTAATATTTGTCGACTATGATAAGGCATTCGACTCCATAAATCACCATGAGTTTAAAGCTTTCGCAAAGTGTCGTATAGACCATCAGTACATTTCCATATTACGACACATATATGAGCAGGCAAAAGTAAAAATACATGCGAAAACAGATCGGTTTAGGATCGAAAAGGGCGTCCGACAAGGCGACACAATTTTCCCCAAACTTTTCGCAACTCTGATGGAATATATGTATATGTAAAAGATCGAATTAGACAATAAGGGCATAAACGTGAATGGAGAAAAGCTAAACCACCTACGTTTTGCCGACGATATCGTGCTGATCTCAGCCCGACTTGACGATGCAAACGAAATGGTCACGGAACTTCACAAAAAGTAGGCTTAAAAATCAACATTGCCAAGACCCAATTTATGACAAACTTAGTTCCCAGCTGTAACCCAATGCTAAAAAGAAAAAAAATTCAATATGTAACATCTTACAAATATCTAGGATACGAGATCCGAATGGGAAGGGAAAATCAGACCTGCGAACTAAACAAAAGGATAGGACTGACTTGTGCTGCCTTCGGCAGGCTGAGACATGTTTATTCAAATCAGATATATCGATGTGTCTTAGACGAAAGGTGTTTGGCAAATAACTTACATTAACACAATCAACTATCAATAAAATAAGAATTGTAATGTATCTGGAATGCCATGTATTTGTTAGGTCCCTTGCTCGTAGGTACGTTGAAGTTTCGGGAAAACTCTTGTTAAGTAAAAGAACGTTGAACTTAAAATATGTTTAATTTAGTTTGTGCGATTCAACATTTCTGTCGTGAACTTGAGCGACCGCTGACTAAAAATTAGGACAGCGTATCGACCGATGGAAGTAAAACATAAACACCGAATCTCTTTGCTAGACGCTTGGTTGTGAAATAAATACGAATGAGTGATAAACAATACGTGCGTCTAGAAGCACGTTCCAAGCGAGTTCAAAGTAATTCCCGTGAACGGTCAACTGTGATCATTGGGCTTTTATTAAACCTTTTTTACATGTTTTCCTGGCTAAGGGCACTACAGAATAACTCAATAAGCCACTGAGAGGTCCGTGTTAGAAGTGACATTGCGACATAGAATCCGAAATTAAGAACTACGTACAAGAACAACAGTTACGGATGCAATTGAAAGAATCACACTTAAAATGGAACTGGGCTGGGAGAATAAAAGAATGGCGTCCCAGAGACGAAGCACACAGAAACAGGGGACTACCGCCGACTCGATGGACGGATCCAAGACGCCCAAGACCGAGCAAAATGGTTTAGGTTAAGAGAGGCTTATATCCAGCAGTGGACGAGACAAGCTGCTATATGATGATGATGACATTTTTTTCCAAATAAACATTTATATAGGGTGATTCATAACTATTGGCACACAGGCTAAGGGCGCGTGATTTGAAAGATCAAAATATGACGATAGCACCAAATATACCTTAATAAAACTTAACCGTGAAAAAAGATACAATGCGTTAAATTTAAAATTTTGTTTTATTTTTTGCTAATAATTTTACTGTTAATTTATCAATATTATTTTACATTTTGCTATAGGGGGCACCATGTGAATGATTCCTGATAATGATCGTACCACGTGCAGATATTACACGATCAGGACGATCATGATCAAAACGTGGTAGTTAGTCTGCTGTACCGCCTTTTTAACCTTTGTTGGAGGAGTGGTAGCGAACCAAACGACTGGTGCAAAGCCGTTATCGTGCCGCTTTACAAAGGAAAAGGTTCGCAGCAGGACTGTAAGAACTACCGAGGTATTAGTTTACTCAGCATAGTCGGCAAACTGTATGCAAAGATATTGATTAAAAGAGTAACGAATGAAACTGAGAAGATGATATGGGATGTGCTAGCAGGATTTAGAAGAGAAAGGAGATGTATGAAGCAGATCTTTTCATTAGTATAGTCGAAAAATTCTTCGCTAGAAGTCAGAAGGTCTTTTGCGCTTTTATAGACTTGCAAAAGGCCTATGACAGAGTGATAAGGAGTGAATTGTGGTCGACATTGTCTTAGTAAGGGGTGAGCGGTAGTTTAATACGAGCACTGAAATCACCTTACGAGGATTCCACTGCTTGTGTCAGGATAAACGGAGCTTACACGGAGAGTGCGTATATATTGAAAATGAATGATTTGATCGTCAAATGCCTTATTTACGCCGATGAACAAGTCATATTAGCGTCATCTGAAAAGGAGTTGCAGGCGATGGTAAATGTTATGCATGGTTCCCAGGAAAATCAAAGGGATGAAAATAAATGTAAGCAAAACGAAAGTAATGGTTTTTGAAAGAGAAGAGAGAAGAGAAGTTTCGATTGAAGGAGAAAAAGTGGAACAAGTAAATGAGTTTGTAAACTTGGGTTCAAAGTTTACCAAAAATAGAAAGTATAACATTGAGCGAAGGAGGTTGGCAGGAAAACAAATAAATGGGGCACTTCATAGCTTTATGAACAACCAGAAAGTATCAAAAAAGGCACGTCTAGCTGTGCATAGAGGTGTGTTGGTTCCTACACTTATGTATGGTAGTGAATGTTGGGTTTGACAGAAGAAGCATGAAAATAGGATTAATGCTGCGGAGATAAGTAGTCTGAGAAGTATAGCCAGAGTGACTCGGTTGGATAAAGTAAAGAATAGTGAGATAAGAAAACGCTGTGGTGTAAAAGAATATGTGGTTACAAAGGTAGATAAAGGAATGCTTAGATGGTAGAAGAGATGGATAAAAGAAGATTGACGAAACAAATTTATAAGGCGAGTGTGTTAAGGTCGACCTCGACGAACATCGATCTCGATGATATCAACATTGTTTTGAAAAAAGGCCAGGTCAAGAGTACCAACAACCGAAGAGCATGTATGAGAGCACTGATGAAAGTAGATTACGCAAAAGATCTGTGCAAGAACCGTAGTGAGTGGAAGGAAGTGGTCTGCCTACACCTACGGAAAAAAGGCGTGACTACATGTAAGTATATATGTAAGTTATGTTGAACGTGTTTCCTAATGTAAACTAAGTAATGAGGAGACCATACAGAAGAACAGTAATCAAGGTATGACCTAACTAAGGAAAAATACAAAAATTTAATTGAACTAACACCAGTTCTCTTAGCGAAACACAACATTTTCATGGACTTTTGTACAACAGTAGTGAAGTGGTGGTTAAAGGTGAGTCATCTGTTGAGAATTACTCCTAAATCCCTTATTTTATTGACCGTTTCTAACAATTGACCATTTATGTTGTAATTGAGTGTGATTAAGTATTGGGTACGACGAAAGCGAATCATGTGACATTTACTGGCATTAAGATTCATGCCGTTAAGAGTGCACCATTCAGACAGGTTATCTAATTCTGATTGCAATGCTGCAACTTCCTCATGACCTTTAACCATTTTAAAACACTTCAAATCATCTGCAAATAGTAAAGTAATGTCGAAAACCCCTTATTACAAATTTTCAGATTTCTTTTCTAAATAGTTTTGCCATAACGTCTAATGTGCCATCGAGAAAAATCACCCTATATAAATAAAATCACAGACCGGTTATCTATACAGATTCTAGAAGCTCGGTTCAAAAATTGGGTGAGCCAGGGATAGACACTAACGCAAATTATATAGTTTTGGATGTTTCAGACCTTTACAGAAAAGCTGCATATAGCGGTAAACAAATTTATATGTATAGCTTGGATTAAAGCGCATGTTGGAATACCCGAAAATGAATTTGTGGATTCTTTAGCTATTCTGTCCGATTATAACAGTGATTGTAATATACCTGCAAATAATTTTTTTTTCTTTTTAAAAAAACAGCTACAATCATCAAACTGGATACAACGTTATAGTCAGGGACATAGAGGATGGTTTTATAAAAATATTCAGCCTAAAATTCGTACAACACCGTGGTTTAAAACTGAAAATTATAGAGATTTTATTCGACTAATCTGCAGAATTCGCAGTAACCATGCCATTATGTTCGGCATGTAAATACAAAATAGGTTTAATTAATAGCAACAAATGTGTATGTGATGAAATTACCGATTTAAAACATATTATACTAGATTGCAATTTAAATAAAATTAAAATAGACACATTGTGTCAGATTCGGGCACAAAAAATTTAATTTCCTATTAACTTAACAAATCTGCTGACATTAGAAGATAACAGTATATATAATATTTTATATCATTTTATAAAAACTTGTAACATAATTCTGTGAGTAGCGTCGCTACCTTTCGTGAAATATGTAATCCTGTTCCCAGTTCTCCCCACCCCAGTTCTCTGTAGACTCTTCAAGCTATCATACAGCAAAGGTGTATTTCCGTCTATGTGAAAAAACGCTAAAGTCCAATTCATGACAGACAATATGGATTTCGAAAACTTCGGTCTACTGTAGATTTGCTAGCTTATGTCACTCAGCTCCGAACGAACACTATTGAGAAATTTGGTGAATCCCGTGAAATTGCCTTGGATATATCTAAAGCCTTTGACTGAGTTTGGCACCAGGCATTGTTAAGTAAATTATCTGCCTACGGTCTCCCAACTAAACTGCGCCATTGGCTCATGAGCTTCATGCAAGATCGCTCTTTACATGTGGCAGTTGACGGTATTTCTTCTGATACGTTAAAAACCAATGCTGGGGTCCCCCAGGATTCCATCCTGTTCCCCACCCTATTTCTTTTACACATCAACGACCTCTTCAAAACCACCACGAACCCCATTTACAGTTTTGCAGACGACAGCACACTTGTCTCAACTTTCACATCCTATCGATCACTTTCGGTGAATAATACAAATATACTCAGACAGGAACAGGTTGACTCCATCAATAGAGATCTTGAATCAATCGTCGAGTGGGGAACCAACAATCTTGTTCAGTTCAACGCCCAGAAAACACAAAGCGCCACGTTTTCCAAGAAAGTGAATTCCTCAAATCATTCCATCACAATGTCCGGAAATACCATTGAATCAAGTCCCTCCATCTCGATTTTGGGAGTCACGGTGTCTAATAATATGTCTTGGCATGACCATGTTGCTAACATCGCAAAATCAGCAGCTAGAGGCTAGATTTTCTTTGGAAAGCTAGAAAGTTATTTACTTCTGATCAACTGCTGACGACGTACAAGGCTCAAATCTGACCTCTACTGGAATATTGCTCGCACATTTGGGATTCAGCACCAAGGCATTGTCTTCGTCTTCTAGATTTCATTCAGAAAAGAGCCATTCGCTTGATAAACAGCTCAACTCTCACAGATACCCTTCACCCTCTAGAACATAGAAGAAGAGTTGCAGACCAGACATTGCTCTACAGATATTTCCATGGCAGATGCTCCAGAGAAATAACAACTCTTATACCACCACTGGCCACATTCGGCCGAAGAACTCGGCACGCTAATCAGTCTCACCCATTTACTCTCAAGATTTACACTACAAGGACCAATCTCCATTAAGAGTCCTTTTTTTACAGGGCTGCTATGGAATGGAACAAGCTTCCAAAATCAGTTTTTCCAGAGAACTATGACCTGCAACTTTTGAAAAAGCGGATCCACCAATCATCTCCTTTCTATAATCCCTCCCCCTTCTAATAGTCGCAGTGCGGGCCGTCCGCGGCCCACACGATAGGTCTACCTTTTTTGCAACTATATTCAGTAAAAAAAATATATACTATTAATAAACTGCACAAAAATCATCAAGATTTCATAAATGATATCACGCTTGGCAACGTCGCGGTGTAAGAAGCTGAAAAAACTGCGCGATTTTATCTATTAATACATTATTGTAATTATTATATTTATTTCTTTAAACTATAGAACATTAAAAGAATAGGTTTTGTCTATTCGAACCGAAAACAGTGCCCGACACGCGTACAATGGACTCGTCCAGCTGCTCGTTGAGGGTGCGATAGTAAATAGATCATGGTCAGAGGGTTGACTTTAAACCGAAGAAGTGTTACAGTATAATATTTTATAAAATACTCACCATTTTCTCGCATAATATTTACACATTGATTAAACGTCTTCCGATAACCGATTTTAACTTGCAATAACTTAACAAGTGCGGTATTTTTAGTTATGTTACTAGTCCAGCCACCTTAGGCCATATTTTACGAAAGAAGCGCACCCTCTGGGAAATTTTTTTATAGGTTATTTGGACCTACCAGTATATAGTCCCGAGTTTTCGGCCATTGCCGGGGTATATTTTAGCAATAAAATATTATTGAAAATTAAAAAATGGATATTTTTGAGATAATTTTTTTGGAACGCGTCCTATCGAAAAAAGTTTCCAATAAAATGTTTCCATCATAACGTCTTCTGTAAAAAAGGTCCTGAAAACAAAGTGCTAACATTGTTAATTAAGCGGTTAATGGCAAATGAAAATTAAAATTCTACATTTCGTTTTTGCAACCGCAATCGAGTGTTTATCAACATATCGGTTTGAAACTCGTACATTATGTACAGGAGTCAAACCCGAAGAGAATCGTGCAAGATTTATCGATCTGCGAGGTATAGTTTAGCAACAATCTGCGATCATCGAAAAAACTTTGCCATTCAATAAAATTTCCCGACGATGGCCCACAGGGTGGAAAAAAATCGGGGAGCTTTGTATCATCATGCACAAGATCTGTGTTCAGAAGCTTCAGCTACAGAAAAAGTGATTTAAAAAACGTTAAACTCTCTGATTTTTTGGCACTTACGTGCTTCCTCCATTATGTGAGCAATTGTGAGCCAAGCATTTTCTTTCAGTTGGCTGTGCTCGTATTTTTCATCAGTTTTTGCATATAACTGAGGAAAGGTCGATACCTGCTCTATCAACATGCCATCATTCATTATAATATTTTTTAATAGGAAATGGATGGTAGATATATAGTTGGATAATTTTAGATAATGATAAAATTTAAAAAATCCGTATTTAAAATAGAAAAATAAATCAATTTGGAGATTATGTACACAAAACACAAAAGTCATTGTCAAAAAAGCTGCGATTTCATCGGTTCATTCTTATTTTATTTCAGTCATCTGTATAAACCAATGTTTTTTGCAGTTATTCCTTATTTTATTTTATATTAATTCTTATTATGTTATTTCTTATTTTATTTTATTTGCTGTATAAACTCGCCTATAAGGCGAGTGTTTTGTGCATAACAGTAGGTACATAATCTCCAAATTGATTTATTTTATTTCAAATACGGTTTTTTTAAATTTTATCATGATCTAAAATTATTCAACTATGGGTATATTTTTATTTCCTATTAAAAAATATTATAAACAATGATGGCATGTTTATAGAGCAGGTATCGACCTTTCCTCAGTTATATGCAAAAACTGATGGAAAATACAGGAACAACCGACTGAAAGAAACTGCTTTGCTCACAATGCTAACATAATGCACGTAAGTGCCAAAAAATCAGAGAGTTTAACGTTTTTTAAATCACTTTATCTGTAGCTGAAGCTTCTGAACACAGATGGAAGCTTTTAAGAAATAAATATACGGGCCATAGAAGGAAAATCAAAAATACCTCCACAAATAATATTATGAGGTTAGGTTGATTGTAAACTCGGAACATTTAGAACAGAAAAGATTTGGGTCACGCGCATTATCAGTTTTTAAACAAAATAAAATAAAATAAGACAAAGAGATAAAAGTTGGCCATCTTTTGTTATTATTCTTATTTCTTATTTTGTCTCATTTCTTGTATAAACGCTTTCATAGTTTTGGGCACGTTTACCTTTCCTATTTTGATTTATTTGCTGTATAAACTCGCCTTTTTAGAGCTATATTCTTGTAGGTCCAAATAACCTATAAAATAGTTGGCCAGAGGGTGCGACTCTTGAATAGGTCTTATGCTAAGGTGACTGGACTGTACGATGTCACTTTAAACACTAACAAAAATCTGCGGCGTTGCCGTACTTTATACAAAACGTTTTACATTAAAAAAAACATTTCAATCAACAAATCTCTTGTGTAAAATAAAATTGATAGTGTTAGATTCCAAAATAGTGTTTATTTAGACGTCGTTTATCTATTTTGTTTACTGATTACCGATTTATCTAATAATTAAATATATTTGGAAAGAATACTTCCGATGTGTTTCTTTCGCGCGAGTAGAATGCTACGAGGGAAGCAAGATTTTATCGCAACTTTTTTGAGCGGCGAATAAAAATTAATAAATCTGACCTTTGGTGTAAATATTTGTGACGAATTAATAGACAAAGCATAACGGTGTTTATGGATGACTAGATGCGTTGGTTAAATTAAAGTATGTCATTGAACGAATAATATTTTCTTTTCTAATCACAGTTATAACGCAAATAGACTTACAAAATAAATCAAGCGGTCACTAAGTAAATTAAAAACCGTTCAAATTGTTTTTATTTAACAAATTATTCGACGTCATTATCGAGAAAGTTTATAATTTGGTTGTCTTTATTGTAAACGACAGCAGTTTGAAAGCGAAAACTTTTGTACCGGGTGTCCCACGTAAAAAATTATATTTAACGGTTCGCCTGGTACAGTACCGTTGTACAGTATCGATCTAGTTTGTACTACTGTTCCAAGTAAAGGTACATATGGTCACGCCTTTTTTGCCGTTTGGGTAGGCAGATATCACTTTCTTCCACTTCCGCTACGGTTCTTACACACATCTTTTGCTTCTTCTACTTTCATCAGTGCTCTCATACATGCTCGTCGGTTGTTGGTACTCTTGACCTGGCTTTTCTTCAAAACAATATCGATCTGATCGAGATATGCTCGCCGAGATCGACCTCTACCGACTTCCGTCCATTCACACTCGCCTTATCTGTGTCGTTAATCTTAATTCATCCATCCTTTCTACGTGTTCAAACCATCAAAGCATTCTTGTATCTATATTTGTAACCATATCTTATTTTACTATTCTTTACTTTATTACTCCGGCAATACTTCTTAGACTACTTATCTTCGCAACATTAATCCTATTTTCATGCTTCTTCTGCCAAACCCAACATTTAGTACCATTTTCAACACGTTCTGGCTGTTCATAAAGTTATACAGTGCCCCACTCATTTATTTTCCTGCCAACACCCTTCGTCACTGTCATACTTTTCGTCTCTCGCAAACTTTAAACCCAAGTATACAAACTCATTTACTTGTTCCACTCTATCTTCCTCAATCAAAACTCCACAGTTTGTCATGCTCTCTTCTCTTTCAAAAACCATTACTTTCGTTTTACTTACATTTATTTTCATCCCTTTGATTTGCAGAGCATCATGCATAACATTAACCATCGCCTGCAACTTCTCTTCAGATGACGCTAATATGACTTGATCATCGGCGTAAAGAAGGCATTTGACGATCAAATTCATTTTCAATCCATACGCACTCTCCTTCAAATCTTTTAAACAGTTGTCTATGTATAAGTCAAACAGCCATGGCGAAGCCACGCATCCCTGTCTCACACCTTTTTCGATGTTAAACCAGTCCGTGCAAGCTCCGTTTATCCTGACACAAGCAGTGGAATCCTCGTAAAGTAATTTCAGTGCTCGTATTAAACTACCACTCACCCCATACATAGACAATGTCAACCACAATTCACTCCTCACCACTCTGTCATAGGCCTTTTCCAAGTCTATAAAACCTTCTGACTTCTAGCCAAGAATTTTTAAAAGAGAAGAAAGCATGACAAACTGTGAAATTCTGATTAAGAGAGAAAGAGTGGAACAAGTACATGTGTTTGTAAACTTGGGTTCAAAGTTTACCAAAAATGGAAAGTATAACATTGAGCGAAGGAGGTTGGCAGGAAAACAAATAAATGAGGCACTTCATAGCTTTATGTACAGCCAGAAAGTGTCAAAAAAGGCACGTCTGGTTGTGCATAGAGGAGTGTTGGTTCCTACACTTATTTATGGTAGTGAATGTTGGGTATGGCAAAAGAAGCATGAAAATAGGATCAATGCTGTGGAAATTATAAGCCCGAGAAGTATAGCCGGAGTGACTCGGTTGGATAAAGTAAAGAATAGTGAGATAAGAGAACGCTGTGGTGTAAAAGATGTGGTTACAAAGATAGATAAAAGAATGCATAGATGGTTTGGACACGTAGAAAGGATGGATGAAGTAAGATTGATAAAACAAATTTATAAGGCGAGTGTGAATGGACGGAAGTCGGTAGAGGTCGACCTTGGCGAACATATCTCTATCAGATCAACATTGTTTTAAAGAAAGGCCAAGTCAAGAGTACCAACAACCGACAAGCATGTATGAGAGCAATGATGAATGTAGAAGAGGCAAAATATGTGTGGATAGAAGTGGTCTCTGTCTATTCCTAGCGAAAAAAAAATAATTTGAGGTACGTCCAACTCGAGACAATCATAAGATATATGTGAGGAACTATGCCTATTGAAAGAGTAAGACGATCTCATAAATGAGAACAATGACAGCTCCCAAGAAATATGGAGAGAGATGCATAAGGAGAGGAAAATATCAAATACTTCAATTATTTATGCAGGAAAAATCCAAGGCAATAGATCTATAGGAAGAAGACGAAATTCATGGCTGAAGAATCTAAGGGATCGGTTTGGATGTAGTAATGAACTATTTAGAACTGCGGTCTTAAAAATAAGAATTGCTATGATGATTGCCAACCTTCGAAGCGGAGACGGCACCTAGAGAAGAATAAGGGAAAAAGGCGTGACTATATGTTTGTAACAACCACAAATTATAATTTTTATTTATTACCGTTATTAATTATTTTAATTCGAAATTTTTTTTTAATGCAGCTTAAAAAAATACATATTACTTAAAAAGGTTAGCTAAAAAAATTAAACAATGCTACGATGAAGAAAACAAAATAATAGCACTTCCAACGAAAATTAAATTGTTTTTTTTTTCTAGAAGTTTATTACATACTTCAAATCTAATAAAAGTAATTTTTTATTATTCGTAAGCTGTTCGGAAAATAAAAAAAAGGTAATAAAAGTAATCTTACATTTTATTATTTAAATAATTCCATACAAATATGAAAAAAAAAAGGCACTTGTATATAATGTACAAATATAGTCAGAACACATGATTTGTTTTTTTTTATACAATTTGAAGGATACATAATATTGTCAATCATAAAATTGGTCAAATTTGTTTTTTCTTCATTGCTTATTATTGCTTGTCACTTGGAAAAAATTTTATAATGTATTTACTTACATTACTATACTATTTTCTAATAATCACATATATTAAGAATTAAATACAAAATTGGAAGTTACTTATTCCTAATCATAACAGTTAATAGGAGCTCTTCTATATACAGGGTGTGTCTAAAATCCACTCGCAGAACACGTAAAAATATATACAATAAAAGTCGCATTCAGCGTTGCATACGAACATCGCTCGTCCGAAACTCTACTAATTCCATCGATTTTAATCGAAAGTGAATAATCGATTGCAATCAAAATCGAATTATCCATCAGAATCGATTCACAAAACTTATCGGGATGTTTTAAATCGTCGTTCAAAAGATAATTTAAATAAAGCAAACGACTGAAATTAATTTATTTTCTCCTTTTTTGGACGAAGTGCATTTTAGACACACCTCATACCCATGACGTAGGCGATTTTAGAACTATCACAGGACGTATAAAACAAAACGAGAACGATTTCGCAAGCAAATAAGCAACATTTTCCAATCAGTCTCTTTTAACACCGGCAATCCTGCATCGTCACAAAATAATAAAACTATCACAGGAATGGTTTGGATTTTCGTACGACTTTAAAATATTCACCCACCGCCATCTATCGTCCGTCTGATGTAAGCAGCGATTGAAGGAATTAACGTCTTAAAAAAATACCGTATACAAGAATTGTTTAGGGTGGTTCAGTTCACGAAAACTGAGAAGCCCGAAGGCACGCAAATCGTCACAGCTGCAGGTGGTGGCTACAGCGCCGACCGGGACGGTATAAACGAATCCGTTCGGTCGGTAATGCAGAAACCTTTGAGGGGTGCCGTTTTTTTTTGAACCCCAAACGATTATGGAATGTAGAAAGTTTCGTTTTGGAAATGACGCGAGATATTTAAAGACGGACGCAGATGTGTTGCGAAATCGTGGTCTCCTAACTTACTGTACAGTTTGGCAGTTACGAACAAAAAAAAAGAGACAGTAGGAATTACAAGCATTTCCGGAATGACCTAATTGAGCTATTGAGTAAAAAAATAAAATAGTTGGAATTAAAAAAAAATTGATAATATCACAGCCGGACCGAATAATGGCCGGGATGTGTGGTTACAGTCTTTTCTGCGATCACAGAACTCTTGTTTGAAAATTTCTCTGAATTTTCTCCGAAATTCCAGAGTTGTTCGAAAAGGCACATTTCTCAATATATATATCCGTCTACCCGCACCCCCCACACGGAGATCTCGTCGCCCGAAATACATCATTTCTTCCGACGAACAATAATAATTACAAATTAATACAAAATAAAAATGTTAGTTTGGTAATTTTCATACGCAGTCCTGGCAAAAATACAAACCGATATATCTACCTATCGTAATTCGAACAATTAAAATATCAAATTAAAATTAAATATAAACCATTACGCGCAAAAAAAATCATCATGAATAAAAATTTTTTATATTGAATAAAATTTCCCGTGACTCAAAATGAACACGGCACGTCATTAAAAATTTAAAATCATACGTTCGTTTTGTTATTAAAAGATTAAAAAGAGAAAAATCGGTCGTACAAAACAAAGAGTGCGTTCGGTTGTAGAATCGAAGAAACGATGTAACAACAAAACGAAATTATCTCAGCAGACGGCGAGAGCAGAAAGATGCGCGCGCGCGCACCAATTTTAAACGACTTCTTTGCCTTCTAATTTCTTCGACAGATCCGATATGACTTCCTTAAAAATCAACGGATCTATGTTTTTACCTAATTGATATAAAACGAACCAATCGCCAATCTCGCATTTATTGGCGATAGCCTCCACTTGATCCGACGGCGCGATTCTGCATTTCGTTCTCAGCAAATACAACCTGATCTTGGGACCGACGATGACGGCGCATCTGTACAACAAAGATATGCCGGACAGCACGCTGAGCAAGATGAACCAGAACCACAGGAACACGTAGATCTTCTCGTTGACGATGTTGAGGGGGAGGACGCACAAACCGTCGAAACGTTGCACCGAACCGGACGGACCGTATTTGTTGAACGTGCACTTGGTTACCTTTGGAAACACCCTAGCCATGGGATCCTCCCTTTGTTCGGGTTCCATTTCGGTGAACTTTAACACGTCGCTGCCGTACGTGCTGAACTCGCCGTCCAGAAAGAAATCCATGAAGAAAATCTGACCGACGACGTTGGCGAAATTCAACAGCTCGCAAATGAAGAATCTGAACGCGTAGAAGTTCTGCATGTGCAAATTCGTCGTGAAGTAGTCGACGAGCAACTGCTTCCTGTCTTTTTTGCAATCTTCAGACACGATGGGGCAGTTTAGATCCAACACCAACATTTTGATGCGTCCGCCTTCCCACGTTTTCCACAAGTATCTCGGCACGTAGAACAGCATGGCTTGAAAGAAAAGCACGAAACACACCCACTGGTAGTACTTATGGTACTTAACTTCGTCTTTACCGTCCACATGGCTGGCGACGCCAGGTTGCACGATGTCTTTGCCTATCTGTCCGATCAGTCTGTCGGGAACGGTGAACGTGGAGTATATCCAGCAGTAGGTGTCCATTACGTTGAGAGGAATTTCATCGACTATGCAATCGATGGGATCGCCGATGTATTGCCTGCTGGTTACCAACAGAGAAAAGGCTACGAGGATGACGACCGTCGCTTTGTAATGCAAACGGAAAATATTGTTGTCTATGCATACTTGGTCGATTTTTAGCAGACCCTTCACCGATCCGAACACGTCAAACATATTTGTCGAGCTTACACTTACGCTGCACTCACAAAATAACTAAACAGTATGACATAAATATTTAATTGATGTTTCTTTGCGATTGTCGCTGCGTGGACGAACGACGACGCACTCTCGATACACACTGGAATATTGTGAAAATACATTCACTGTTGAGAAACGACACGATGTTGTAGAGGGGGAGCGCTCTCACCCCTCCACCGATTACCGAGTTTGTAGCCTCGCCGCGGGTCGGCAGATGTGAAAGGGGAAAATAGTTTGGCCTCATTGGTCGCGACGTTGACGATACTCGCACAAAATCCAACTGACTCTAGGAATATACCGAGAATTTTAGTAAAACCACAGGGGGACTTACTTCTTTTATTACTCATTCTGCTCATTGCTCACACACATTTTTTAAATACCATCACTCACCGATGTCATTAATTAGCAAAAATAATGGGATACATTTCCCTAAGAATGATCCTGAATTTCGATTTGAAATTTTTAGGATAGATAGGACACTAAAACCATGCTCACGAAATGAATAGTTTTAGAGAAAATTGATATTTTATCAATACTTTTGACCGACAAAAAATATCTTGCTTCAACTGTAAATTATGTCTTTTGTTTTAATCCCAGATAATGAAATTTATTTTATGAAACATAGGCGTAGTTGGATAATTCGATAAAATGTTTCATTCTCCAGCCATTTGCGTCCGCTGTCGAACATAGGCCTCCTCAAGTTGCTTTCTGTGCCGCTGTAATCCAGTTGGTGTTGATCTTTTTTAAATCATCTGTCCATCCGGTGGGTGGTCTTCCGGAGATTCGTTTGTCTGACCGTGGCCTCCATTCCAGAAGTTTTTTCGTCCATCTCTGATCCGCTTGTCGTGCTACATGACTCATTTTTTACTCTGTCTTTGAGTGATATCCCCAGCATAGATCATTCCATCTTTCTTTGAGTGATATCCCCAGCATAGATCATTCCATCTTTCTTTGAGTGATATCCCCAGCATAGATCATTCCATCTTTCTTTGAGTGATATCCTCAGCATAGATCATTCCATCTTTCTTTGAGTGATATCCACAGCATAGATCATTCCATCTTTCTTTGAGTGATATCCCCAGCATAGATCTTTCCATCTTTCTTTGAGTGATACTTTCTTTGAGTGACACTCAATTTCCTTGCCGAAGTCTTAGTGAGCGTTAGGGTTTCTGTCCGATATGTGAGAACCGGTAGGATACACGTGTTAAAAGTCTTCCATTTTAGACTTATAGGAATTTTGTCCTTAAGTATGTGTCTCAATTTGCCGTAAGCTGCCCATCCGAGGTTTATGCGCCTTAAAAATTCACAAGTTTGGTTGTCCCTGCTGATTTTTAATTCGTGTCTCAGATAGGTATACTTTTCGACATGTTTAGATATATCGTATACAACTTGGCGGTACGTGTGATCTATTCTGCATTATTTGAGAGCCTGGAGGATAGCACACATTTCCACTGTGTCAAACGCCTTTTGGAAGTCTACGAAAACTAGATTATATTCTACTGTCTTCTCTATTAACGTTTTCAGGCTTTGAAGGTGGTCATTCGTCCCAAATCCTGTCCGGAACCCTGCCTGCTCTCTTGGCTGGTATGGGTCGAATTTCGATTTCAGTCTGGTTGTTATTATGCGGGTATATATTTATGGTTTAGTAGGCTTATGGATCTATAGTTGTCTAATCGAGTACTATCTTCTTTTTTGTGTAGTAAGATGGTCGTGGCATAAAATGTTAATAACTTAAAATAAGATTAATTTCTCTACGACTGATTTTGAATTTTGATTTTAAATTTTTTGGGTAACTAGTGGAATAATCTATCTCTCATCATCATCAATGGTACTACGGCTCTAGCTGAGCCTCGACCTCCATTAGCCTCTTTCGCCAGTCGGTTCTGTCCATTGCCAACCGATGCCAATTTTTCGCGCCAATCTTTCTGGCATCCTCATCTACGCCCTCCTTTCACCTTAATTTTGGCCTACTTTTGCATCTACTTCCCGCAGGCTGTGTCATAAGGAGGGTTGTTTGTCGGAGGGTTGTTTTCGCGTGTCCTCGCCAGATGTTCTGCCCATCTCAATCTTCCTATCTTTGTGGCGGATACAACATCTCTACCATTAGCTATTTGCTTAAAGTTGTTATATATTTTATAATTGTATCTCCTCCTTCGTGTAACATTCTCGCAGACCGCGTCGAGAATTCTTCTCAGGATCTTTCGTTCAAAGATAAGTAAGAAATTTCCATCTGCTTTGGAGATGGTCCACGTTTCTGATCCTTATGTCAGTACTGGTAAGATAACGGTCTATCTCTATATATATTTAAAAATGAAAAAATGTTTGTATGTATGTCCTTCAAAAACTCCCAATCGTCTGGATCGATTGGGATAAAATTTTCAGAAGTTGTTTTATACGAACCAGGGGTGGTTTCAGTGAAAAAAAACTTTCGTAAAGGAAGTGGTAATGGTACCTCCCATACAACGCAAATGAAATATTCGTAGCCAAACACCTCTGTCATTTCAAATTTTTTATTTGAAAATATTGAAGCTGTCAAACATTTATGTATTTGAGTTATTTTAATTTGAGCAAAAACGTTTGTGATCGAAAATCTTAATAATCTTTGTGATACAAGAACTACTGCGATTTTGATTGACTACGATTTGGTTTTAATTTCGGACTGTTGGATAACAATACAGTTCTTTCTTCACACACAAAATGATAAAATCCAAAAAATTTAAAAAAACTAATGAAAAATAACATTTATGTATAAAAAACGAACTTTGTTATCCTGAAAAAACTATAAACTAAAGAATATTTGAATAAAAATCACAAGAACAAAATTATAAATAAATCAATAAGGCTTAGTAGAAACAGTTATCTTTTAACAAAAGAAAGCAACAGGAAACAGGAAATATGAATAAATTGTCTTTGTCAACAGTCAGTTAGTGGTTACTAGATTTAAAAATATCGGTTCTCAAACTGACCTGTGAACAAAGCTTGTCGATGCCTGGTTTTTGCAGAGGTATATAGCTATTTAAAGATATTAACAAATGCGCCATGTTTCTTGAAGAAAATGTAATAACTTAACGAACCAAAAAACATTTATCAAATTTTGAATAGATAACACCAGATATTCTTGATAACCCAAAAAACTTTCATCAGTAATCAAATAACACCGGATACCAGAATTATAGTTATCAAATAACACCCAACTTCTAAGCTTGATTATTACTGTTGGCAACCTTAAAAACATTTATTAGCAATTTAAAAACACAAGATCCAAATCCAAGCATAAAAGTTATTCTTGATGACCCAAAAAACTTTAAATTAACAACCAGATAACAATCCAAAAATTCTTGACAACTCAAAAAACATTTATCAGCAATCAAATAACACCGAATTACAGAGCTATAGTTATTTTTAATCACCCAAAATTTAACACCTAACATTTAAGCTTAATAATTACTCTCGACAACCTAAAAAAACATTTATCAGCAAATAGATAACACTAGATCCCAATAAAAGCGTTAAATTTATTCTTGATAATCCAAAAATATTATATAATAAATAAATAAATAAATAAATATAATATTTATTGTTGATCATGATATCACAGCCCAAAAATCATTCATCAGCAACAGCTTGAAAATCGAAATGATCTCGAATTCCACCCATGTATTGAGATTATTTTTTTAAATAAATAAAATATGTCGTATTTGAAAAACAATTTTGGTTTTAATTTAATATTTTCATTTTTCTCGTTGGAAACTGTAAGATAATAATTATTTTAAATAAACTACTGGCATTTGTTCGTACTTTCGTGTAGATAATCTGAGCCAAAGCGAGTTTAAAATTTTATTAACCGTTTTAATTTCGCTGGCATAGGCCTAGACCTCGCGAACCTAAACCTAAATCCATCAAATCAAATCAAAGTCCTCAAATTATTTCATCATAATGTCTGAAAATAGCCTTGAATCAAGTCCCTCCACTCGATTTTGGTAGTCACGGTGTCTAATAATATGTCTAGGCATGAACATGTTGTTAACATCGCAATATCAGCAAGCCAGAGGCTAGGTTTTCTGTGGAAAGCTAGAAAGTTTTTCACTCCTGATCAACTGTTGACGACGTACAAGGCTCAAATCCGACCTCTACTGGAGTATTGCTCGCACATTTGGGGTTTAGGCATTCTCTTCGTCTTTTAGATTCCATTCAGAAAAGGGCCATTCGGTTAATAAACAGCTCAACTCTCACAGATACCCTTCACCCTCTAGAACATAGAAGAAGAGTTGCAGACTAGACATTACTCTACAGATATTTCCATGGCAGATGCTCCAGAAAAATAAAAACTCTTATACCACCACTGGTCACATTCGGCCGAAGAACTCGGCACGCTGATCAGTCTTACCCAGTTACTCTCAAGATTGACACTACAAGGACCAATCTCCATCAAGAGTCCTTCTTTTACAGGGCTGCTACGGAATGGAACAGGCTTCCAAAATCATTTTTTCCAGAAAACTATGACCTGCAACTAATCAAAAGTGGGTCCACAATTATCTCTTTTCTATAATCCCTCTTCCTTTTAATAGTCGCAGTGCGGGCCGTCCGAGGCCCACGCGATAGGTCTACCCTTTTTGCGACTATTTTCAGTAAAAAAAAGCTAAGAGTGTTCAGCAGAAAATTTGATAAAGTTGGGACTTTTATCCGTCTGCGTCTGTTAATAGCTTAAAATCGTCGTAACACTCGTGCATAATTAGGTTTTTAGCATTAATTTACAGGAAGTAGATTTTAACCTTGATTTTAACAAGGTAATAATATTTTACAATGAAATTTAATTAGTGCAAAATGTTGTTCCCGGTGTACTAAAAATACTTTTTAATAATATTGAACAAATATTTCACGAAACACGTAAAACTATTTTACTACAAAGGCACGTATCGCAAATCTCTACATACAGTTTTTAATTTTATCTAGTGAAATGAATAATAACAATAATGACTGGCGTTGTAATTAGATATGTTTATTTTGTACCAATTGATTTATCCAAATCGTTTTTTTGATGTGTAACATCTTTCCTCTCGCTTACTCGCAATTTGTGGGAGTGATTTCGTGAAATGTGTAAGAGTAACAGGAAGTCGCGGAAGCACGCGCTATTTGATTTGACGAATGAGCGCGCGGTTAGAGTTGGCCATCAGATAGACGTCAATCAATTTGTCGGTACTATCAGCCATCAGCTGTACAATTAAGTTATAGTGTGAATTAAGTTTGCTGTTATATGCGTAAACTATATAAATAAATATTTACTGTTGATAATAAGTCTCAAATATCAGTGATCTGGGTGCGACCCGAGAGGTCCACACGACTAACTCCCCAGTGGAAAGAATGAAAAAATACCATGTTTTGTTGTTAAAATTATTACTATTATTATTATTAAAATTATTATAAAAACGATTTCAAATTGTTTACAACAAATTATAATTGTCATTAACAATATTTTGTTTATATCAACCGTATTCTTTCAAACTTTTTCTTTTTATTTCATAAGCGAAAGCTATTTTAATTGTTTAAAACAATTGAATTTTTTTTTAATTATTATGATCAATAATTATTTGTTAGTAACAATATTTAATTGTTATAAACAATGCTTGATTATTACTAACAATAATTTTTCACTTTTATAGCGTCTTCAATGCCATTCTCTCAATACTGACACAAGTTTAAAATTCCCATTTTTGTTTTCTAAAACTATTTCTTTTTATGAAATATTGTCATCATATTTTTCATACAAATATTTCCAACATGCTATAATATTATTATTTAAAAGATCTTAAAATTCTGTATTAAAAATAGTATAATTTATAAATTGCAAAATTCAGGTAGTTTACCATTTTTTTCAGTTTTTTTATCCTCCATAAAAAACAGCATTACCGATTTTTCTAAAAATCTAATCCGTTCTAAGTCGCGTAATTATGCGTCGAATGCAATTAGTCTCACGTCGATGTCATTTTTTGTTCTCGAGATATAGAGGAAAAATAATTCCGAAAGTTTACAATTTTTTTCAGTTTTTTTATTCTCCATAAAAAACAGCATTATCGATTTTGCTAAAAATCTAATTAGTTCTAAGTTGGGTAATTATGCGTCGAATGCAATTAGTCTCACGTCGATATCATTTTTTGTTCTCGAGATAATAGAGGAAAAATAATTCCGGAAGTTTACAATTTTTTTCAGTTTTTTTATTCTCCATAAAAAACAGCATTATCGATTTTGCTAAAAATCTAATTAGTTCTAAGTTGCGTAATTATGCGTCGAATGCAATTAGTCTCACGTCGATGTCATTTTTTGTTCTCGAGATAATAGAGGAAAAATAATTCCGAAAGTTTACAATTTTTTTCAGTTTTTTTATTCTCCATAAAAAACAGCATTACCGATTTTGCTAAAAATCTAATCCGTTTTAAGCCGCGTAATTATGCGTCGAATGCAATTAGTCTCACGTCGATGTCATTTTTTGTTCTCGAGATAATAGAGGAAAAATAATTCCGGAAGTTTACCATTTTTTTCAGTTTTTTTATTCTCCATAAAAAACAGCATTACCGATTTTGCTAAAAATCTAATCAGTTCTAAGTTGCGTAATTATGCGTCGAACGCAATTGTTCTCACGTCGATACCATTTTTTGTTCTCGAGATAATCGAGACGAAAAATAATTCCGAAAGTTTACCATTTATTTCAGATTTTTTATTCTCCATAAAAAACAGCATTACCGATTTTGCTCAAAATCTAATCAGTTCCAAGTTGCGTAATTATGCGTCGAATGCAATTGTTCTCACGTCGATACCATTTTTTGTTCTCGAGATAATCGAGACGAAAAATAATTCCGAAAGTTTACCATTTATTTCAGTTTTTTTATTCTCCATAAAAAACAGCATTACCGATTTTGCTAAAAATCTAATCAGATCTAAGTTGCGTAATTATGCGTTGAATGCAATTGTTTTCACGTCGATATCATTTTTTGTTCTCGAGATAATCGAGACGAAAAATAATTCCGAATGCACATACTAACATACGCACATATGTACATACGCACACACAGACGTCCATTTAAAAACAATTGTATTCGAGTCTGGGGATCTTGAAATATGGAGATAAGTCAAAATTCGGGATTCGCAAAATCAGATCCATTAGGTACTATAACTTCTACTGGAAAGTTAACCCTTAACCGGACAGGTGAAATTTTATAGCATAAACGCACATGTGTCGTCTCTCAGACTACCAGAATGAAAGGTGTGAAATAAAAAGAAAATAAATAAAACGAAAATTTAATAACTAATATATTAAACAAAAAAAAACAAAAAATCTTAAATGTGTTCATAAAAGTCTAAAAAAATGAACGGGTCTAAAAAAAATATTACGCAAAAATAGCAAAAACTCTTTTAGCAAATAAAAATACATAAAAAAGTATAAGTTAAGGCCCAAGAAGTACAATTCAGCTGAAAAAGGGCAATCTATCTTTGAATATACAGCAATCAGCAATTCTGACCATCTTGGAGGCAGGAAATACATGTCTGTCTAGAACATTGGAGGCAAATTGGCTGTTTACAATGGACACAAAGGTACTGGGTCATTCTACGCTTCGTCGATGGACAAATAGAGCATATCTTACGCTTATGGAGGGTATGTGCTTTATTAAAAACCAGAAAATTTTGTCCTGGCTCGCCAAGAATCCTGCTTATAGTGGACTGTATGTCTCTCGATACTCGTGGATTTAATAGGCGTCTTCTCATATGCGGTAATTTGTGCTATCTCCGTAACAAATAAACCCTAACACTTAAAAAACAGGCTACATAAACTTGGCACCAATCAGGTAAGGATTAGAAGGCGGAATATGGAATTAATATTTGGCGTTGTCTGACAGTATTATATCTCAGTATTTAGCTTTTATAAATTTTGAGGTTGATTTCTGTCACTCTTTGTGTCAATTAAATTAAATACAATTTTCATTAAAAAAAATTATTGTTTGTTTGAAAAATCATTTCAAATAGAATACCTGACTCATCTTTTTTGGAATATAATTTTGAAATTGCTTATAACTAAGGTGAGATGTCAATTGTTACACATCATATGCGACTACTGTAAGGCAGGCTCGTTTTTTTTATGTACCTACCTAGTTGAAAATAAATTTGTTTTAGTTTCGGCCCACCCTGTATACGACTCTAACCGTATTTACGGATTTATTGCCATCAACATTTTGTACCTGTCCCTTTTGTCCGCCATAATACAGTCGTAAATACCAAAATTTTGGGTTTTACCTTCATAATAAATACTTTTCGAAAACACCTTTTAGCATTTCAAGGATTTTTCTTCAAAAATTTTAAGATCTTTATTACTCGTTATTACAGCTGATTCATAAAATTAAGTTTTGACGATTCGACTAATGGCTGTAATGGAATCATTAGGGATAACGAACTTGATTGTTTATTTTTGTCATAATAGGCAGAATATAGTAGTACATCTATTTTTAGTTTATTGCTTGCGTTTAAATAATACAGTTTCATACGTCATCCAAACGACGAACGAAAAGTAATTAGATAAGTTGGATACTACTAGATAATAGTACGTTATACAATAAGCACAAAATAATGCTAATTTTATACGAGTGGTAGTTTTCATACATACATATAGTCACGCGTTTTTCCCGTAGGGGTAGGCAGAGACCACTTCCTTTCACTTCCGCTACGGTTCTTACACACATATTTTGCTTCCTTTAATTTTATCAGTGCTCTCATACATGCTCGTCGGTTGTTGGAACTCTAGACCTGGCCTTTCTTCAAAACAATGTTGATCTGATCGAGATCGATGTTCGCCGATGTCGACCTCTACCTACTTCCCTCCATTCACACTCGCCTTATAAATTTGTTTCGTCAATCTTTCTTCATCCATCCTGTCCAAACCATCTAAGCATTCCTTTATCTATCTTTGTAACCATATTTTCTTTTACACTACAACGTTCTCTTATCTCACTATTCTTTACTTTATCCAACCGAGTCACTCCGGGTATACTTCTCAGACTACTCATCTCCGCAGCATTAATCCTATTTTCATGCTTCTCTTGCCAAACCCAACATTCACTACACCGTAGATAAGTGTAGGAACCAACACACCTCTATGCACAGCCAGACGTGCCTTTTTGACACTTTCTGGCTACTTATAAAGCTAAGCAGTACCCCATTAATTTGTTTTCATGTCAACATCTTTTGCACAATGTCACTGTCATACTTTCCATCTCTCGTAAACTTTTAACCCAAGTACACAAATTCATTTAGTTGTTCCACTCTTTCTCCCTTAATCAGAACTTCATAGTTTGTCATGCTTTATCTCTTTCAAAAACAATTACTTTCGTTTTGCTAACATTTATTTTCATCCCTTTGATTTGCAGGGCATCATGCATAACATTAACCATCGCCTGCAACTTCTCTTCAGATGACGCTAATATGACTTGATCATCGGCGTAAAGAAGGCATTTGACGATCAAATCATTCATTTTTAATCCATACGCACTCTCTTTCAAATTCTTTAAACAATCGTCTATGTACAAGTTAAACAGTCATTGCGAAGCCACACATCCCTGTCTCACACCTTTTTCGATGTTGAACCAGTCCGTGCAAGCTCCGTTTATCCTGACACAAGCAGTGGAATTCTCGCAAAGTGATGGTAGTTTTACTACTTAAAAAATTTTACCATCACCAGACTGCGTTCGTCAGCACACAAGGTAGGCCCTCGGGCAAAATTCCAATCAAAAGTGGAGTCCGTCAAGGCTGTGTGTTATCATCAACTCTCTTTAATCTGTTGTCTGAGACTATTTTCCAAGTGGCTATTAGCGACCGCATTGAAGGACCAAAAATAGGAGGAGAGAATATCAATTCTCGTTCGACTATTTTCAGTAAAAAAAAAATTACAACATATTGTTACAAATCCGGTCCTGTCGACAACCGAGGATCGACCGCAGCTAGGTCTGTACCGACGACCAGCTTTGTCGGCCGCCGAAGGGGTCAAGCAAGGTCGAGCAACCTCTCGAAGCCACGTCGAAGGATGGAGAAACAGGTGGAATGATCTGGAGTTGTGATATCGAGGTATAAAAGGGGAAGCGATCAAAACAAGAGACAGTATCGGTTTTAAAAGTGTTTATGAATTAATAAATATAAATAGTTATATAGAATTGTAAAAGTGTTAAAGCTAAGTAAATATCTAAGTGGTTAATAAAAGTAGAATTTATTGTATTGAAATAAATATTGTTTTGTTACTGGATCGAGAGTTTTAATCGCCGAACCCAAAGGGGAACTAAAAGTCATAACAATATTTAGCAGATTTAATTTTATTAAGCTTAAATGGATAACTTTTTAAAAATGACTTCAAACTCAAGTGCTTCATTGTAGAAAAACATTGTGCTGGTCTTGCGGTCGGGTGTCACCCCCACCCACCCGGAGCGGGCCGCCCCTGACGCCCCCTCTTTGCTACGTCACTCACAAGAGGTCTGTGGGAGTTAACGTGATCTACCGAGTAAAATTAATACCATTTTTATAGCATTATAATCCGTTCAAACTGAAAATTAAACATTCAAAAAAACAAAAATTGTCCGGTAAATATTTGAGCAGGGATTGCGTTTTTATATGCATTTGATTTATACGGCAAATGTGTGAGTGACATAATTCATATAATAAAACGTTTTATTATAAATAAACCTTCAAATTTTTATCGCCGTGTGGAGAAATATTTGATGTATTATATCCTCAATCGAGTTGTTTGAATTAGCTATTTTCTTAATCGCAACGACAACAGACATAGGTGATGATTTAATAGCTTGAAGGTGTAATGATTTTTCACTAAAAAAAAACGAAATGAAAACACTGAGAACAGTTGTAGGGGAAACAAGAAGAGACAGAGTAAGAAATGCAGATATCAGAGAACAATGCGAAATACAAGATATTGTGAGATGGGAAAGACAACGTAGGAGGCAGTCTACCTCTCAGGAAAAGATGGAAAGGCAGCTTCAGATTTAACAGATCGACAGATCTCCAAAAAGTAGAAGAAGAAGAAAAAAAACACCAAAAAAGTGTCAAACAATTGCAACGAAATTTTCTAAATTAAGACTCAATAAGAGATAATAACCCCCTTCTGATTTGAATAAATTTTTATCAGAAGTTTTCTTTTATCATAAAACAAAGTTTTGCCAAAGAAAAAAATTTAAAATTTTTGTATGCAAATTTAAAAATTTCACTTTTTTTCGAAATATCTCGAAATCTATAAAGGTAAAAAACAGGCTTTCTTACTTTATCCCTTATCTCACTATTCTTTACTTCATCCAACCGAGTCACTCCGGCTATACAATTCTCAGAATACTCATCTCCTCAGCATTGATCTTACTTTCATGCTTCTTCTGCCAAACCCAACATTCACTACCATACATAAGTTTATGGACCAGCACTCATCTATGCTATGCTCATAAAGTTATTCAGGAGTCCATTCATTTGTTTTCCTGTCAACACCCTTCGCTCAACGTCACATGATGATCAAATCATCGATCCGCCAGAGGCTAGGTTTTCTGTGGAAAGCCAGAAAGTTTTTTACTCCTGATCAACTGTTGACGACGTACAAGGCTCAAATCCGACCTCTACTGGAGTATTGCTCACACATTTGGGGTTCAGCACTAAGGCATTCTCTTCGTCTTCTAGATTACATTCAGAAAAGAGCCATTCGCTTGATAAACAGCTCAACTCTCACAGATACCCTTCACCCTCTAGAACATAGAAGAAGAGTTGCAGACCAGTCATTACTCTACACATATTTTCATGGCAGATGCTCCAGAGAAATAAAAACTCTTGTACCACCATTGGCCAAATTCGGCCGAAGAACTCGGCACGCTGATCAGTCTCACCCATTTACTCTCAAGATTGACACTACAAGGACCAATCTTCACCAAGAATCCTTCTTTTACAGGGCTGCTACGGAATGGAATAAGCTTCCAAAATCAGTTTTTCCAGAGAACTATGACCTGCAACTTTTCAAAAAGCGTGTCCACAATCATTTTCTTTCTATAATCCCTTCCCCTTCTAATAGTCGCAGTGCGGGCCTTCCGCGGCCCACACAATAGGTCTACCCTTTTTGCGACTATTTTCATTAAAAAAAAAAAAAACCTTTTCCTTTGTAAAACGGCACGATAACGGCCTTGCACCAGACTCCTAGTATATCGGTCGTGGTTTGAAAAAACTAGCCAAAATTTTTGTTAATCGACTTTGTCAAAAATTAATTGTTTTTAAAATATATCAACAGCAAAACCACGAGTTGAAAATTTCAAGCAATACAGTTATTTTCACGTGTGACAATTCTCTCCAGTCGAATTTCAAAACGAATTGAAAATGGCGTTTACTACCGTGCTACTTGACAACGAAACGAGAAAATGTAGAGACCGAAGAATAAAGTTCTTCCTCGGGTCTTGGGAAGTGAACAGTAGCTCGGCTAAAGAGGATCGGAATTCTCATTAATGAAGGACAAAAACGACGAGAAGACGGAGACGAATAACCAAGAGAGAAAATGAGAGAGAGAGAGGGAGAGAGTGAAGCAGTCGCCTCGGGTATGCCATTGTGACTTGTAAGTAACCCAAATGGAATGCAGTTCTATCAATCCGGGTACTCGGTATATACCGGGTACCTTTTGTCTGTCGAAGTGTTGAGTCATTTGGTTACTTTAAGCGAAAGACGCTCGGCGACAGGTCCGTACTCGGTGCGATGTCGCATTTAACATTGTCGTATCTTTGCAAAGTGCGTATCTAACCGGTTTTCAAGGAGGAGCTGTCTTCCACTCTGGGAAGGGTTTTGGAATATCCCTCGTGCAGGGATAGACAAAGAGGTTTTCTCCCAAAACATTTTTTTAATATGCAGTACTCGAAAACTTCTCTTTGGGGTATTTTCAATTTCTCTAAAGCACTTTTAAATACGGAGTGGGCCACAAAAAACAAATATTTGGCAGGATTCATTAGAATTTAAGGAAATGCTAAAACATGTCGAGGATATGGGTTTGCCTCGCATTTGGCTCCCTCTCACACAGACTTGTATCTTCCTTCTCTGAAAATTTTCGGATACTTCTTTTGGCATAGCACTCCACTATCCCGATAGCAGGTTCTCGCCCAATGAAAGGTCCTGCTGATCCCTTTCTAGCCAGTTCATTCTCATTTTTATTTCCTTGTACTTCTGAATGCCCAAACACCCAGAGCAACAATACACGGTTATTGAGGGCGATGGTATTTAATGTTTTCCTGCATTCCTCAAATAGCTCAGACTTAATATCTGAACTCTCCAGTGATTTAAGAGCCGCCTGGCCACAGATTCAGATCTTCTTGCCTATGAGATGTCCTAGTGATATTTCCCGTGCGAAGCAGAGTATGGTAAATACCTTTGCCTGAAATACTGTACATTACTCGCCCATCGGTATACTTGTTCCTTGCCTTGAGTTCCTGAGAGTGCTACACATGGTACATTTCTTATTTTAAATAAAGGGGTTCGGAAAGTGGAAGGGAGACGGTTGAAAAATGACAGATATCTGTATCGTAAAAATGTATCCTACTTGGAACAAAAATCTACTTGTTGCAGCATTTTATTAAATTCCAATGAATATTGCCAAATATCGGGTTGGCCCACTCTGTATAATTGTATATAAGCCAGGAAATTTACATTCTTTATGAATGTTACATGAAAATAATAGTTCTTTATTCACATTTATTTTTTTTTAAAAATTATGTTTGTACATTTATTTTATTGTTATATAAATGTCATGTAGCCCTGTCCACTGTCTGATATTTCGCAGCCAAGATATTTTTTTCTTCCGATCCCTCTCCGGCCTTAGATCTTGCCTTCGATTAACAGATGCATGAATTTATATTTCGTGTTTCGCATTATATGTCCCAAATATGCCGTTTTTCTCTTCTTTATCAATTCAAACAGTTTACGTTGTTCGTTGACACGTCTTAGAACTTCTTCGTTTGTCAGTCGGACCGTCCAAGGTATCTTAAGGGTTCTTGAGGAGTCTTCTCCATCAGCTGCCTAATAGTAAATATTTGATCGACTGTCGATCGAGATGGAGACATGGTTTATTTAATTTTTAGAGATTTTTAGGAAGAAAAAAATAACGCTAATCTGGATTTTCTGCAATCAATACTTAATAATTTTGTAATAAAATATGATTTAATAATCTGTGGCTGTGACTATATAATAACGACGTACAAGGCTCAAATCCGACCTCTACTGGAGTATTGCTCGCACATTTGAGGTTCAGCACCAAAGCATTATCTTCTTCTTCTAGATTCCATTTAGAAAAGGGCCAATCGGTTGATAAACAGCTCAACTCTCACAGATACCCTTCACCCACTAAAACATAGAAGAAGAGTTGCAGACCAGTCATTGCTCTACAGATATTTCCATGGCAGAGGCTCCAGAGAAATAAAAACTCTTGTACCACCACTGGTCACATTCGGCCGAAGAACTCGGCACGCTGATCAGTCTCACCCATTTACTCTCAAGGTTGACACTACAAGGACCAACCTCCATCAAGAATCCTTTTTTTACAGGGCTGCTACAGAATGAAACAAGCTTCCTAAATCAGTTTTTCCAGAGAACTATGACCTGCAACTTTTCAAAAAGCGGGTCCACAATCATCTCCTTTCTATAATCCCTTCCCCTTCTAATAGTCGGAGTGCGGAACCAAATAAGATAATTTTTATACATAAAAAATGTATGCGCGAATTTTATTTTTTTTTAATACCCTCATCAAAATTTATAAAAAAATATTTGTCGAATAGCGGAAGGAATTTCGCTCCTATCTTTTTCTTTCACTTAGTTTATCTTTGTTAAGTAAGTTATTGTTAAATTAATTGAATATTATCATTTGTAAAAATATTTTAAGTGCTAAGTGAGTTGTTTTTCTAAAGAGGAAGGTAAATTGATTGAAAAAAAAACCTAACGTCTGTTAACATAAGTAGATAGTGTTAAGAAAGTTAAGGTCGATAAACAGCTCAACTCTCACAGATACCCTTTACCCTTTAGAACATAGAAGAAGAGTTGCAAACCAGTCATTACTCTACAGACATTTCCATGGAAGATGCTCAAGAGAAATAAAAACTCTCGTACCACCATTGGCCACATTCAGCCGAAGAACTCGGCACGCTGATCAGTCTCACCTATTTACTCTCAAGATTGACACTACAAGGACCAATTTCCATCAAGAATCCTTCTTTTACAGGGCTGCTACGGAATGGAGCAAGCTTCCAAAATCAGTTTTTCCAGAGAACTATGACCTGCAACTTTTCAAAAAGCGGGTCCGGTGCTTAGAAGTAATGCCTTTAGCACTAGGTGATGATTGTCCACATCGTACGACTACAAGGTGTTTCAAAAAAAGGTGACCCCGCCTCTAGGATAGGTAGAAAACTAAAAAATAATTGGGGTTTGCTTAGTAAAAAATTCTCGTAACGACATGCGTATTCAAGATAAAGGGCGTTAAAGAAAAAAAATGTATACACATTTATCATGATTTGCCGAAACTACTGGAAACATTGTAATAAAATTTTATACGAATATATTTTAGAAGCTGACTCTATGACTATCTGACTCTCATAGAGGGCGCTAGTTACACGGTTCGTACCGAGTAGTATTAAACATAACTTTCTTAAGGTTAGATTTATTAATCAAAATTATATATATATATATATATATATATACTTACGATACATTAAGCAGAGAAAATATATATATATATATCAAAATTTTCAGACCTGGCATCAAAACCTAGGAAAGACTTGCCTGTTTTGTAATGTGCCAGCACTGGAAACCCTGTTTATTTCTAAATTTATTAAAAAAGGGGTTGTCACAATAAAGAAGTACATCCATTCTGGTGTCATTCGGGAAAGAGTCGACAGAGAAACATAATTTAGTGTTTATACTCGACAGAAAGGCGAGGTTCAGATATTTACAATTTTCACTACTAAGTCTGTTTATGTTACAAAATTGTGGAATTTTACGATATTATCTCTAAAAATGAATTTTGGTGAATCATTAGGTAGTTTTTAATTTCTTCTTTGAATTTTTTAACTTTAGGTATTAGTTTGAGAGTCAATGGAATTAAGTTATAAAGTTTTGGTCCAAAGAAAAACAAAGATCGTTGAGTTACCGACTTTTTAAAAGTTTGTATTATAATGTCCAAATTAATTGTGGATCTAGTTACCAGGGTATCTTTAATTTTAAAAAAAGTAGGGGATACTGTGTACCGTATTAGTCCACTTAAAAACTATTGTATTCGACTCTGGCGACCTTGAAACGTGGAGATATGTCAAAATTCGGGATTCGCAAAATCGGACCCATTGCACAGAACTCATCAAATATCTGGAGAAATTTGAGATAATCAATCCATGACAGACAATATGGATTTCGACAACTTCGGTCTACTGGAGATTTGCTGGCTTATGTCACTCAGCTCTGGACAAACACTATTGAAAAGTTTGGTGAATCCCGTGCAATAGCCTTGGATATATCTAAAGCTTTTGACCGCGTTTGGCACCAGGCATTGTTAAGTAAATTATCTGCCCACGGTCTCACAACCGAACTGCGCCAATGGCTCTTGAGCTTCATGCAAGATCGCTCCTTACATGTGGCAGTTGACGGTATTTCTTCTGATGCGTTTAAAACTAATGCCGGGGTCCTCCAGGGTTCCATCCTGTCCCCCACATTATTTCTTTTACACATCAACGACCTCTTGAAAACCACCACGAACCCCATTTACAGTTTCGCAGACGATAGCACACTTATCTCAACTTTCACATCCTATCGATCACTTTCGGTGAATGATACAAATAGACTCAGGCAGGAACAGATTGATTCCATCAATAGAGATCTTAAAACAATCGTCGAGTGGGGAACCAACAATCTTGTTTAGTTCAACGCCCAAAAAACACAAAGTGCCACGTTTTCCAAGAAAGTGAATTCCTCAAATCATCCCATCACAATGTCCGGAAATACCCTTAAACCATGTCCCTCCATCTCGATTTTGGGAGTCACGGTGTCCAATAATATGTCTTGGCACGACCATGTTGCTAACATCGCAAAGTCGGCAAGCCAGAGGCTAGGTTTTATGTGGAAAGCCACAAAGTTTTTTACTCCTGATCAACTGTTGACGACGTACAAGGCTCAAATCCGACCTCTACTGGAGTATTGCTCGCACATTTGGGGTTCAGCACCAAGGCATTCTCTTCGTCTTCTAGATTCCATTCAGAAAAGAGCCACTCGCTTGATAAATAGCTCAACTCTCACAGATACCCTTCACCCTCTAGAACATAGAAGAAGAGCTGCAGACCAGTCATTGCTCTACAGATATTTCTATGGCAGATGCTCAAGAGAAATAAAAACTCTTGTACCACCATTGGCCACATTCGGCCGAAGAACTCGGCACGCTGATCAGTCTCACCCATTTACTCTCAAGATTGACACTACAAGGACCAATCTTCATCAAGAATCCTTCTTTTACAGGGCTGCTACGGAATGGAATAAGCTTCCAAAATCAGTTTTTCCAGAGAGCTATGACCTGCAACTTTTTAAAAAGCGTGTCCACAATCATTTTCTTTCTATAATCCCTTCCCCTTCTAATAGTCGCAGTAGGTCTACCCTTTTTGCGACTATTTTCAAAAAAAAAAACTTCCACTGGAAAGTAAAAAAAAATTAGTAATTTTTCGCGTTAAGTTCAAGTTCAATGGCAAACAAACCAATTGCACAATATTAGTTTAAAAATTGTAATGCGATAAAAGCAATTATCTTTGTTAATATTATCGATAATTTAAATACGATTTATCTACGACTGCTTTATTTTGAAGCTATTACGCTGCTCATTTTGGTCCTTTTAAGTTGCATAATGAAACTCATTACGCAACGCGTTTTTATTGAAGATGAAATCAGAAACAAAAAAACGAGCGAGCCTTATAGTAGTCGCATATGATGTGTAACATTTGACATCTCACTTTAAATCTCACCTAAAAATGGCCAATTCTAACCGCGCGCTCATTCGTCAAATCAATTTATTACTTACTTGATTTTTTTATCAATGATCTGCACTTTATTGAGATTTGTTATCAACAATAAATATTTATTTATATAGTTTACGCATACAATATCAAACTTAATACACAACACACTCGTAAAATTGGGTGACGTCTATCTGATGGCCAACTCTAACCACTCGCTCATTCGTCAAATCAACTCTCGAAAAATTTGTTAACGTCTATTGTTGACATCTATCTTAGGGTCAACTCTAACCGCACGCTCATTCGTCAAATCAAATGTCACTGTTACTATTACACATTTCACGAAATGACCCCCACAAATTGCGAGTTAGCGAGAGCAACGATATTACACATTAAAAAGAACTTATAAACGTTTTATTTCAACAAGAAACTTACAAAAAAAATTAGAAATATATGAAACTGTGAATAAACTATTTGTTGTAAATATTAATCGTACAATTTTCACAATTTGACATCTTTATTTCCGAAGAAGCTATTCCTGATTTTGTTGTTACTTTTAAAGCGTAATTATTACAACTTATTGAAGGTTTAAGTTTAAGTTCTCTTAAAATGTTGTAAAATGTAATCCCACCAAAAACATTTTCATGTGAAATGTTGCCAAGACGAGACCATGCGGCTCGCACTGTCAAAATGTTATCAGATCTCATGTAGTGCCAAGCTTTTAACTCTACACGCATTAACTGTACAAGCTCTACAACTTAGACAAAATATGCGGCTTTGGCCATTTCGCTACATTCACATGGGTGTAAGGTGAAACATTTATTCACTGTTTATTACTTTTCTGTTTTACGGTAATTCTTGTAGTAACGATTTTGTTTATGCATTTTCCATATTTATTATTTTCCACTCTTAATACGTAGTTTATTATTTAATCTATATATTATATAAAAATGGATGGGTCTTGGCTGCAAACCATCTAAGCAACTGTGTATCGAAAATTGTCATTGTCCATGTCTCGCTTCCATACATGATGACAGGTCTTATTACCGTATTGTATATGTTGATTTTTGTTGACCTTGTAATATATTTGGACTTCAGCACCTCCTGCACAGAGAAGAAACATTTGTTTCCCCGGGTTATTCGGTGTTTTACCTCCCCCTTCATATTATTGTCCGATGTTATCAGAGAACCTAGATATTTGAAAGACTGGACATTCTTAAAATTGTGGTCGTTCCTAGTTATATTTTGTCCCACTCGGTCTCTATTATCCTTTCGCGTTAAAAGCATATATTTCGTCTTTGTCTCGTTTACTGTCAGACCCATCCCTTCAGTTTCTTTCTCCATTTGTACAAAAAACATTTCCTTGGCGTTAACTGTGCTCTTTCCTGCAACATCAATGTCATCAGCATATGCTAGGAGCAGCCTAGGTCGATTGGCTCCAAATATTTGTGTTTGTTTGGGCTACTCTCGCTACTTTCTTAAAGGCCAAGTTAAATAAAACTGGGAACAGCGCGTCTCCTCGTTTAAGTCTATTTTCTACAGGGAACATTTCGCTATATTTCCCCTCCACTCTTACGCTATTTTCTGACCCTTCCACGCACGTTTTCACCATGCATACTAATTTCTTCGGAATTTCGAATTACTCCATGACTTCCCACAGGCGTATTCGGATTTATCCCACTTGTATAATAAATAACTATTATTTATAATGTACTGATGATGCTACCTTTGTACAAAATTAGTCCAACTCTATTTGAGTCCGGTTCTGAAATTCACAAACTAACTTTTCTCAAGCGAGAGACTCGTTTCTTGTTTCTGCCTGTTCGAATAAAAGAACATCAATTCTTAATTTTTCTTCTCGACAAAAAAACGAGTGTGCCGTGGTTCGTATATTTAGAACCCAATAAGTAAGCACCTCTCTCTCTCTCTTTCTCTCTCAAACTTTTTTTTTGTCTTTCTCTTCGTCTCTCTAAGGCGTTTCGACCGACGATAATGGCTTAATCACCACCTGATCATTTTTAAATCAATTAGGACGAAGTCGACCCTTTTAATTTGATACTTCTTAAAAAATGGTAATTTTAAGTTCATGTCTACACGAGAACGAAAATGCTCATTTGTTGCGATAAATCGGTACAAAGTTGCAAAATGTGCTGCTTACACTTCGGGGATTGTCATAAATGACAACAAACGTCATCTGTCAATCGAAAATAATTTGAAATGTCAACTTCCGTATATCAAAGCAATAAAACAAAATGCAATACGAAAAAATAAACCAATAGTTTAAATAATAGTTTATGACAATCTAGGTCTTGTGATAATAATAATATTAATCTGCGCATTTTCAATTTCTTTTCTAAAGCCAACGGCTGGACCGATTTTGATGAAATTTTAAGCAAATCTTTAGATTAGCCCGGCGAATGATCGTGTACAGTTTGGTAGCAACCACGCATTTTCAATTTTTTTTTCTATAGCGACCCAGTGTTAATTTTTATTTATTATTACTGAAATTTTTCAATTCATTATTACTGAACGTGGTGTTTTTTTTTGTACTAAAATTGGAACGTTACAGAATAAATTATAACATGGCTCCTGCGCAAAATACATTGCTATAGGTCGTTTATAAAAGATTTAAACTTGCAAAATGTGTTGCATACATTTCGGCGCTTGTCAGAATTGACAACAAATGTCACCTGTCACTTCGCCGATAATATGAAATGTCAACGTTAATGAGAAAATGCAAAAAATTCAAAATATTTCATTATTTTTATATATTCGAAAACACCTGGTATTCCTTGACCTTCGAGTCTACGATTTGTTCAGAGCGTTGACTTTTAAAATTAATAATTCATGATACGTCAAATAAATTTGACGATGCAGTCTTTTGATACTGCATTCGAAATGGGAATTTTACAAAATCGTTCTGGCCCGTGAATGTCTACGGTGGGGGATGCGTACACATCGCTAGTTTCGGCTGTTACAAACCATCATCATTCTACCAGAATTCGGAATTAATCTTTTCAAAATAAATCATTAATCAGATTGGGGTGCTGCCTTTCTACTCGATCATCCAATATCCATAGTTGATTTTTCTACAGAGGTTATAATTTTATGTTGCTGTACATTTTAACATTTTAAGTAAAAACTCAAGGCGCAGTATTTTATACGGATGGCTCTAAACTAGAGGGAAGATTAGGTTGTGGTATCTTCTCAGAAGACCTCCCACTTAGCCTGTCGTTTCGTTTGCCAGATCACTGTAGTGTGTCTTCTTCTTCTTAAAATTTCGCTCCTATCGGAGATTGGAAATCATCACCACTACTAGGACCTTATCAATCGCCCGCCTGAAGAGTTCTGCGGACGTGCAACCAAAGCACTCACTCAAGTTGCGCAGCCAAGAGATTCTTCTTCTGCCAATCGTTCTCTTGCCTTTTATTTTGCCTTGAATAATGTGTGTAGTGTGTATCAAGCTGAAATGACGGCTATTATCGAGGAAGCTGTCTGGATACTCCACAACGACAAAAATTCAGCGAGATATCCATTCTTTGCGACAGCCAGGCTGCTATCAAATTACTGAACTCAGTCTACTTGACCTCTAGGGCAGTGGTGCAATGCCGAGCCGCCCTGAATGAGCTAGAAGCTAAGTTTAGAGTTCACATTGTCTGGGTACCTGGACACAGATAAATACAAGGCAACTGTAAGGCGGACGAGCTAGCAAGAGAGGGCACCACCCTCCTAACTGTATCTATCTCATCTCAGCAAGGAGTACCGATTGCAAATTGCTGGCTCCTCCTGCACAGCAAAGTAGTTCAAGAAGCCAACTTGAGGTGGCAAAATGAACCCACATGCACATCATCGAAACAGATTTGGCCTAAACTAGATCTACATCGAACTAAGGATGTTTTAACTTTATCCAGTTAGTCCATTGGAAATGCGATCGTGGGCAGAACAGGACACTGGGCAGAGCTACGATACGACTTCTGCAGAAGCTGTCACGATGAGGAAGAGGAGGAAACAATGATACATCTTCTCTGCCATCACGGTATCACAACGGGCTAAAAGGAATAAGTGGGTTCCCTCCAAACTAACCTAACCTAACTTAAACTAAGTAAAAAAATTGGGTTGTTTAAATTTTATTTGACTAAGAAATATTTTGACACGATTCTTCATTGAATAAACAAAATTTAAAAAATAAAACATCATTAAATTATTACGACTTTCTTTGTAATGTTATAGATAAGTCTTATCAGAAGATGTACGGAATATTTTTAATATGATAATAACAACAATAATGGCCATGCAAAAGCAACAAAATCTCTGTGATAAACATATCTTTATTTTTGGAACACGAACTTTTTATTTATTTATTTTTAAATGAATAAAACGATCTTTGCTCATCCAATATATCAATACTTTAGATTAATAAATCGATAAAAGAAACAAAACATTTTTGATATCTTAAGTACTGTATTGTCTGGATTTCTAATAAGTATCACAGATAATCCACATTGATTAATTATGAAATTGCGAAAGTTGCTATTTACATACATACATACGCCTTTTTCCTGTAGGGTTAGACAGAGAACACTTACGCTACGGTTCTTACACACTTCTGTAGCTTCTTCTACTTTCATTAGCGCTTTTATACATGCTCGTATACTTTACCTAACTTTTCTTTAAAATAATTTCGATCTTATAGAGATACGTTCACCGAGGTCGACCGACTCCAGTACAGGTCGGATCTGTGCCTTATAGATCATAAGCAGCTGACTGGAGGTGAAATAGCTCTTGGCACGAAACAAAAAACCAAGTTTTTGGGATGCACTTTTGGCAATGGACCTCACGTGATTTTCCCAGGAAAGGTTATATGGATGACTTCAGTGGTATGGTTACTCCTGACAAAGTTATGTTAGGCACAGTGAGATCGGCTTTTCTAGAGAAAAGACATGCTTGTGTTTTGTTTGCATTGAATTCTACCAAGTTATTGGATCCCCATTCGAGAATTGTTGCTAAGTCCATATTTATATTGTTAACATTTCTTCCTCGTCCATTTCTGGTTTCACGGGCTGATATAGGGGCCCTGGAAGAGAAAGCGGTATGGAGGGTACTATCATCGGCAAAGCTGTGTACGGGACATGAAGTTGCTTTCAATAGGTCGTTATAAATCTGTTTGGTCAATCTTCTTTCATGTACATCCTCTCTACGTGTCCAGTACTGTAAATTAATACGTTTTGACCTACTCGTTTTGTTTACAGTGAATTAAGTTTAACATTATGCATGTCTCAATACACTTTTAAATTTTGGCCATATACACAACTTGTGCCTTGTGACTGTCTGCAGTTTCACTTCTTTAATGTAGGAGTACTTACAATACCGGATCAACTTGGTTTAAAATACTCCAAAAGATCAATTTCTTGTAGGCTACAATGTTTCCTTTACCGATTTTTGCATCACTTTTAGTGTCTCCTTTGAATATTTCTTTTTGCTGAACATCATTTGGTTATTGTCGTTGTCGTTGTCGTTGTCGTTGTCGTTGTCGTTGTCGTTGTCGTTGTCGTTGTCGTTGTCGTTGTCGTTGTCGTTGTCGTTGTCGTTGTCGTTGTCGTTGTCGTTGTCGTTGTCGTTGTCGTTGTCGTTGTCGTTGTCGTTGTCCTTGTCGTTGTCGTTGTCCTTGTCGTTGTCGTTGTCGTTGTCGTTGTCGTTGTCGTTGTCGTTGTCGTTGTCGTTGTCGTTGTCGTTGTCGTTGGTGTAAATTTATCTGGGAGCAATAATCACCGCAGATAACGACATCACGGAAGAAATAAAGAGCAGTATACAAGCGACAAGCCGATGTATGTACGCACTCGATAATCTGATGAAATCGAAAAGTCTTACAAGAACATCAAAAGTGAAAATCCACAAAACCATTGCTCGACCCATACTAACGTATGGGTCTGAGACGTGGACTATGACAGACGAAAACGAAGAAAACTCAGGAGATTTAAGCGTAAGATTTTGAGAAAAATTATCGGAACATATCACGACACTACCACAAATGAATATGGGATGAGAACGAATGCTAAAATTAGGGGATTGTATAAGGATGGAGATGTGGTACAAGAAATCAAGGGCCAGAGACTAAGATGGGCAGGTCATGTGCATAAACTACAGGATAAGCGACTGGTATAGTTGATATGGGAGGAGGTTCCTACGGGAAGAAGGCCACCTGGACGACCCAGAATGCGTTGGAGAGACAACATTGTGTCGGATATAAAAAAAATGAACATCCCCTTCAAACATATAATGATGGAGGATCGAAACACCCGAAAAAAAGTTGTACAGTCAGCCAAGACCCACCCAGGGTTGTAGTGCTACTTGATAATGATGAGGATGTAAATTTATTGCAAAACAACGAAACAATAACCGCGCGTTAAAATGATTTTTTTTTCTGTTATTACGAAAACATACCGACAAATCGACACAATAGAGAAAAAAAGAGGTCAGAGGATATCAAACTGATACGGAGTTACGTAATTTGTTGTTCGTAATAAAAACGTTCCACAACATTGATCGGCATTTGATGAAACATCGTATTAAAAACGAAATAATGGTTTAAAACGTGACCAGCTACGTTTCAAGCAGTTTGATAAACTAGTTAGTGGCAGAATTGTTTAAAAAGACGAATCAGATGTAAGGATGGTTGTTTACATGTCCAGAACAGGCAACGCTGTTGTTGCTAGGAGAGAAGAAATATCGTTTCACAATTTCACAATTTGTCATGCTTTCTTCCCTTTCAAAAACCATTAATTTCGTTTTGATTGCATGTATTTTCATCTTTGAACCCAAGTATACCAACTCATTCAATTGTACCACAATTTCTCCTTTAATCAGCACCTCGCAGTTTTTCATGCTTTTTTCTCTTTCAAAAACGATTACTTTCGTTTCACTTTCATCACTTTGATTTTTATGACATCATGCATAATATTAACCATAGCCTGCACCTTCTCCTCAGATGATGCTTATATGATCTGATCATCAACGCAAAGGAGGCATTTGACGATTAAATCATTTATTCTCGCACTTCAAATCTTTAAATCAACCGTTAAACGGCCACGGCGAAGCCACACATCCCTGTCTAACACCTTTTTCGATGTTAAACCAGTCGGTGTAAGCAACTTACCTATTAGCCGCAGCTAATAGCACCATTCAACACCACTGTTCTTATGTAAGAACCGTAGCGGAAGTGGAAGGAAGTGGTCTCTGCCTACCCCTACGGGAAAAAGGCGTGACTATATGTATGTATGTTTTTATCAGATCTAAATCTTTAAAAATCGTTTGGAACTTACAATGTATTCGCAATGTTTGGAAAACAGTAGTGATTTATTTGTGTCTCTTGTCACAAAGTCAACCGTGTCATATCTTGTTTGGAAAATGATAAAAGAAATATTGCATATTTAAATTAGTTGAAGTTTTTCCTAAATAGTACTACGTCGCGCTTTTCGCACCGTGAAAAATATGGGAAACGACAATGAAAGCGACGAGAAGCAGGTACGGAAAATATCTAATTTTTGCATTATCCGATTTTTTTGACGACCCGTAACACGCCCATTTCTAAATACCGCGAAAACGTTCATCAACACAACCGCCTGTAAGCTCGGTTCACGCCAGTAACGGTTGAGCTGACAACGATTTTTTAACCGGAACGGCACGGCAGGTCTAGCGTGAAAAATGCTTTATTTGCAAATTTTTGTAGTTGTATCCGCTTTGACGGTTTGTTTAGAAAAATTATGCATTAAATGGCTAAAGAGAAACTTCCTTCTACGTCTCAGTTGTATTGTCTCAAGGACATATATCAGTTGTTTTAGTAAATTTAAATTCAAATTTTGGAACGCAAGATGTCTCTGTGTATGGTTGAAGTCAGAAATAATTTTTCCTGTTTTACTAATACTCAAAGAATTCAGCCGACGCCAGGTCCAGCGCCGGAATTTAATTGGATGTAACGAGCAACTCAAAATATTCTTTGCTAACAATTCGACACAAAACCATTTTTATTACCGACATGCGCAATATAATACGTTTTCCTTTATTTAAGAAAACATTCGCGAAACACTTGGCAGATTAATCACTCCCTCCTATTTTTTCCAATATCATGACTGATGCAAAAAGTTTATTCAATTCCACTTATTTTCTGGAAGACATTCCTCGCTAGTAATTACTATTGACATTTTAACCTTCATTTTCACGCGCTGTCATTCCGACGCCAAGTGTGATTGCATTTGCTATAACCTATGTGTTTAATGTGTTAGTGTTTACTTACTTGTGTTTACTTAATGTGTTGGTGTTTACGCAGCATAGTCGGCAAACTGTATGCAAAGATATTGATTAAAAGAGAAACGAATGAAACTGAGAAGATGATATGGGATGTGCAAGCAGGATTTAGAAGAGGAAGGAGATCAGTATGGATCAGGTCTTTTCCTTAAGAGGTATAGTCGAAAAATTCTTGGCTAGAAGTCAGAAGGTCTATTGCGCTTTTATAGACTTGGAAAAGGCCTATGACAGAGTGGTCTACATTGTCTATGTATGGGGTGAGTGGTAGTTTAATACGAGCACTGAAATCACTTTACGAGGATTCCACTGCTTGTGTCAGGATAAACGGAGCTTGCACGGACTGGTTTAACATCGAAAAAGGTGTGAGACAGGGATGTGTGGCTTCGCCATGGCTGTTTAACTTATACATAGACAATTGTTTAAAAGATCTGAAAGAGAGTGCGCATGGATTAAAAATGAATGGTTTAATCGTCAAATGCCTTCTTTACGCCGATGATCAAGTCATATTAGCGTTATCTGAAGAGGAGTTGCAGGCGATGGTTAATGTTATGCATGATTCCCTGAAAATCAAAGGGATGAAAATAAATGTGAGCGAAACGAAAGTAATGGTTTTTGAAAGAGAAGAAAGCATGACAAACTGTGGGGTTTCGATTGAGGTAGAAAGAGTGGAACAAGTTAATGAATTTGTGTACTTGGGTTCAAAATTTACTAGAGATGGAAAGTATGACAGTGACATTGAGCGAAGGGTGTTGGCAGGAAAACAAATGAATGGGGCACTGCATAGCTTTATGAATAGCCAGAAAGTGTCAAAAAAGGCACTCTGGCGGTGTATAGAGGTGTGTTGGTTCCTACACTTATGTATGGTAGTGAATGTTGGGTTTGGCAGAAGAAGCATGAAAATAGGATTAATGCTGCGGAGATGAGTAGTCTGAGAAGTATAGCCGGAGTGACTCGGTTGGATAAAGCTAAGAATAGTGAGATAAGAGAACGCTGTGGTGTAAAGAAGATGTGGTTACAAAGATAGATAAAGGAATGCTTAGATGGTTTGGACACGTAAAAAGGATGGATGAAGGAAGATTGACTAAACAAATTTATAAGGCGAGTGTAAATGAACAAGTCGGTAGGGGTCGACCTCGGCGAACATATCTCGATCAGATCAAGATTGTTTTGAAGAAAGGCCATGTCAAGAGTACCAACAACCGACGAGCATGTATGAGAGCACTGATGAAAGTAGAGGAAGCAAAAGACGTGTGTAAGAACCTTAGCGGAAGTGGTCTCTGCCTATCCCTACGGGAAAAAGGCATGACTATTTGTATGTATGTATGTTCTTGATCCTTTGACACCTGGGACTTTGGATTAGCGGAAGACTGTAAGTCTACAAGCTGGCTTTGTAGTTGAAATTATCTGCATTTAAATTAAATGCAATACAAAATGCTGACAGTCGCACGATGATTTTTTTCTCAAACAGATGTTGACGAAACAAAAACAAATAAGTATCCATGTTAAATATTTATAACTACACGTATTACATATTTATATAAAGAAATTTATTTATAAATAACGCACGGCAGATTATTCAGCATAATTTACAAAATGTGACATGAACAAAAAATATTGTACACGAATAAGTAATTGTTTCGAATATTATTACTCGTTGTTCGATAAATTCGAACCCTACAGTAGAATCGCAATAGAGACGGAGTAATAAAACTGCACGGGGTCGTAATTTCAGTGGTGGGTATTTATTATTTTTTATGGGGTACAAGAACACAACGGGCGTTTTTAAATATTATTTGGCATTATTTTGGTGTGTATTCTTTAAAAATGTTGCTTTTACAATAATTGAATAAGGATCATAACTTTCTTAAGAGGCTTTTTAAACGGTTCGTGTTAACAACTTTCAACTATACAGGGTGTTTCAAAAAAAGGTGACACCGTTTCTAGAATAGGTAGAAAACTGAAAAATAATTGGGGTTTGTTTAGTAAAAAAAATTCGTAACGCCATTCGTATTCTAGATATAGGGCGTTGAAGAAAAAAAATGTACACATTTATTACGATTTTACCGAAACTTCTGGAAACATTGAAATGAAATTTTATACGAATATGTTTTAGAAGCTGATACGTCCCATGAATTTGTTTTTATATCTGACTGATTTTTTACTAAGCAAACCCCAATTATTTTTTAGTTTTCTACCTATCCTAGAGACGGGGTCACCTTTTTTTGTAACATTTTTACTTTATATCAGCATTGGTTATTTTTTCATAATTTTTAAATCAAAATATTCCGAAAACGATACACAGTATCAAGTTTTACCAAAAGTACCTCCAAGTACCAATACACCTCTATGTCAACCACATTAATTTCTTCCTCACCACTCTGTCATAGGCCTTTTTAAATTCTACGAAAGCGCAGTAGATCTTTTTTAAATCAAATCTGCATTTTTCACGACGAAATTTTAAAATGTAATAAGTAATAATAAGAATTACCGATCCCCCTCCCGTTTTCCTAAAAGATGATGAACTATTTCGTGATTGTAATTATCATTTAAACGATTGCTGATGAATATTCTAGAATTACTCAATCAACCGACCATTATATTCTTAATAGATTAATGATAGCAATTGAAACACGGACAATTTACAGCAATTATCATCGTCCCACCGTATTCGTCTAATCATTTTTCTCCTTCCAAAGAAAAACACGCGCGTGACGTCGGAAATCATTCAATCAGACTCACTTGACACAGTTTATAGCGTCTCAAAAAATATATACAAATTTTAAAAGGTTAAAGACCATGTAAAGGGACTACTTCTGTGGCACGCCACTGTACTTATATACGAGGGTTCGCTTTTTATACAGAGTGTCCAGAAATGCCCTTAACAAAAATCTAGAGCTCACTTTATATCGATTTGACGTACACACCTTATTCCTTGCTAAAGGAACTAGAGCTCTTAAGTGATGGCGCTCTAATATCTCAAAATTAACCTGAAAATTTTTTGCTCAAGTTGATATCCAATAAAATCAGTCAATTTGTGGTCATCTGATCGAACACAACCAATCAAAACAAAATTATACTGAAAATTTTTTGCTCAAGTTGATATCCAATAAAATCAGTCAATTTGTGTTCATCTGATCGAACACAACCAATCAAAACAAAATTATACTGAAAAGAGCCCATGGGTTCTTTTCACTAAATCATGTCATGTTGCTATGGATACATACCTACATTTCCTTTCAATTCGATTTTGACAATTCAAATATTTCAATATGTCACGATCAGCAAAAAATTTTCTATCCGAATAACCCTCGAACATTGATGAATGTCAAAAATTTTATAACATCTATCTCAAGCTTGTTGCTTATAGGCAACAAGCTTTCGAAATCTGTTATAAAATTGTTTCGACAATTATTAATGTCCTTGGGTTATTACCACTGACAATTTATTAATGCCTGTCTAAAATACACTCCTGGATATCTTCTTCTTCTTCTTAGGTTAGGTTAAAACGGCGGTTCGGAGGGAGAAGTGCCCACTTAGGCCTTTTGGCCCGTTGTGATACCGATATGGACGGTAGTGCCTTTCCCCTCTACCGTGAAAACCAGTTGGAACTTTTAATAAAAAGTGTGAGGTCTTTAATGCTAACTGAGCTGAGACCAGTTAAATCATCAAAGTTCGGTTGCCCTAGTATACAAAGCCGTTTTCTGCCTAGGGCAGGGCAGTGGCAGAGAAGATGTACCATTGTTTCTTCCTCTTCCTCATCGTGACAGCTTCTACAGAAGTGCATGGGATCCACCAGCACAGTGTCCTGTTATGGCCGCGATCGCATTTTCAACTCCCTGGATAGAGTTAAAACATCCTTAGTTTGACGTAGATCTAGTTTAGGCCGGATTTGTTTCGATGATGTGCATGTGGGTCATTTTGCCACCTCAAGTTGGCTTTTTGAACTACTTTGCTGTGCAGGAGAAGGCGGCAATTTGCAACTGGTACTCTTTGCTGAGATGGGACAGATACAGCTGGGAGGGTGGTGCCCACTCTTGCTAGCTCGTCCGCCTTACAGTTGCCTGGTATGTCCCTGTGTCCAGGTACCCAGACAATGTAAACTCTTACCTTAGTTCCTAGCTCATTCAGGGCGGCACTGCATTGCACTGCTGCCCTAGAGGTCAAGTAGACTGAGTTCAGTGATTTGATAGCACCCTGGCTTTCGCAAAGAATGATAATATCGCTGAACTTTTTTTCGTTGCGGAATATCCAGCTGCCTCTGTAATAGCTATCATTTCAGCTTGATACACACTACAGTGATCAGGCAAATAAAACGACAGGCCAAGTGAGGGTTCTTCTGAGAAGATACCGCATCCTACTCTCCCCTCTAGTTTAGAGCCATCCGTATAAAATACTGCGTCTTGAGGCCCAATGTTCGACCCAATGTTCTCTGGATGTAATTTCCAGAGATAAGTCGCCTTTGAACATAGGTGTAGGATTAGTGTAATTAGTGTTTTTGTGCACAGGTCGTATTCTCCAAGTTTTCTAGAGTAACCATAGTGCGTTTCGGTCCATGAGTCTGAGAGCCGCACTAGCTGCGCATTCTTTCCCAATCAGATCTACTGGTAGTAGATGTAGAATCGTTTCAAGTGCTTTTGTTGGGTGGTCCGTAAACAGCCTGTGATCAGCAGACATGCCAATCTCTGTTTTTCTTCTTTTTTATTTAATGTAAGCAAATTGCTTGTTTTTCTTCATATCCTCTGCCGTTATTATTATTATTAGAGAGGTTGTCGCTCGATCTCTTGCGAGGTCTTCCAACGCTTCGGCGCCATAAGAGCGACTTGTCTCTAGTTATTTTGACCATTCTGTCGTCATTTATCCGATCTATGTGTTCGTTCCACTCTCTCTTTCTTTACAGTATCCATTCATTTACATTGTCTATTTTACATGTTTTTTTAATGTCCTCGCTTCTCTCGCTGTCAAAAAGTGTTTTTCCAGCGATCCTGCGCACCATTTTCATTTCGGTGGTTTCTAATATTCTCTTTGTCTTCGATGTATCCGGTCTAGTTTCCGCTGTGTATGTTAATATAGGTCGGATGACCGCCTTGTAGATTTGGGATTTAGTCTCGATTCGGATCAATTTGTTTCGGAGGATTGTATCATTCAGGTAGGTAAGCTGAGGTTCGTGCTGCTTTTGCCGCTTGGTTTCTTACCTCCGCCTTGATGTCACCGTATCCTGATATTTCTATGCCTAGGTATTTAAATTTCATCTCCTGTTGTATAATTTTATTATCCACAACCAGTTTGCATCTGATAGGTGTTTTTGAGGTGGTCTTGCATTTCGTTTTTGCTGCAGATATCTTCATTTTTAGACTTTTTGCCGTTGTGCTGAATTTGAATAGTAATCTCTGTAGGTCATCTTCGTTTTCTACAATCAGAACAGCATCATCGGCATAGCAGAGGATTTTGACGTCTTTGTTTCCCCATTTTATACCCTTTCAAGTTACGAGTGCTTTTTATTATTTCGTCCATAACGATGTTAAACAATAAGGGACTAAGGGAAATCTCCTTGTCAAATACCACTATTTACAGGAATTTCTTCTGTAGTTGTGCCATTAATTTTGAATTGAATTTTTTTCTCTGGAAAATATTTTCGATGATTTTTATGATGTTGTATGGGATTTGCCTGCTTATCCTCCACTTCGGATTTCAGCGAATTTATGCTTCTAGGCATGCTTTTTATTAAATTTTGGATGAAATGTTGAGCAGATTGTCCCCACGTTCCGTCGGGTTTCTTGGTGCAGATATTTAACGTTTAACTTTTTTCTAGAGGTAATCATATAAATGCTCAATTAGATTCAAATCTGGGAGTTTTGGTGACCACTGCATAACTGGTATACCAACTTCAATAAGTTAATCGAGTACCTCCCCAGCTATGTGAGGTCGAGAGTTGTCTTGCATTAACAGGAAATTGGGTTCCAAAAAGGGACCGAAAGGTTTCAAGATAGTAATTAGCATTCATGGATCTCGTACGGATAGTGCGGATATGTGCGAGCGTCAAAGCAAATACTACCCCAAAACATAACAGAGCTATCGCCGAATGGAACCCTTGCAGAAATAATGCAAGAAGCAAATCTATCTCTTGGTCTTTGCCAAACTTGTTTACGATCATCTGGATGTTTTAGGCTAACCTTAGTTTCATCTGTGAATAAAACTTTTTTCCAATTATCCACAGACCCATTTAGATGATTTCGAGCAAAGCTGTTTTCTCTAGTAAGCAAGTGCTGGTCTCCTACTGTTTAATCCAGCTTTAATTAACCGTCTTCTACATACATACTAGTACATACATTTATAGTCATGCCTTTTTCCCGTAGGAGTAGGCACAGACCACTTTCTTCCACTTCCGCTACGGTTCTTACACACATCTTTTGCTTTATCTACGTTCATCAGTGCTCTTATACATGCTTGTCGGTTGTTGGTACTCTTGACCTGGCCTTTCTTCAAAGCAATGTCGATCTGATCGAGATCGATGTTCGGCGACCTCTACTGACTTGCCCATTCACACTCGCCTTATAAATTTATATCGTCAATCTTCTTTAATGCATCCTCTTAAACGTGTCTGAACCATCTTAGCATTTCTTTATCTATCTTTGTTACTACAACTTCTTTCACGCCTCGGTGTTCCCTTATCACACTATTCCTTACTTTATTCATCAGAGTCACTCCAGCTATACTTCTCAAACTAGTTCTCCGCAGTATTAATCCCATTTTCTTCAACGCAAAGGAATGCTTAGATGGTTCGGACACGTTTTAAAGGATGGATGAAAGAAGATTGACGAGTGTGAATGGGCGGCAGGGCCGGCTCTACCATATATGCGAACTAGGTGACCGCCTAGGGCGCCAAGCAGCCTAGGGCGCCAAGTAGGCGGGCGCGAAGGATAAGCAGACAAACCAACAAAGTATGTCCAAGAGCAATGCCTTAAACTCGAAAAAGCTTTGGCCACTGATCAATCAAAAGATATTGATGCAATAGAGCTGTGTGGTGAACTGCAAGCTATTACAAGACGAGTGGAAAAACAGTCAACCCCTAAGGACGTCCTTGACTTAATTTTAGAATCCGATATGGAAGAAAATTTCCCGAATTTGTACGTTGCACTGCGGATTCTCCTTACACTACCGGTCTCAGTAGCATCAGGAGAGAGAAGCTTCTCAAAGCTCAAAATCATAAAAAGTTATCTACGGTCATCTATGACCCAAGAGAGATTGGTAGGCCTAGCAACGATTTCTATTGAACAAGAGATTGCACAGAACATCGACCTCAATGGTTTGGTAGCAACATTTGCCAAACAAAAAGCCAGAAATTTTTTTTAAACTTGTTCAATTCCTCTCCCAGTAAATAGTGTAAATTACTTTAACTTTTGAATTTTATTGAACAGAGATAAATATTAATATAATTTAGAATATATATACGTTTTCTCATTTCCAATTTCCTATATTTTGTGGTTGGATGAAAGTGGTGGCAGGTAGGGGGGGGGGGAGCGCCGAGCAATGCTTTCGCCTAGGGCGCCAAAATGTCTTGAGCCGACCCTGATGGGCGTAAGTCGGTAGAGGTCGACCTCGGCGAACATCGATCTCGATCAGATCGACATTGTTTTAGAGAAAGGCCAGGTCACGAGTACCAGCAACCGACGAGCGTGTATGAAAGTATGAAAAGTATGAAAGATGAAAGTAAAAGAAGCGAAAGACGTGTGTTAGAACCGTAGAACCTACATCTACGTGAAAAAGACGCTACTATATGTATGTATGTATAACTAATGCATATATTTATTCATTTAATTATTTCTTTTCTGACGTGCGATATCATACTTGTACTTATCTTTGATAAATCATTAAAATTTCCGTTTTATTGTTAAAATTGTTTTATTACTCAAATTTTATTTATACGACTGATTTATCTGGAAAAATGTTTTTTTTTATTGCATTCATGTTTAACATTTTACTGATAGCCGTTTTACGAGAATGCAAAAACAAAAAAATTGGAATTTCTCGAAATCTGATAAGAATTCAAAATCAAATTCCCAAAATAATTGTGTTAAACAAATTTTTTATAGTGAATTTCACTATGTTTGATTCTAAACTAGCTACAACTTTTGTAAAATTTAATCACAAATCTTTGTTTTCTATCAAATAAGATTTTTTGTGAAATTTGTTTATATTTTAGTTAACAAAATTTTGCGCATAGCTAATTTATCATTTCTAGTAATGTTTTGGGCCGTTAATCCAAAAATCTACGAATATAAACGATTTACTCGACCCAAAAGTCACTTGGTTATTGAGACAGGGTTGTTAGACCGGGCACCTCTTGGACTTTGTAAATAATAAGACCGTTATTCAATTAACTTCTACTAGAATATCAAACAATGCTTGAAAATAAAATCACCTTTGGCAAATCCTTTCGTGCTCAAAAGCGACTTTTACCTGTGATTAATCTGACTGTTCCACGAACAAATGCTTCCCGGAATTATAACAGTTACATCCGATCTACGAATGAATAATAAACTGTATAAAATTCTTCAAAATTAAGCTACAAATTTCTTGGAAAGATATTATCGTACAACAAAATGGGTGATGTGACAGGTACTATCCGTTAACTCACTTATTCTTGGACAAATACATCATAGTTTTCCCCTCAAAATAATAATGACCGCAAAAATATGTATTTTTGCAAATTTTCTCTTATTATCGAGCCAACTTTGACAGCACAAAAAATCGATAACAAGGATATTTACCGGATAAAAAAAGAACCTTACTTGTAGAGTTAAGTAAATTTGTACAGGGTGAGGCAAAATTTGGAGTTGATTAATCATGATACAAATAGACTCAGGCATGAACAGGTTGACTCCATCAATAGAGATCTTAAAGCAATCGTCGAGTGGGGAAATAACAATCTTGTTCAGTTCAACGCCCACAAAACACAAAGCGCCACGTTTTCCAAGTAAGTAAATTCCTCAAATCACTCCATCACAATGTCCGAAAATACCCTTAAATCAAGTCCCTTTATCTCAATTTTGGGAGTCACGGAATCTAATAATATGTCTTGGTATGACCATGTCGCAAAGTCAGCAAGCTAGGTTTTCTGTGGAAAGCTAGAAAGTTTTTTACTCCCGATCAACTGTTGACGACGTACAAGATTCAAATCCGACCTCTACTGGAGTATTGCTCGCACATTTGGGGTTCAGCACCAAGGCATTCTCTTCGTCTTCTAGATTCCATTCAGAAAAGGGCCATTCGGTTGATAAACAGCTCTACTCTCACAGATACCCTTCACCCTATAGAACATAGAAGAAGAGTTGGAGACCAGTCATTGCTCTACAGATATTTCCATGGCAGATGCTTCAAAGAAATAAAAACTCTTGTACCACCATTGGCCACATTCGGCCGAAGAAATCGGCACGCTGATCAGTCTTACCCATTTACTCTCAAGATTGACACTACAAGAACCAATCTTCATCAAGAATCCTTCTTTTACAGGGCTGCGACAGAATGGAACAAGCTTCCAAAATCAGTTTTTACTATGACCTGCAACTTTTCAAAAAGCGGGTTCAGCATGAAAACGTTTGCGAGTTGATTGTTCTTGCGTAGTTCCAGTCACACCAATGGAAAAATCAGATATGTAAAGAGACTTGAGTTTTCGTTTTTTTTGTTAATTAGGTAATAATTGTTGAAATCTATAAAATTGACGTTTTTCCTTGATAATTTCTAGACTATAGGTTATATTAAAAACAAGTTATTTATGAGGAGTAATCGAGCTGTAATAGTTATTTCCATTTGAGACAACAACGAAAAATCATTAAATTATACGAGTTCCATGAACAATCATTACAAAAATTCAAATTTTACTCTCCGCATGACGTCATGCGCGCGGAGAACGAGTTTGAGACGGCTATCGATCATACCTTGCGTTATTTGTATCATGCTATACAACAATGGTGACCATGGATGGGAAAAATAATAAATGGAAGACCCCAGATGAGATGGGGAGACGACATCAAAGATAGGAGGAAAATATTGCAAACGAAAAGCACAAAACAGAAATGATTGGAAAATACTAAGGGAGGCCTATGTTCAAAACTGGATGAATTAAAAGGCAAATGAAGTGGGTAGGAAGAAAAATCATATGTATTACACGGGAGTAAAGTGCCTTTTCCTTCCTTGGATGTTTACTACATCTTGCGGGAGGAAAAGAGGCACTTTACTCGCTAGTAATACGAAAAGCTATTTCCGCTCTAAGTTTATTTAAATTAAGATTTATTAAAAATATTGGAAAGATTTCGTTTGAGCGTTTAGAAATTCCGCTGACGCTGCCTTAATTGAAATTTAATCGTAAATTATTATTTGAAAGATGATGAAATTAATTTGAATAAAAATGAAATGTAAATAACGTTATCAAAACTTAAGGACACTTTAAAACACTATGATGCGGTAAGTGACAATTGCGGTTTTGGCTTTTTAATTTAATACAATGATGTATAAATTACCTATCCTTTTACTGAAAAACAATAATCAGTAGATAACGAAATACTACAAAATCACTTTAAGAAATTAAAAGTGATAGATAATATAACAAATGTAATTTTGTTTTGAACACATTTAATCACTACTTTTTAATGAACACTCTAATGCGCCAAGTGAAAAATATCCCACAAGCAAGCAAGTCGGGCTGGTAAGGTGGATGGTACATGAGAAAAATCATGTAATTGTTACTAAAAGCAACTTTATTAATAGTATTCACAATCTCTCCGACCACATTTAATCACCGTTTGTTAACAATTTCTCTAATGAGCCAAGCGAACGAAAATCACTCGTAGATAAGTCGGGCTGGTAAGGTGGATGCTGCATTTATAGCATTCACTACCGTTTCAGTCGAATTTAATCATCGTTTCTTAATAAACACTCCAATGAGCAAACGAATATATATCACATGTAGATAAGTCGGGTTCGTATGGTGGATACTGCAAAAGAAAAAATCATGGAATTTTTTCCAAAAGTAATTTCAATGCATGCATCTGCACCTTTCTCGCCAACAAAGGGTGTCAAGCAAGGTTGCTGCCTCTCCCCTACACTGTTTAAAATTTACATATACGCAGCCTTAAAGCAGTGGATACGGAAATGTAGTCCGATGGGGATATGGGTAGACAAAAGCCCCATATACACCATTCTTTTTGCGGACGATCAAGTAGTCATAGCTGAAGACCAACAAGATATGACATACATGCTGAACAAGAAGAAGAAGAATATAGTAAATGGGGTTTGGAAGTAAACAGATAAAAGACACAATATATGGTTATAGGTGAAACAGGACAAGATATAGAACTAGAGAGTACAATAATAAAAAACCAGTATGAAAACCTACCTTGGAGTTACTATAGGCGAAGATGGGAAGGACGATAAAGACATACTGAAAAAAGTAGGTAGAGGAAGAAACATGACTAAAGCGGTACATCCAATCGTGGAATCGGAATTTGACAATTAAAACAAAAAAAACATAGAACCAGTAATGACGTATGGGTCTGAAGTCTGGGTCAAAGATAAAAATACGTCTCAGAAATTGTGTTTGGCAGAAATGACTTACTAGAAAAGATTCTGTGGTCTAACATTACGGGATCATGTTAGAAATGAAAGGATTAGAAAAAAAAGGTTAGCAAATGACACCATTATAGATACAATAAATGAAAAAAAATTAAAATGGTACGGACATCTACGAAGAATGAGCCGAGAGAGGATACCACTGAATGTTTGGAATTGGACACCAGCAGAAAGATATAAAAAAAAGACCAGGAAAAAATGGATAAAGGACATAGATATGGAAATATGAAGGAAAGGACTGCATATATATATATATATATATATATATATATATATATGTGAAAAATGTTTAACTGATTTTTAAAAAAACCATATGTTCATGTGAGTCGATTATGTATCAAAAAACAACTACTCCTCTAGCTATATGCTGCGACAGGCATTGAATTACATCTGATACATAATCGTGTATAATACCCCATTTTGGGTAACAATATGCAGATGCTTGTTAAGTAAGAGAGGGAACTATTAGATTTTTCCATCCAAAGTAACCACCTTTGGACCGGTTTCGGGGTGTGTTGCTCCTTATCAGCATAGGGTCGGTCTAACTAAAAAAATTAGTTATACATTTTTTACATCCATTCACGCTGTCGAAAAATGTTAATAGTTTACTATAATAATATTAAAGTTTTCTATCAACTTTGCGTATATATATATAATTTCAATGCCATTCACTATTTTTTCGACCAAATTTAATCACCGTTCTTTTAATATCTGACGAACTTAACAAACTAAAGTTATTCGACAACAATTTGGGCTGGTAAAATGGATACTGCAAGATAAAATATCACGTAATTGTATCCAAAAGAAATTCCCTCAATAGCAATTATAAAGTATTCAGCTAAAGTTTATATCCTTTTTTTAATAAACACCCAAGCAAACGTAAATCACACGGAGGCAAGTCAGGTTCGTTTGGTGGATGCTGCAAGGATAAAAATCATGTAATTGTTTTTTAAGAACAATTTTCTCTCCTACCTTTCCAGCCAAATTTTATTATCGTTTTCAATAAATACTCTAATGAGTCAAGCGAAGCGAACTCGAAAGGCGAATGCTGCAAGAGTTTTTTGCCAATAGCAACAACGTGTACCATTTTGTTGACAAAATTGAATCACTATAGCGCCAGGCGAACGTAACTTACACAAACATAAGTCCGGTTCATAGGGTGGATGCTGCAAGAGGAAGTGCCAACTTCTTCCAATCCAGCTCTCTGCATGTAATATGTTCGTAGATACCAAAAATGGTATTAAAAAGTGACAATATTTCGTCAATAATTTTTTCGTGCAATGACGCACGTATTTATTATTGTAAAATATTTTTCAGAAAGTTGTGTAGTATTTACATTATTTTTAGATTTAAATAATATTTGGTTAGTGATATAACCGTTCGTATTAAAGTACTGATAATTCTCTCTGTGTGATTATAAATGTTTTAAATGAAAGATATTTTGAGTAACAGTTTACTCATTTAAACTCTTCGAGTTCTTGACCTTAATAACATACAGTGACATTTCTAACTTGTTTAAATGTAACGAATCAGATGATAAATGACGACGTTCTCGTTTATTATTTTATCGCACGGGGTCTCTACGAAAAATTACGCCCAAGATAACTGTCGGAAAATTCCTAAAGAAAAACTATTTTAGCGATTCAATATTGACAGTTATTATATTATAAATATTTATTGTTGCTAATAAATCTCAATAAAGTGCAGATCGTTGAGAAAAAAATCAAGTAAGTAATAATAAATAATTATTCGAATAAAATATTTCAGTATTTAGCTTTTTTAAATTTTGAGGTTAACTTCCGTCACATCTAGTGTCAATTAAATAAAATACAATTTTCATTAAAAAAAATTATTGTTTGTTGTGAAAAATCATTTTAAATAATACCTGACCAATTTTTTTCAGAATATAATTTTAAAATTGCTTATTTCTAATAAGGTGAGATGTCAAATGTTTCACATCATATGTGACTACTTTTTTTTTTATATGTTCTGGTTCCCACGAAAAGGGATATCCTGTAATGTTCAGAGAACATCGTGGGAACCAAGGGAAAGAAATTAGGAGTTGGAGTTCTTCTTAAATTTCTGGAGGTTGTATGCCTCGGAGAACACCTCCCTAGGCAATGAGTTCCAAAGCCTCGCAATTCGTTGGATGAATGAGTCTTTGGAAAGTGATGTTCTGCAGGTTTCCAAAGTGACCACGAAGGGGTGTGAAGACTGAACTTGACGGGTTAATCTCGAAGAGACTGCCAAAGGAGGAACGATTGTTGATGTTTCAGAAGAGCATCGCCCATGAAAATATCTATAAAATAGAGACAAATCGCCAACTTTTCTACGGTGTTCCAGACAAGTGAGCTGTAAGGCTGTAAGACTGTAAGGCTTGCTCGTTTTTTTGTTTCTGAATTCATCTTTAGTAAAAATGCGATGCGTAATGAAAGTCATTACGCAAAGGGACCAAAATGAACGGCGTCATAGCTTTAAAATAAAGCAGTCGTAGTTAAATCAGATTTAATTATCGATAATATTAACAAAGATAATAATTGCTTTTATCGCATTACATTTTCAAACTAATATTGTGCAATTGATTTTTTTTGCCATTGAACTTGGATCTTTTCGCGAAAAATTATTAATTTTTTTTTATTAAAATGTAATTACAACTAATCTAGAAACAATATTAACGAAAAATATTTTCTATTAAAATTTTAAAAGTAATGTGTTATAAAGAGTTTAGCCCACTGCTGTTTTCTTCATGCTTCTTCTTCTTGCTTCATCTGCTACCATCTCCACTCTCAGGTCTCTGTGAAGGCCGCCGTTGACAATGCCTCTCAGTACCTTGTTTTGGAATCTTTGTATGATCTGGATATTACTCGAGCAGGCACGTCCCCAAAGTTGTGTGCCTTACCTTATAGGTGGTGGTTGATGGAGTTTTATCTGACTCTCTACTAATAAATGCTGGTGTTCCGCAGGAATCAACTCTAACTCCAACACTATTTCACATCAACGACTTGTTGGAAAAAACTTCATGTCCAGTACACAGCTTCGCGGATGATAGTACCCTCCATACTGCTTTCTTTTTCAGTGCTCCAGGTATCTGCCTGTGAAACCAGGAATGAACGAGGAAGAAATGTCAACAACAGAAATATGGACTTGGCAACAATTCTCGAATGGGGATCCAATAACTTGGTCGAATTCAATGCAAATAAAACACAAGCATGTCTTCTCTCTAGAAACGTCATATGCGATTACTGTAAGACTTGCTCGTTTTTTTTTTAGGAACCATTTGCGGTTAAATCAGTCGAGTAGGCCTGCTTGAAGGTAAACAAACGAGCGGGAACATGTAATCATGAAGGAAGGAGGTTATAGGTGTGGTTTTAGTTTTAGTAGTTGTATGAGTGCGTCAGTGTGCGGGTTTGTTTTGTTGCTGTGATATTTTTCTATTTAAAATACAAATTTAAAACGAATACAGCGAAAAAAAAGAAAAACTACTCTGCGGAAACAAAAGAAAGGTATTTGTTAATGTAAAGGGGGCATTAAAGTATTACGTAACGCAATTCGGGGGGAAGCAGGGGGGTCTTGTAAAACGTTACAATGCATAACAGGGGCGGAAGGGGGTTCGAACAACGCGTTTTTTTTTATTATATGTATAAAAAACATTTCTACACAAGCTGTGAAAATGTGCCAGTAAATATTGCCATGATAAAAAAGTTTCAGTCAAAAATACTTCGCGCCATCACTGATGCTCCTTGATATGTCGCCAACTAAATGTTCATAACGACCTGGGAATACTCTTCGTTTAAGGTATTAACCGAGACAAAAGCACCAAATACCACAGCAGACAAGAAAACCATTCGTATACACTGTTAAGACCCTTTCTAGATAACTGAGACAAGAGACTAAAACAATGTTGGTCAGTTGACCTTATTTTAGGTAGAAGAGGATCCTGACTGGGAGAAATCACTATCAGGACATTTGAAAATTCATCCACTAAAAGGTCCTGTTTTTATTTTAATGTATACCTTAGTTTAGTTTACGAAAAAGCAGATACCCTCGCAAAACAGGAAGCCGAATTTGAGTTCACTGGACCAGAATCGGTCTTTGAAGTCACTACAAGTGCCGCCAAAATAATTAGTTAGAAAAAAATACTCACGCACTGGTCTGATATACTAGGGTTGACTCACTCGAAGGCGTTCTTATCTAAACCATCGAAAAACACAACCAAGCAACCAACCAAAATTTTTAAATGGCATTGGGGGTCGAATAAGATGTCTTTCAAAAGCTCTTACCATTTTCTATACAATAGTTTTAAAAAATTCGTCAATTACTTATTGAGAAATAAGATTTTAAATGTGAAATTTATCTATTTGAATAATCCACAGTACGACGAAGATCATTTTTATTTTTACTCCGGAAATTCTTCGGAATGTGCGTGAACGTTTTCAACAAAATCTTTATTATTGTATGAAAGCGGGCGGCCATCAGTTTGTCATTTAATCAATTAAGTAGTAAGTTAGCCTTGAGAGTCTTCAGGAGATGATTGCTCGGGTGGTTAAGGTCAGTCAAAGATATGGATTCTCTCTGAACTTTAAAACAAAATATATGGTAGTGTCAAAAACGAACAACCACGCTGGCCAACACACGATAAATAACAAACAAATAGTAACAGTACAGACATATACTTACCTCGGAACAATCACAAGTAAAACATGGGATCATTCTCTCGAAATCAAATGCAGAATAGAGAAGGCCAGATCTGCATTTCCGAAAATGTCAAAAAAATTTAAGTGCCACGACTTAGCCCTGCCAACCAAGATCAGACTGTTGAAGTGCTATGTCTTTCCAGTGCTACTCTACGGTGTCGAGTCTTGGACTCTGACAGAGGCTTCCTGTAAAAAACTCGAGTCGTTTGAAATGTGGCTGTACCGACGAATTTTGAAAATCCCATAGACGGACCATATCGCCAATCTTAGTCTCCTAGAACGAATGAGTAAAGAAAAGGAATTGCTTGTTTTAATAAAAACGCGCAAGCTGGAATATTTGGGACATATAATGAGAAACGGCCAACGGTATGAACTACTACAACTGATATTGCAGGGCAAAGTAGAGGGCGGGAGGGGACTACTGGAGATTTGCTGGCTTATGTCACTCAGCTCTGGACAAACACTATTGAAAAGTTTGGTGAATCCCGTGCAATAGCCTTGGATATATCTAAAGCCTTTGACCGCGTTTGGCACCAGGCATTGTTAAGTAAATTATCTGCCTACGGTCTCCCAACCAAACTGCGCCAATGGCTCTTGAGCTTCATGCAAGATCGCTCCTTACATGTGGCAGTTCACGGTATTTCTTCTGATGCGTTTAAAATTAATGCCGGGGTCCCCCAGGGTTCCATCCTGTCCCCCACCTTATTTCTTTTACACATCAACGACCTCTTGAAAACCACCACGAACCCCATTTACAGTTTCGCAGACGATAGTACACCTGTCTCAACTTTCACATCCTATCGATCACTTTCGGTGAATGATACAAATAAACTCAGGCAGGAACAGGTTGATTCCATCAATAGAGATCTTAAAGCAATCGTCGAGTGGGGAACCAACAATCTTGTTCAGTTTAACGCCCAAAAAACACAAAGTGCCACGTTTTCCAAGAAAGTGAATTCCTCATATCATCCCATCACAATATCCGGAAATACCCTTGAACCAAGTCCCTCCATCTCGATTTTGGGAGTCACGGTGTCCAATAATATGTCTTGGCATGACCATGTTGCTAACATCGCAAAGTCGGCAAGCCAGAGGCTAGGTTTTTTGTGGAAAGCCAGAAAGTTTTTTACTCCTGATAAACTGTTGACGACGTACAAGGCTCAAATCCGACCTCTACTGGAGTATTGCTCGCACATTTGGGGTTCAGCACCAAGGCATTCTCTTCGTCTTCTAGATTCCATTCAGAAAAGAGCCATTCGCTTGATAAACAGCTCAACTCTCACAGATACTCTTCACCCTCTAGAACATAGAAGAAGAGTTGCAGACCAGACATTATTTTACAGATATTTACATGGCAGATGCTCCAGAGAAATAAAAACTCTTGTACCACTATTGGTCACATTCGGCCGAAGAACTCGGCACACTGATCAGTCTCACCCATTTACTCTCAAGATTGACACTACTAGGACCAATCTTCATCAAGAATCCTTCTTTTACAGGGCTGCTACGGAATGGAATAAGCTTCCAAAATCAGTTTTTCCAGAGAACTATGACCTACAACTTTTTAAAAAGCGTGTCCACAATCATTTCCTTTTTATAATCCCTTCCTCTTCTAGATCTACCCTTTTTGCGACTATTTTCATAAAAAAAAAACCTGGAAGAAGAAGAATATCATGGTTGAAAAACTTGCGCACATGGTTTGATACAACAACAGTAGGCCTTTTTCGTGCGGCCGTCGACAAAGTACTCATCGACATGATGATTAAAGACTATTGTCAGAGCTTTCAAAAGACACCTTATTCGACTTCCAATGCCATTTAAAAATTTTGGGGTAATTCTTACTCTCGCTTGGGGTTGAAAGTGATGGAGTCAAAAATACCGGAAAAGAGTGTCCCCCTTTAATCAAAAATCGACGGGTCTGAGCGTTTTTCTAAAATGTTGACGAGATTCCTGCAAATGGCTCTGTTTCGTTTTCGGTAGGCCATCCTGTATGTGCCTTACATTTCCTATTCTATTGTAATACCTTACGAAGTCCGATAATGTTTCGTATTGCAATGAAAATGGTTTTTCCATTTACATTTAATTGGTCTAGAATAATTAAATCAAAATACGAACGTCGCAATCAGAGATAGAAGAAATTTTGTCATTTATCATTATTAATCGGTTTTTATTTGTATATCATGATTTATTGGAAAAGCGATTGTACTTAAATAATTCTAGAATTATCATTGTAAAAATTGTAGTGATACTTTTTTACTGATTGTAATTAATGGTTAAAAAATATTTATTATTTTTCGGGTGGTATTAATCCCATCTATCAATTAAAGATTATTATAAAAAAGATATGACATTTTTTTTTTGATTTAAGGATAATGATTAGTCGAGAAAAATAATCCAGATTTAATAAAATTATTTGCTTCCAAAACTTATAATAAGTACACTTTTTTCGTTAAATCTTTACCCGTGCGTCATCAATTTATGATAAAAAAATACACATACTCATTTTACCAACCACAGCTCAAAATGAATATAATAAAACGGAGATTTAAGTTGTTGCAGCCTCTCAAGCACCACGACCTATCAGATATTTTGTGCATAACCCTTAATCTATTCGAGGCCCGGGATTCCGAGACTTTCATTGGGGCTAAGTTTCTAACATCAAATGGCTTTAGGAAGGCCCCTTCCAGAAACTTGAGCCTCTTGCAGAAAAGCGCTGGGAATTCGCAAAGCAAATGTTTTGCAGTTTCAGCGAAGTTCTCGCATTAGCGGCAAAACTATCACTCTCTGTTTCGCCCATCTTTTTCAGGTGATACCTCACAGGGCAGTGTCCAGTGAGGAGTCCCATCACCAGTTTCAAGTCTTTCTTGTCCAACTCGAGAAGCTGTTTAGCTTTTCTTGGCAAAAGGCTTACTAGCCTTTTCGCTTGTATTTGTCCTGGCACATTATGTCAGTAAGATATCATTTCATCTGTTCGTTAGCTATAGAAAAGAAATTAAAAATGCGGGGACTTATTAGAAAAGACCCATAATTTTAATTCCTATCTTATAGAGAAATATTGAAGCTAATTCACTTTTAAAGTTTCGCGATACATTTTTTTTTATTTAAAGAAACCGCATCAACCGCGAAGGTTATTAGCGGGGATGGCACAATAAATTTTATATATGTTGTGAAACGGTGGTGGATTTCAGAAACTTCAGTAACGCGTAAATATTAATCGGATTTAAGGCATCACTAAGTTCTTCGGGCAGTCCTGATGTTAACCTTTTCTCTCTATAGTCGGGACACTCCGATATTAAATGTTTCACACTCAGTTCTTCATAGCAGGAGACACATCTTTCGGGATTTTCTTTCTTCAGTAGATGCTGATGTGTGTACCTAGTGTGGCCAATCCTGAGACGGGGTATGATTGTCTGTTGTTTACGAGAGATTGATTCGTTAAGTTAGGATTGATTGCTTTGAGTTTGTTATTCTCAAGAACTTGCCACCTTTCCCTCTATGTATTCACTATGAGTTGCCGAATATTGTGATTGAAATCTTCGTGTGGCTCTGTCAGCGGTTTCATTACCAACTATCCCTACATGCGAGGGAACCCAAACAATTTCAACACTTTTGCCTATTTCAGATAGTTGTCCTAGTTCTGATTTGATTCTGAGAAGAAGGGCATTACTGCATCCGTGTATATGTGACAGTAATCCACGTATTTGGAGACCACGTATGAGCTCCTCTTATGAGTGCTGCTGGAGTATCACTTTTTTGTAACTATTTATGTAACCAATGTCCATAAAAAATTTATTCGCTATAGCAATTTGTATGATTTAATTGATGCGGTATTTTTTGTCCGGGAGTTTATTTTGCAAAAAGTTAAATGGCGATCCTCTGTAACGTGCCTTTTTTTCCCTTCTACAGTTCCATTATAATTGGGTCTCTGATAGTTTTGTATTCCTCAGGTACCGTATTTTGTTGTAACTTAAATATATCATTCGTTGTAAATAGTGTTGCATACCTTGTTGTGATAGGATTCGATTATTAATGGCTGTGGCATTTTCGTTAATCGATGGAGATTGAGTGGGGGATTTCGTTATTAGATTTTGCTTTGGTTTTTGGCCTCGATTGTTGTGTGTTGTCGGTTATATTATTGTTTGGTTTGCATTTCTGTGTGGATGGGGCTGGCTATCAACACGGACGAGCGCGATTCTGAGTGTGGAACATAGATTTGCGAATATTGTTGGTTGACGTCGGTTCTGTGTCATTTTTCTTGATATCCGGCCTGGGAAGTAGTCAGTCGTTTGGTGGCAGTCTTGGGAGTGGTGTGGTGAGAATTTTTGGGACGGTGTGATATTAACACGTGTGCAAAACCTCTACGGTTTATCTTTCATATCTGGCTGTATTTGGGCCATCTTAATTGGATTTTGAAGAAAAACCATTTAATTTTTAACTTGACCATTCTATCTTACCAGTGTGGGGTTGCTAGTCCCCCATCGGGCGCCTCCCCAGGTGGCGGATAGGGGAACGACTCTCAGATATGAGTGGTATCGGGGAAATCAAATACCCGAGGCGGACCAAAACTAGCACTGGTGAAAGGCAGCAGTTTCATCAAAATCGGGCTATGGCGTAAGAACGGTATAGTACCGAACACCAGAAGGCGACAAGCAACAGTTCGGCGAACTCGGCTTCTGCACTGCGGTATAGAAAAGGAACGGAACCCTTACTGTACTATTAACTTCCAAAACATCCTAATGGCTGACGAAAATCAAAACATGGCCCTCAGTCCGGGGCGCCTCTTAAGTGAGGAGAGAGTGCTAAGAATCCCCCCGTCGTCGACTGTTAGAAACTATGGAAGTGATCAAAGAATAAAAATATTCAACTCTTAAATAGGAATTGCGACCTGGAACGTGCGTAGTCTATATATGGCAGGCAAACTGGCAAATGTCGAAGCCGAGATGCGCAGATTAAGGATTGATATCCTGGGAATGAGCGAAGTCAGATGGCCTGGATCAGGTAAACAAACAACTAGTAATAATGTCATATACTACTCAGGAGGAACAGACACGTCTCATCAATACGGAACTGCCATACTTGTCAGCAAGGACATAGATAAATCGGTTATGGAGTTCATACCTTTCAATGATCGAGCTACGCTGTTGAAATTACAAACTACACACCGAACACTGAACGTAATACAAATATATGCCCCAACAAACGACAAAAGTGACGCAGAAGTTGAGGACTTCTACTCAACATTGGAAGAGGCGATGAAACTCACGAAGAAGGGTGAAATAAATATGGTCATAGGAGATTTTAACGCGAAGATCGGTTCAGGAAGTGAAAATGATATTGTGGGACAGTATGGCCTGGGCATACGAAATACCAGAGGAGACAGACTTGTCCAGTTCTGTGCGGAATCGGACCTCCTTATTGCTAATACATTCTTCAAACAACATCCTAGAAGACTATACACTTGGAAATCTCCTGCTGACAACAAAGATCGTATCACAAGGAATCAAATCGATTTTATACTTGTTGGACAAAACTTGAAAGAAATATGGTGAAATAACGGTGAAAACATACCCTGGCGCAGACATTAATAGCGACCACAATCCTGTCGTTATGGATTTCCACATGAAACGGCTCAAGAAGGTCGGTAGGACGCAACCAATCCCTAGAATCAACACCAGAAAACTGCGGATACCAAATATACGCACTCAAATAAGTTCCAAGATCGAATGCGAAATGACAAAAATCCAAAATCAAGAACAATTAGATATAGAGGAAACCTGGAACATGATAAAAACATCCATAACTCAGATTCAGGACAATGACATTGGCTATCCTGTGAATAGTTCGAAAAAAGAATGGATGACTCCTGAAATCTTGGAACTCATGAATGAGAGGAGAACCCATAAGGCAAATCCAACATTATATGCTGAATTGAATAAAAGGATTAGAAGAAAGTGTAGAGATGCAAAGGAACAATGGATGTCCGAAAAATGCAGTGAAATCGAGACGCTTCAGGAAAAATATGACACTTTCAACCTACACAAGAAGGTAAAAGAAATGGCAAACCGTAATAAGAAACGTCCCACAGCTATCTTACGGGACCAAAATAATGACATCATCTTAGGGGTGGAGAATAAACTCCAAAGATGGAAAGAATACGTGGATGAATTATTCAATGACAGTAGACCGTATACTCCACCAGCGGCAGATGAACTTATGAACGAAAAAGGCCTCGAAATCACAAAAGATGAAATAATTCACGCAGTAAAATCTCAAAAAGACGGTAAAGCAACTGGTCCAGACAATATTAATGCCGAAGTTATAAAACTTATGGTCGATCAGGATGGAAAGGGTTTGCAGCTACTGGTGTCATTATTTAATACAATCCACCGTACGGGGAATATCCCAGCAGATTGGCTACGTTCGACATTTATTACCCTTCCGAAGAAAATCCACTCCTCGAATTGTGACGAATACCGCATGATAAGCCTGATGTCCCATGTTCTGAAAATATTCCTCAGAATAATTCACACCAGAATTTACAAAAAATGCGAATACCAACTAGACGAAACTCAGTTTGGATTCCGCAGTGGCCTAGGTACACGTGAGGCACTATTCGGATTAAATGTGCTCACTCAGCGATGTAGAGACATGAATGTTAATGTAATCGCTTGTTTTATAGATTATAGAAAAGCCTTTGACTGCATCAATCATCAAAAACTAATAGAAATCCTCAAAACAACTGGTATAGATAGAGAAGAAATCCGATTAATTACAAGTCTCTACTGGGAACAAAACGCAGTAGTTAGAATTGAGGGAACATATTCAGATGCAATCAAGATTAAGAGAGGTGTAAGACAGGGTTGCGTGTTATCACCGCTCTTATTCAACATCTACTCAGAAGCTATCTTCAGAGAAGCTCTGGAGGGGATTGAATGTGGAATTAAGGTTAACGGGAGATTGATTAATAATATCAGATATGCCGACGACACAGTTGTGCTGGCCGAGAATGAGCAGGACCTTCAGAGACTATTGTATCAAATAGTCCGACATAGTGAACACTATGGTCTCCTCATAAACACCACAAAAACTAAGACTATGGCATTCACCAAAAAACCTGTTCAGGCACATCTGGTTATTGGCGGTGATCTGGTGGAACAAGTATCTACATACAAGTATCTGGGGAGTATAGTGCATGAACAATGCGACCCGAAGAGAGAAGTTAGAAGCCGCATCGAACAGGCTAGAAAGACATTTATAAGTATGAGACAATTTTTCGTAAGGTCAGATCTGAGTCTGGTGCTCCGGGTGCGCATGGTCAGGTGTTACATTTTCTCGGTTCTCCTGTACGGATGCGAGAGTTGGACTCTCGACACATCATTAGAAAAGAAAATAGACGCCTTTGAAATGTATATCTACCGCCGCATATTAAGAATATCATGGGTCCAAAGAGTTACAAATGTAGAAGTTCTTAATCGAATGAGTAAACAAAAAGAACTCATGCTTAACATCAAGGAAAGAAAAACACGCTATATAGGACACATAATGAGGGGTGAAAAATACGAACTCCTTCGACTGATTATAGAAGGTAAAATCCAGGGCAAGAGATCTATCGGCAGGCGCCAGAATTCCTGGCTAAAAGACATTCGCAGATGGTTTGATTGTTCATCGATCGATATATTCCGCATGGCTGTATCTAGAACGACGTTAGCTATTTGGATCGCCAACCTTCGAAATGAGACGGCATCATAAGAAGAAGATTCTATCTTACCTTCGTTGTTGATATTTTGGATTTTGGTGTCGAGTTAAAATAACCGCATGCGGGATTTATTTGAGGGAAGCCATTGTTAATTAGCAGGTGCCGTTCCATAACCAAACCGGCCACAGGAGTAGTGCATTCGTATCATCCATATCGACGATAAATTGCAGTGTTATAAAGACTTGCTTAGTGTTTTTTAGCAGGAACTCCGTATTAAGGTGTTCAAGATTAAAGTTATTCTTTTTTTTATATTTGATCTACAATATACGTTTACCCAAAGGTTACAAGTGAATTATTTTTGAATATTTAACGACGTGACTTATTTTTGACACAACAATTAAGTTTTGTTTCAATTTATTAATATAATACATTATTAAAAACTATTTATTGCATTAGATAATATGCCAAAACTAAACTTGGATTAAAATAATCTTCTCAATAATTCTTTATGTCCAAGTAAAAATATATTTTCTTCATACTTATTTGTAAATATCCTACAATTTTGATATTTTAAAGGTCAACCATTGTAAAAATATTTTTAAATAGACTCGATTGTTTTGGCAGTGTAAATCTTTATGTAAATGGTAAAAACATGAGTAAATTAGCAGCCTTATGTAAACGTTTGATTTAGTTGACTTATATACGTTTATTTTGGTAACTTGGTAAAGTTTGTTACTCTTACTTTTGTTTTGGTTATTTTATGGAATCGAATATTTTGGATTTTTGATTTATTGTTAGCTGTTGATTTTGACTATATTTGTTGTAAGTTTATTATTGAACTGTGTACTTTGATTTATTGTTGGCTGTTAATTTTGACTATATTTGTTATAATTTTATTATTGAACTGTGTACTTTGATTTATTGTTAGCTGTTGATTTTGACTATATTTGTTGTAAGTTTATTATTGAACTGTGTACTTTGATTTATTGTTGGCTGTTAATTTTGACTATATTTGTTATAATTTTATTATTGAACTGCGTACTTTGATTTATTGTAGGAGTAAAGTATCTAATATATTTTAGCTATAATTTTATTTATTTAGTTCATCATAATCTCAGTTGTTTATCGTGTGGCTCTGCTAGTGCCTATAAGACCTAGGGGTTTCCGGCTTGAACCGTCTAAGTCGGTGGCGTGGCTCACTTTTATATTTTTTTTTCTTCTACCCTCTACGGCTGAGCTCGGGCATAATTTGCCAGTAGAGAGACCGCTGGCAGAGTACTCTATAGAGAACGAAAAAGACGTGGCACCTCGTATGCACGGTTAGTAAAAAATGATGGGATCATCAAACGCAGAGTTGTTCCGCGAACAAAACCGATTATGAACATTAAAAAAAAAATTATTAAACAAGTCGTTGTATAATTTTGATTTAAAAAAAACATTGATTTTAATCTAAAAATTATTCAAAACGCACCGTATCTTATCAAACTGATGCTGCAATAAAGAAATATAACAATTGAAATTACCGCGCATGACCAGACAGCATCAGCTACACACAAACCACAAACACACACACACACACACACGCAGACCACCAAACAAAATTCTCATTTAACTCTAATTGATGACATTTGAGCATCGCCAATTCAAACTTAAATTAAATCAAGAGCGAGAGAGAGAAAGAAGCGATAGTAGAACGCGAGCAACTCTAGTCAAACATTCTTGCAATTATTAGTCTTTAATTTTTGTTTTTATTTTTTCCTTTTTTATTTTCGATCGCGGTGATGGTGCTGCCAGTGTTTCGTGATTGGTGCAACGTTCAATAGTTCGAGCATATTCACGTATTTTATTATTGTTATTACCGAGGTGAGTTTGATTATTATATTATGTGTGTGAAAACTGGTCGACGTACCTACAGGGTGTGTCGAAAAAGTACCCGCTTCCATCGCAACAGCACAACGTGACATTTAAAGTGACAAACTAGTCCGTGTTGTGGTTCAGCGAAAAAATAAGAGGTTCTGAAATTTGTTCACATTGGATACACACAATTTTTTGTATAAAATTTGGTAGCCAGGTCATGGGCCTCCAAAGAATTAACCCTTTTAATGAAAGGATTTTTTATTAAACGTGGTGATTTTTATCGGAAATTTACTGTTCTTTTTTATTTTTAAATCAAATTTGAAATTTAATTTTTTTCCTGTACAAAACATCATAATTTTAATAACTTCAACCATTTTTTTTTTAATTTTAATTAGAAAATAAGGCTAAAAATTTATTAATTCTACCAAAAAAGTTTCAAAATGGGATCTACGTTAGTCTAGGAGATACATAAATTAAAGTACATACTAATCTGCTGTACCGCCTTTTTAACCTTTGTTGGAGAAGTGGTAGCGTACCAGACGACTGGTGCAAGTCCGTTATCGTGCCGCTTTACAAGGGAAAAGGTTCGCAGCAGGACTGTAAGAACTACCGAGGTATTAGTTTACTTAGCATAGACTGTATGCAAAGATATTGATTAAAAGAGTGACGAATAAAACTGAAAAGATGATATGGGATGTGCAAGCAGGATTTAGAAGAGGAAATATTTTCCACTGCCTCCTGTATTGAGCGCTTTGTATCCAATTGCTTTCCATTCTTTTAATGTCGTCGGTCCATCGTATGGGCGGTCTTCCTCTACTTCCTCTATCGGCTCTTGGTCGCCATTCCAGCAATCTCCTCGTCAATCTACCATCTGTCATGTGAGCAACATGCCCCGCCCAATTCCATTTAAGACTAGCGATTCGTGATATAACATCAGTAACACCAGCTCTCCTTCGCAGATCTTCGTATCGATTGAAAACTTTCCGTTTTAGTAATATTGGTATTTTTGCTCTAAATACATCATTCAGTCTTTCATAGACAGCACAGGGTAACTTAATACGAGCACTGAAAACACTTTACGAGTATTCCACTGCTTGTGTCAGGATAAACGGAGCTTACACGGACTGGTTTAACATCGAAAAAGGTGTGAGACGGGGATGTGTTGCTTCGCCATGGCTGTTTGACTTATACATAGAACATTGTTTAAAAGATTTAAAAGAGAGTGCGTACGGATTAAAAATGAATGATTTGATCGTCAAATGCCTTCTTTACGCCGAAGATCAAGTCATATTAGCGTCATGTGAAAAGGAGTTGCAGGCGATTATTAATGTTATGCATGATGCCCTGAAAATCAAAGAGATAAAAATAAATGCAAGCAAAACGAAAGTAATGATTTTTTAAAGAGAAGAAAGCATGACAAACTGTGAAGTTTTGATTAAGGGAGAAAGAGTGGAACAAGTAAATAAATTTGTGCACTTGGGTTCAGAGTTTACGAGAGATGGAAAGTAAGACAGTGACATTGAGCGAAGGGTGTTGGCAGGAAAACAAATAAATGTGGCACTGCATAGGTTTATGAACATCCATAAAGTGTCAAAAAAGGCACGTCTGGCTGTGCATAGAGGAGTGTTGGTTACTACACTTATGTATGGTAGTATCACAACGGGCCAAAAGGCCTAAGTGGGTTCCATCCGAACCGCCGTTTTAATCTAACCTAACCTATGGTAGTGAATGTTGGGTTTGGCAGAAGAAGCATGAAAATAGGATTAATGCTACGGAGATGAGTAGTCTTAGAAGTATAGCCGGAGTGACTCGGTTGGATAAAGTGAAATATAGTGAGATAAGGGAACGCTGTGTTGTAAAAGTAGATGTGGTTACAAAGATAGATAAAATAATGCTTTGATGGTTAGGACACGTAGAAAGGATAGATAAAGGAAGATTGACGAATCAAATTTATAAGGCGAGAGAATTAACAACCGACGAGCATGTATGATAGCACTGATGAAAGTAGAAGAAGCGAAAGATGTGTGTATATGTATGTATGTACGTGTCACACTCAGCGTGGTGCCTGGCGCTTGCTAAGGTCGGCTGGTTGACACCTAAATCATTTAAACTCATCAGTTGTCTAACTATAATATTTAATTATTAAAAATTTAAAATAAAGTGTACCCATAATTTTGTTGTCTAATGGAAATCTTGGTCGTTTAAAATTCGATTACTTTTTAATTACCATTCACGTAAATTTAGCAACAGTAATGGAGTATTTATTTGTCAATCATTTAAAAAGATTTTTTTTTTCTAATTTTGCTAATACGATCGCGTAAAACGTTAAATCCCTGGAGGTGTGGAACTTGCGGTGGTGGATAGGAACATATTTGACCATTATTCCGTAAACTTATGATTTAACATCCAAATAAAAATATTTTTTACCATACGATATTGAAAATAATTTGAACAAGGTATGATTTGGACCCTGCAAACGTTAATTCAGTGGAGACCTAGAGAAACAAGGAGGAGCATAGGTAGACCTCCAAAAAGATGGCTAGATGATGTGAAGAGAACAGCGGGCACCCATTGGCAGCAAACAGCTCATGACAGAAACGCATGGAAGAGATTAGAAGAGGCCTATGTCCTGCATTGGAAAATAATTGGCTAAAGAAGAAGAAGAATGACAGCTTTTATCGACTAGCAAATATTTGACAAACATTAATTTGTTAATGAACATTTATACCATACAAATGAACATTTAACGAATACTGATGACGGTCGATAAAATGGGCAAAAATGTCGTTTAGTATGCGTTGGGTATGTGAGGAAATCCAACGGGACTAAATTAGTCTCGAGTAACAGACTAAAAATTTCCATCTCTAATATTTTTCTGTTAAGTTTAATAGAATGCTATCAGAAAACGCTGATATAAGTAGGTGATAACGTATGAAGTAAAGTCCAAAAACTTGAATTTCCAGATTCATTTATGTGTTATTGTTATTAGTTGCTGGTGAAGAATTTTACTTGATAAGTTAGTACAAACAATGTTACATATTTTAATCTTTCCCAGCTATTTAATCAAACTTTACATAAAAAAATTATAGTTTAAAAGAACTAAAAAACACGCTTTTAGAGTTAATCAAACTAAAAAGGAAAAAATAATTTTTAACAAAAGAATAAAATTACTGACGAGAAAATTAATTTCACTGTTCTAAAAGCGTGTGGTGCTTTTATTCCGAAACGCACAGTTAGTTTAAAAATGTTATACAAAGCACCCCACGCTTTTGGAACAGTGACATTAATTTTCTCGTCAGTAATTTTATTCTTATGTTAAGAATTTTTTTTTACTTTTTAGTTTGATTAACTCTAAAAGCGTGTTTTTTAGTTTTTTTAAACTATAATTTATATTTCGCTTTTTAGTTCGATTTGTTCTACCTCGCCGAGGTCGACCACATCTTCTTTTACACCACAGCGTTCGCTTATTTCACTATTCTTCTTAGACTTCTCATCTCCGCAGTCCTATTTTTCTATTTTCATGCTTCTGCCAAACCCATTATTCACTACCATACATAAGTGTAGGAACCAACACTCCTCCATGCACAGCCAGACGTGCCTTTTTTGACACTTTCTGGCTATTCATAAAGCTATGCAGTGCCCCATTCATTTGTTTTCCTGCCAACACCCATCGCTCAATGTCACTGTCATACTTTTTATCTCTCGTAAACTTTGAACCCAAGTATACAAAATTATTTACTTGTTCCACTATTTCTCCCTTAATCAGAAGTTTACAGTTTGTCATGCTTTCTTCTCTTTTAAAAACCATTACTTTCGTTTTGCTTAGATTTATTTTCATCCCTTTGATTTTCAGGGCATTATGCATAACATTAACCATCGCCTGTAACTCCTCTTTAGATAACGTAAATATGACTTGATCATCGGCGTAAAGAAGGCATTTGACGATCAAATCATTCATTTTTAATCCATACGCAATCATTTTAAAATCTTTTAAACAATCGTCTATGTATAAGTTAAACAGCCATGGCGAAGCCACACATCACTGTCCTACACCTTTTTCGATGTTAAACCAGTCCGTGCAAGCTCCGTTTATCCTGACACAAGCAGTGGAATCCTCGTAAAGTGATTTCAGTACTCGTATTAAACTACCGCTCACCCCATACATAGACAATGTCGACCACAATTCAATCCTCACCACTCTGTCATATGCCTTTCCCAAGTCTATAAAAGCGCAATAGACCTTCTGACTCTTAGCCAAGAATCTATCGATTTAAAAACTGACGATTTGTGTATTGTTCTGATACCGGTCGAGATATGCAAATAAAATTTGGTGGGTTTTAAGTGGTAGTTATTGCGCATTTATTGACATTCAATTAAGAATTTTATGTTTATCATTGGCGCGCATATGGGTAATGATCCCAAATTTTTTAAAGAAAAAATGGTACGCGACTGAGATCTTTTTAATACAGAATTTTAAGATCTTTTAAATAATATGATTGTTGCATGACAGGAATATTTATATGAAAAATATAACAATATTTCATAAAAAGAGATAGTTTTTCTCTCAAAGTGCCTATTCGGTCCGAATGTTGGCAATTATTCTGGCTATCATTATCTTGTTTACTGCGGCACGGAATAGCCCGGTCGTGGTAGTGGAGAACCACGTTCTTCAGCCACGAGAAACGTCTTCTTCCCGGTCCTCTCTTTCCCATTATCTTGCCTTGAAGAATCCTTTGTAGAATTCCGTATCGACGTTCGTTACCAAGATATTCTAGTTTTCTGGTCTTTACAATATCCATGACTTCTAACTTCTTGTTCATTTTTGCTAGCACTGATTGGTTGGTTACATGGTCTGTCCAAGGAATCTTCAGAATTCAGCGGTCAGCCACATTTCAAAGGAGTGCAGTTTTTTTGTGGTAGCCTCCGTCAACGTCCATGTTTCTACTCCATACAGCAACACAGAGAAGACTTATTTTGGTGTTCATAGTTTTAGAAAACAAAAATAGGAATTGGAGAATTTTAAACTTGTGTCAGTATTAAGAGAATAGTATTGAAGACGCTATAACAGTGAAAAATTATTGTTAGTAATAATCAAGCATTGTTTATAACAATTGAATATTGTTACTAACAAATGATTATTGATCATAATAATTAAAAAAAAAATTCAATTGTTCCGTTTATGAAATGATATGAAAAAGTTTGAAAGAATACGGTTGACATAAACGGAATATTTTTAATGACAATTATAATTTGTTATAAACAATTTGAAATCGTTTTTTATAATAATTATAACAAAAAAATATGTAGTATTTTTTCATTCTTTCCACTGGGAAGTTAGTCGTGTGGACCTTTTGGGTCGGAACACTGATATTTAATAGTTTTTGTATTCTATCCCCTTCTCACCCCTTTCTTAGGGTGCTAACAAAATTGGGTATGTCCCTATCAAACTCATCGACTACAAAAACTATGAATTCGGCACTAATATCGGCCATTTTTATGGTTTTTAACTTCACAGTGGGAAGTTGTAGTAATGTGTCAGAATTTTGACATGACTAAATTTATTCGTCTCGTTTCAGTCCACAGAATCGACAATGAGTTTGTTGAACACTTTCGGAAACTTGAAGAGCAGCTTCAAAATCAAACCGCAGCAATACATCATCGACAATTGGGTGTTCAGATTACACTACAAGGCGACGGTGCTTTTTTTCCTTACCTCTTCCATTTTGGTAACTTCCAGACAGTACATCGGCGAACACATACGATGCATATCGGACAAGGGGGTTCCAGAACACGTCATGAACACTTTCTGCTTCTTCACTACAACCTTTACCGTGGTAAGAATTATCGAAACTGATCGAGTATTTCTTTCAATAATATTTTCTACGGTAATCAGTTTTTTTAAGTTAATTGAATTTGCTATTGTTTACTTGCAGCCGTATGTGAATATATCCAGAGATCAACTGGGCTACGTACTTGAGGTTTGATCGTTTTTATTTATTGCATCTTTGTTTTCTATTTTTCCAGCACGATAAATCTGCACGAAACGTTGCTATTTCTGCTTCAAATACGAAATAATACTAACAAAATGTGTTTGAAACCATTTCATTATTATTTTCACTTAATAATTCTTTATGAAAGCTTGTAGGAAGTAGCTGAATGTGACACTGATACTGGAGATGAGAGAGTGGCTATCGGGCTACATTAGGCATGAAAGGTTGATTAAAAAAGGTAGAGGAGATACTTAATTGGAAATAAAGGCTACAATATTAGTCTGGTGCTACATTTAAGAATAATTATTGTACTCGTTCCACACTAAAAATCATCTAGGACCAATTAAGAGATGCCTTATTGCATATAAGAGATTGGCCAAGTGCCATATTAGCATCGTGCCAAATTACAGCTGAAATATTGACAGCGGTTCATATTGAAGATAAAATATTAACCATAGACCACAATGGAGAGAAGAGATTGTCCTCATGTTACATTAAAAATGAAAGATTGATATAGGACAACATAAGATATGCTTTATTGGAGATAAAATATTGACCAAGGGCTAAATTAGCCTCGTGCCACATTGCAGATAAAATATTTTGGCCGTAGGAGACGCTGCGGATGAAATATTGCTCGTTATGTCTCATCGAATGTGATACATTGGCTGTGGAACACGTTTAAAATAAAATATTGGCAGTGCACCACATTAAAAACAAAAGTATTGCCTCGTGCTACATTTGAATTAAAATATTTATCCACAACATCACAGGAGATGTCTCAGTGAATATAAAAGATTGGTCAGGGGTCATATTAGTGGTGAAAACTTTGCCTCTTGCCACATTAGAACTGAAATATTAGTCTTACGCCAAAATGGGGTGATTGTCCTCATGTCACCCTGAAAATGAAAGATAAGAGATGCCATATTGGATATAAAAGATTTGTCAAAGACTACTTTAGTCTCGTGGCACATTGCAAATGTAATATTGGCCGCAGGAGACACTGGGGATAAAATTTTGCTTATCGTGCTTCATTAGATGTAATAGATTGGCTGTTAGCCACAGTGTAAATGAAATTTTAGCCACATTGAAAACGAAATATTGCAATGAGATGCAATGAGATGGCTTAACTCTTTCGAAATGTGGATGTATAGAAAAATCTTAACAATTTCGTGGGTAGATCGAATTACTAACATCGAAATGCAAGGGAAAATAGAAGCATAGGAAGAAGACGAAATTCATGGCTAAAAAATCTGAGAGAATTGTTTGGTTGCAGCTCCAAAGAACATTTTAGAGCAACTGCCTCAAAAGTTGCGATAGCGATGATGATTGCCAACCTCCGCCGCGGAGACGGCACTTGAAGAAGAAGCTGTTGGTTACTCTGAAAATGAAAGATAGATCTACTACCACGTAGGAAATGCCACTTTGGATACAAACTGGCCAAAGGTCATACTTAAGATGAAAGTTTGAACTCGTGCCACATCGACATGTACCACATTAAAGATGAAATATTATCCACAAGACACACTGGAGATAAAAGATTGGTCTTGTGTCACATTGGAGATGATCTATTGGTCGTAGATCACACTGGGAGTGAAAGATTGGTTGTCGAGCTGCATTGGATGTGATAGATATGCAGCGGGCTAACGTGAAAAATTAAATAATAACAATAATGAACATTACAGACATTTTTAAAATAGTTTTTTAACTTTTAACTGCTCTATTTCAGCCTTTTTTAAAACAGTATTTATTTGAACACGTTATGCTTTTTGATGGACGTAATTTTTTTAATTTCCTTCGCATGACTTTAAAATTTTCCATGTACAGTGCGATTTACGTTTCAGGTGAAAGAGATGGATTCCAAATTACTCGATAGCGGTAATATTGCGCATCCTGGTGTGGGTCCTTACGGTATAAATTCCGATGAACCTGTAGTGCATCATGCCTACTACCAATGGGTACCGTTCGTTTTGTTCTTTCAGGGACTAATGTTCTATTTGCCGCATCTGTTGTGGAAGAAATTGGAAGGTAAGTGATGGCCGCGTTGGAAACACTGCCAAAGCACCGATACCTAGAGGAGCGACTAAGCAGCACTTTTCAATCTTGAATATTATGGTGGTTATAAACGTTTTCTTTCAGGAGGAAGATTGAGGTTTCTGGTAGATAATTTAAAGTTTTCCGCTTTCGCGCTACAAGAAAAGCAGGTCACAGTTGGTAAGGACAAGATTCCATCGAAAGCAGACAGGTGAGACGTTTGTCTTGTGTCAAAAATACGAATATTGTAACGATTAATTTTTTAGAGAGGAAAAGGTTAAGCAAGTCAGACGACTGTTCATAGACGGGATATACGTTAACAAATTTTGGTCGATAAAGTTGATGATATGCGAAATGATCAACGTGCTGCATATAATTCTCCAGGTGGTCATAACGAATAAATTTCTGGGAGGAAGATTCAACAATTTGGGCTCCACCGTTTGGAATCAGGGTTTGGATTCCAGCGTTGACGTTTTGGACGAGGTCTTTCCCAAGGTATTTTAAGATTTGTTTACTCTATATCGGTCAATAAATAAGGAAAAACGAATGACTTATTCGCCTCGCTTGGAATGTTTAGCCGACCTTTGTATTGTTATAATGTTGACATTATACATAGGCCGATAGTCCCAGAAGTAGCCTACCTGGCGTATAGATGGCGGTTGTTGTTTGAAAACAATTTTTTTTTTTAAATAGTCGCAAAAAGGGTAGACCTATCGTGTGGGCCGCGGACGGCTCGCATTGCGACTATTAGAAGAAGGAGTGATTATAGAAAGGAGATGATTGTGGACCCCCTTTTTGAAAAGTTGCAGGTCATAGTTCTCTGAAAAAACTAATTTTGGAAGCTTGTTCCATTCCGTATCAGCCCTGTAAAAGAAGGATTCTTGATGGAGATTGGTCCTTGTAGTGTCAATCTTGAAAGTAAATAGGTGAGACTGATCAGCGTGCCGAGTTCTTCGGCCAAATGTCGTCTGTGGAGGTATAAGAGTTTTTATTTCCCTGGAGCATCTGCCATGAAAATATCTATAGAGTAATGTCTGGTCTGCAACTCTTCTTCTATGTTCTAGTGGGTGAAGGGTATTTGTGAGAGTTGAGCTATTTATCAAGCGAATGGCTCTTTTCTGAATGGAATCTAGAAGACGAAGAGAATGCCTTGGTGCTGAACCTCATATGTGCAAGCAATACTCCAGTAGAGGTCGGATTTGAGCCTTGTACGTCGTCAACAGTTGATCAGGAGTTAAAAACTTTTTAGCTTTCCACAGAAAACCTAGCCTCTGGCTTGCTGACTTTGCGATGTTAGCGACATGGTTATGCCAAGACATATTATTAGACACCATGACACCCAAAATCAAGATGGAGGGACTTGATTCAAGGGTATTTCCAGACATTGTAATGGAATGATTTAAAAAATTCACTTACTTGGAAAACGTGAAGCTTTATGTTTTCTAGGCGTTGAACTGAACAAGATTGTTGGTACCCCAGTTGACGATGGCTGTAAGATCTCTATTGATGGAGTTAACCTGTTCCTGTCTATTTGTATCATTCACGAATGTGATCGATAGAATGTGAAAGTTGAGAGAAGTTGCTATCGTCTGCGAAACTGTAAATGGGGTTCGTGGTGGTTTTCAAGAGGTCGTTGATGTGTAAAAGAAATAAGGTGGGGGACAGGATGGAACCCTGGGGGCCCCAGGCATTGGTTTTTAACGCATCAAAAGAAATATCGTCACTTGCCACATGTAAGGAGTGATCTTGCATGAAGCTCATGAGCCATTGGCGCAATTTGATTGAGAGACCGTAGGCAGATAATTTGCTTAACAATGCCTGGTAACATGACTGCAGTAAAAAGTACCAAGTTTATAAAACTTAAGTTTGAAGTTTGACGATGCTATGTTGCTCAGTATTTGTGTAGCAGCCACTGATAGTAAACGCTATCATTGAATCATGAAAAAAATGAATCTATAGCAAAAGCCAAATAAATTTGTGTTCACGTCATTACTGTAAATATTTGCAACGTAGTCAGATTGTTCATGAAATATAGAAATTAACAGGAAATAACTGAAGTAAACAAAAAACGTAATTGTAGAAAATTAAAAAATATATTAAATAAAAACTACAAAATTATATTTATGAATAGATTTCACGAAGTAAGGAATTCCCCAATAAAAGTGGTGAGGTTATTACTGAGTTACCAAAAAATAAATATAATAAAAATAAAAACACAAGCAATAAAATAAAAAAATATGTTTTAATAATGAACGTATTTTCAAAGACAAAAACTGACATTAAAGAAATCAACATTATGTGAAATGTTGACAAAATAGAAACTAGACATATTCAAATTCTAGTTCATTTTCTAAATCTGATTCGACATTAGTGTCACTCTCTTCACTATTACAATTTATAACTATCGGACTAATTTCTGGACGATCAAATATTCTTTCCCTCTCGTACCATTTACTTATTTTTCTTTCAGTATGTTGTATAGAATTTTTCGACATATCAGGAGAAATCAAGTACAGTGCCTCATGCCAATAAAAGAACGAAATGCTTTGTTGTTTTGCAAAAAAACAGTTTTTATTTTAAATTTTTTTCACAAGAAAACCTCAAAAATCGATGACACTACGAGTAGAAAAGTCACAAGCGACGCGGCAACATAACAGTATTTCTGGCAGTGACTATTTTACCGTCATTACTTGGCTTCTTTATGAAAATTTTCTGAACCCAAAAAAGCTATATTGCATATACATTACTTTGTTACAAAAGTTTTTTTATTGATCGGGTTATCTTTAGAAGCGATTGTTTAGCAATACACTTCTCAATAGAAATGTAGTCACACATGCAATAGAATTACGACTTGCTGTAAGTGATACAATACTTTCATTTGAAAGACACCAGTCCAACCAATATCAAATCGTAATTCTTCTTCTTTCAGTTTTTTCAGTTTTAAGTTGTTGTAGGTCTTTTAAGTTCTTAGCAATCAGTATTGTGCCATCTGCATATCTGCATTATCTACCGTTGGAATTTTTAATGAAAAGTTTGAGGTCTTTAATGCTAACTGAGTTGAGATCAGATTAGTCAGTAGCCCTAGTATATAAATATGGCAGCTATCTATTGAAAAGTATGGACAAACTTTAGCTGTGGCATTAGATATCTCCAAGGCGTTCGATCGAGTTTGGCAACAGGGACTCCTCGCCAAGCTTCCATCTTATGGCTTGCCCCATCAGCTGTGTTCTCTGCTTGCTAGTTTTCTCTCAAACAGGTCTCTCCATGTAGTGGTCGATGGAGTTTCGTCTGACACTCTACTCATAAATGCTGGTGTTCCGTAAGGATCCATTCTAGCACCAACACTATTTTTACTTCACATCAACGACCTGTTGAAAGCAACTTCATGTCCCGTACACAGCTTTGCCGATGATAGTACCCTCCATACCGCTTCCTCTTCCAGGGCCCCTATATCAGCCCGTGAAACCAGAAATGAACGAGGAAGAAATGTTAACAATATAAATATGGACTTAGCAACAATTCTCGAATGGGGATCCAATAACTTGGTAGAATTCAATGCAAACAAAACACAAGCATGTCTTTTCACTAGAAAAGCCGATCTCACTGTGCCTAACATAACTTTGTCAGGAGTAATCATACCACTGAAGTCATCCATATCGATGCTTGGTATTACTATCAGCAATAACCTTTCCTGGGAAAATCACGTGAGGTCCATTGCCAAAAGTGCATCCCAAAAACTTGGTTTTTTGTTTCGTGCCAAGAGCTATTTCACCTCCAGTCAGCTGCTTATGATCTATAAGGCACAGATCCGACCTGTACTGGAATACTGTTCCCATATTTGGAGTGCGGCACCTAAACATATCCTGAAGCTATTGGATTCTGTCCAAAAAAGGGCAATTCGTCTCGTCGGTGATGCCTCGCTTACAAACTCGCTCACTTGTCTGGAACACCGTAGAAAAGTTGGCGATTTGTCTCTATTTTATAGATATTTTCATGGGCGATGCTCTTCTGAAATATCAACAATCATTCCTCCTTTGGCAGTATCTTCGAGATTAACCCGTCAAGTTCAGTCCTCACACCCCTTCGTGGTCACTTTGGAGACCTGCAGAACATCACTTTCCAAAGACTCATTCATCCAACGAATTGCGAGGCTTTGGAACTCATTGCCTAGGGAGGTGTTCCCCGAGGCATACAACCTCCAGAAATTTAAGAAGAACACCAACTCCTACCTTCTTTCCCTTGGTTCCCACGATGTTCTCTGAACATTACAGGATATCCTTTTTCGTGGGAACCAGAACATAAAAAAAAAAAATATATAAAGCCGTTTCTGCCTAGGGCAGGACAGTAGCAGAAAAGATGTATCATTGTTTTCTCCTCTTCTTTATCGTGACAGCTTCTACAGAAGTCGTGTCATAGCTCTGCGATTCCTATGCGCCGTACATGGAATCCACCTGCCCAGTGTTCTGTTATGGCCGCGATCGTGTTTCCAATGGACTCCCTGGATAGAGTTAAAACATCATTAGTCCGACTTATATCTAGTTTAGGCCAAATCTGTTTCGATGATTCGTGCATGTGGGTTCATTTTGCCTCCTCAAGTTGGCTTTTTAAACTATCTAATGTATTGTATTATACTGTATCTGTATTGTTGACGGGATGTTTCCCAACGTGAAAATTATAAATCGATTAATTTCCAGATAACGAAATGCACTTTCCACAAATACGGTCCAACGGGGTCCATCCAGTTCCATGACGCGATGTGCGTGATGGCGCTGAACATCATCAACGATAAAATCTACACGGGCCTCTGGTTTTGGTTCATATTTCTGTTCGTCTGCTCCATGTTGGGATTGGTATGGCGGCTGACGACGATACTGCTGCACGCCAGAAGCCGTGGCTTCAACAGACTGGTCTTCTCAAACTCCTGCCCCGGCAAATTGAATCCCTGGAACGCGCTGAACGTTTCGAATCATTACAGCTACACCGACTGGCTGTTTTTGGTGTACCTGGCAAAGAATGTCGATGCTCTCGTGTTCAAGGACATACTGCTCGGCATTGCCGAAGACATGGATGAGCGAAGGTCGATGGAGAAGCCGTTGCTTAATTTAGAATGAATATAGTCGCGTAATTCGATAGGAAACAACATCGTTTTCAATATATACTGAAAATAACATTTTTTTTATCATTTTTTTTTAATTATATTTTATGTAAATAAAGGGACTTATATATTTTCTTTATTTTTGCACAAAAGTAAAAATAAATTAAAATTTAAAGAAATGGTAGTGCTGATTGAATGATAAAGAGTGGAACAAGTGAATGAGTTTATATACTTGGGTTCAAAGTTTACAGGAGACGAAAAGTATGACAGGCATGAATGGCCGTGCATATTGGAGTGCTGGTCACTACAGTTACGTATAGTAGTGAATGTTGCGTTTAGCAGAAAAAGCATGATGTAATATCGATGCTGCGGAGATAAGTAGTCTAAGAAGTATAGCTCTGATAGAAAAAGTGGGGAATAGTGTGATAAGTTAATCCTGTGGTGTAACAGAAGATGTAGCAACAAAGATAGATAAAGGAAATCTTAGATGGATGGATGAAAATAGATTGAAATACAGATTTATAAGGCGAGTGAGTCTATAGAAAGACCGGGTCAATAGTACCAGCAACCGACGAGCATGTATAAAAGCGCTGATGAAAGAGGAAAAAGCGTGTAAGAACCGTAGCAAGTGGAAGGAAGTGGTCTCTGCCTACCCCTACGAGGAATAAGGTGTAACTTTTATGTATGTATGTTTGAACGTCTACGATACACAAAGAAGTAATATTTTTAGTGGGAATGTGTAATTAAAAATTTAATGCAATTACTGTAAAGTAATAACGTGTGCTAAAATTGTGACAATGAGTTGGCTGAAAGAGAACATACCTATACCTACTAGATGACGAAAAAGACCAGGATCGGCGTGTTATTTTTACAGTAAAAACAGGAAAATGTAATGAATACTTGGGAAAAGAATTATCAGGTGATGAATTGTCATGTGAAGAAGACAACAAAATAATATCTAATATACAATAGACCTCTTTTAATTCAGTCTTTTAGAATATTTACTTAAATATATCATTTTAGACTGTATTTTTGTTTATTTCTATTTCTGCGATATTTTCAAAATTCTAACATGTTCATCCCACACATACATTTCCTATCCCGTTTCCCATTGCGAATGAGCCTCTCCGTGGTTTTTGCTGGGTAGTGATGATATTAAATATTAACAATTAAGAAAGTAAGGGTTGAAACATAAACAATATTTTTACCACTTTTTCGTACCTCTTTTTTTTTTAAGTAATAATTATTTCATGCATCGAATTAATATAAACCGACAGTTTTGTGGGTAAAAATTTACTTTATGGGACTCACAAAAAAAAACGAGACCAATTTTTTTCGACGCGGCTTGAAAAGCTTAGTCGAATGATTCGGGTTTCTATATAATGCCCCGTACCCCTTTCACCGCTCTTAACTATCGATTTTTACGTAATCATAGACAACAATCGTTAAATTTAATTAAGATTATTGTCCATGATTACATGAAAATCGATAGTTAAGAGAGCTTGGCCCTCTGGAGGAAAAGGGGGGGCCGGTCGGCCACTCAGAGTCCTTTTCTTTAGAGAAAAAGTAGAGAAGTCTGACTTATCCCTTTCATTAGTAATTTATCTCTACACTTTTCCATCTTCGACTTGGATTGGAAATTCCTGCACTGCTCTGACGATGCTTTCCATGCGGTCCTGGTCCGATAGCAACTTATTATCGTTGGATTTCACTGTTTCGCGTTTTAGTGGCATTCGTTGAACAACAATTGGCAAAATTGGTAACAAAGAAGTAGAGTATTAGACGGGGCAGGCGACGGTTTCGGTTGAGACATCCTTTTATGCGTCGTAGATGGACGTGGACAAGTTCTGTATTAAAACAACCACGGTTGGGTCCGCTCGAGACACACAGATCGTCGATCTGTCGGTCATTCGCGAACATCGACCCGCAAGAAGTGGGTTTCGAATCCACCGACGTCGTTGCCGATGTCCACCGAATTTCCCTGATCTCGACACGTTCGCGAAGAACTTGATATTGGATATATATATATTTTTTTAAACAATTACCCTTGTGCGGCATTGTGTTAAGATTAAAATCTAAACATAACATCAATCAGCAACTTACAGCTTACTTAAATTACTACTCTGTAACTATCTAAGGTCTCACTCAACATCATCCTTAGATTTTTAGATTTCTAATACATTTTGTACACTAATTAACGTACACTTCAACACGCTCATTACTCTGCTTTTGACAATCACTTCACCAACTCGAAAGGTTTAATCCTCTCGAGTCTTCTCGCTATTCCTGCAGTATCAAGGAGCTGGATTACCTCAACATTGGTATGATGATGAATTCGTAGTTCGTGACTCGTGGCAAATTTGACTATAGTTTGGTCAACAGTATCCATATCCAGATCCTTATGGAGGTTACTGTTTCGAATGTACCAGGGTGCATCCACGATGTTCCTTAGTACCTTGTTTTGAAATCTTTGAATGATTTGTAGGCTACTTTGACTAGCACATCTCCATAGTTGAATACCATACGACCAAATGGGTATTTGTTTATACAGCATAAGCTTGTTGTGTACAGACAGAGTGGAGTTTCGTCCGATCAGCCAGTACATTTTTTTATGTACTGGTATTGGATATGGATTGTCGAAAATATCCTAGGTGCGTGTTGCGTTGATTCGACGCTCAAATATCCGGATTTAAAAATGACGCCAGGTACTACGTCCAAAAGGACTTGAAGTGCACTGTAACTTTATTCATAAAAAGACTTTGTTTACATTTGCTGTAAGTCAAATTGTGTTCAAACAAGCAGTAACAATTATTTTAAGACAAAAATGTTCGCTAACATTTTATTTCCTAATAGGCGAACAACTTCGCCTGATGCTTCGGCGATAGTCAGCCATCCTACGTACATACCACCCAGTCTGATACTGTGCCTCTTTGATATTCCTGGTGAAATAACTCAACCTATCCACAAAAACTGCACCAAGGCTTTAGGCTATGCTCAAAATGTACCTTTATGTTGCAACCAAGCTCTGAAGTTCTACAAAAATTGATGAATAATCAACTCTGTGAACCTGCAAAAACACCGGTCTTTATCTTCCTAGAAGACAGGCTAGGATATACCAAAACGAGAAACTTGAAACAGTCTTTTTCAGTTAAAAATTGCTTCGTAAGACTCAGTTTTACATGCAGAGCTGGATATTTATTGTTTCTTCTGACCAAGTTTTGACGTCAGATCTTGGTGACCAATTCAGTGCTTGTAATAAGCTCTGATGTCTTCCACATACACAAAAAACAAGAGATATCCCATTAAGATATACTGTAGAGTACAATTAACATTACAGTTTCGGGATCAGTACGCCTATTTAGCTTTGTAAGAGCCAATAAATCTAAAGCAACAGTAATTGTGTCAATTATTGTTCCTCGATGACAAATTTGGAGAAATGAGTTTTTGCTCGGTTATCAGCAGGCAAGGAATCGTAGCAACGACGTTAGTTTCAGTACCAAAGTACGAAATTCGACCCGGCAACGCCGCGCAACGCGCCCAATCGTTCGCGAGTTGAGAATGCACAAAAGCTTTTACGAATGTTGACATTTTTTTGTCTGTGCACCCAGTTAGGTATGCAGCAATTTTATTAGGTAATCTAACTGTACAAAGTATCACATATTGTTTATGTAAATATATTTTAACGGAACCAGTACTTTTTCCACATGATGAGGACAAGTACATGTCCCCGTGTCATTAAACCAATCCGAAAAGGTAATTTACTACTTCTAAGACGCTTCAAAGCGTGCATTTAGAACTCTTCTGATCTGCAAAATCGTCGTCCATACAATTATTTTAGCTACTGCAAAAATAGTAACACACAAAAACGTCCACTTTTAACTATTTTAGTGTAGAGCATTGTTAATCAAACAATTGTAGTCAAAAGTCAAAAATGGTATCTTTAAAACGTACATTTTAAACTCTTTTGGTGTAAAGCAACGTTAGTGAAGCAGTTTGTCCTTGTTACTGCAAAGATAGTGTCTTAAAAAGGTCTACTTTTAACTCTTCTGGTGTAAAGTGTCGTTGGTCAAGCAGTTTATTATTGATACTGAAAAAATGGTATCTTAAAAACGTGCATTTTGAACTCTTTTGGTGTAAAGCATTGTTGGTGAAGCAATTTGTCCACGTTAATGCAAAGATAGTGTCTTAAAAACGTCTACTTTTAGGTGTAGAGCGTCGTTGATCATTGATACTGCAAAAATGGTATCTTAAAAACGTGTATTTTGAACTATTTTGGTGTAGAGCATCGTTGGTGAAGCAGTTTGTCCTTGTTACTGCAAAGATAGTGTCTTATGAACGTCTACTTTTAACTCTTTTGGTGTAGAGCGTCGTTGGTAAAGCAGTTTGTTCTTGGCGTATGGGTACCACAAAATGCCACCTCATAAATTTTTTTTCCAAGGTGAAGAAAATCCTTTATGGAGAGGTTATAAGCCTGAAGCTGCTTAAGGTCTACTGTGAGACTCCACTGACTGTATCAGGTCTACTCAGTAAAAATTCCACCCCTATTTGGGTCCATCTAGCTATTGCCTCCGGCGACACTTGGGCTCGTTGGCCCATTGTATCTTGCATCATTGTACAGTGGGGAACCGACTCGCAGATCGCGCAGCAAGAGCCCGGAAATAGCAAGCTGCCCATACACCGTGACCAAGCCGACCTAGACAGAAGTAGTCTGCATTCCAGAAGACCTTTTACGAGAGCTGCGATGGAACTGATAGCATCCGATTTCAACCCTACAGACCTCTGGAAACAGGAATGGAGAGAAGCCTGCCCAGCCCAATGCCAGAATCTACCATGCATAAACCAAAAGCCACCTGCTTACGGACAGCCCCGCAAAGTACGGACATCTATCAACAGAATACGCACCGGACACGGAAGATGCGCAGACTCGCTCCACAAGTGAAAAAAAATATCTTTCGCAAAATGTGATTGCGGGGCGGCCAGACAAACTGTTCACCAGATCATCACCGAATGCCAGAGCAGGGCGTACGGTGGTGACTTCAATGATTTCCTGATGGCAACCAACGAAGCGACGACTACATTTGCCAACTAGATGTTAGCCTATGAATTTATTTTTGTTTTTTTATGCGTGTGTTATTATGCCATACGATAAATAAATAAATTGTACAAGTTTGTAATAGTTCTGTACTGGGTGTGAACAATACAGCCGCCCAAAAACCACCCATCCTCCCTAGCGCCCCGCAGCAGCACAACACGCGTTCCACCGCCCTCAGTTCCTTAGTGATTCTTAGTTAATTCCTGTTCATCGCTACCGATTCTGATGTCCTTTTGTGGCACGGTCCTTTGATGTATTTTATCCCGTGTTTGTTTCTTGGTATGCTTTTCCAGTAGTTTTTGTATTTTTCCGAACCTCTTTTTGCAAGTTCGTCTGCTTCCTCATTTTCTGCAACTCCCTGACGTACTGGAACCCATATCAGTTTGACGTGATTACGGTAGACCAGCGTACTCAGTTCTTTTTTGCAATCCACGAGTATGGGGGAAGAGGTCGCATGACACTTTGGATTGGGAGTCTTTTAGAAGCCTTTTACGATAGGCAGACCATACCTGGGATCTATTCTATTTTCCCCGTATACCCAGGGAAAACCTTATACAATAGACACATTCGAAAAATATGCGATTTAAATTTGAGCAGTAATCAAGCGGTGGGTCCCCCATGTTGTTTCACTAAGAAGATCAGACGTTCAATCGTTGACTCAGGATGAACGAACAAGAAGACGACGTCTATTGAACATCAATTGAAAATTCATTACTAGAAAACAGATTATCATTCCTGATTGATGAAAAATTTCCTCTATATGTATAAGTAATAACAGCATGTACAAGGACAGTGGCCGTCAAAATAGGAGTTTGTTTCAGTGATGACCACTTTGTTAGACCCACATATCTTACATTCCAGACATTTTTTTCTTTACACAATGACGAGCACTTAATACTAGCAATCCTGAAATTTGGGAAAAATGTGTCACAAAATGTAAAAAATTAATTAGAGGAATGGTTGGTTCGTGAAAACCGCATCGAAGCAGTTAATCCTGTTATCATTTGCAATCCGAATGAGGATAGCGACGACAGTGGTTCCGATTATGATGACTATAAATCTGATGTTTGATAATACCGTCAGTATTACATATTTATTAAATTTGTACCGATAATATATATTTGTTGCATTTTCTTTTAACATAATTAAATGTATGCCTATTTCTAACTAAAAAACGATTTCTGTTCACAATGAAGCAAAAAATAAAAATAAAACCTCTTAACATACATACATACATAAAGTCACGCCTTTTTTCCATAGTGGTAGGCAGAGACCACTTCCTTTCACTTGCTACGGTTCGTACACACATCTTTTGCTACCTCTACTTTCATCAGTGCTCTCATACATGCTCTTCGGTTGTTGGTACTCTTGACCTGGCCTTTCTTCAAAACAATGTTGATCTGATCGAGATATGTTCTCCGAGGTCGACCTCTACCGATTTGCCCATTCACACTCGCCTTATAAATTTGTTTCGTCAATCTTCCTTTATCTATCTTTGTGACCACATCTTCTTTTACACCACAGCATTTTCTTATCTCACTATTCTTAACTTTATCCAACCGAGTCACTCCGGCTATACAATTCTCAGACTACTCATCTCCGCAGCATTAATCCTATTTTCATGCTTCTTCTGCCAAACCCAACATTCACTACCATACATAAGTGTAGGAACCAACACACCTCTATGCACCGCCAGACGTGCCTTTTCTGACACTCTCTGGCTGTTCATAAAGATATGCAGGGTCCCATTCATTTGTTTTCCTGTCAAAACCCTTTGCTCAATGTCACTGTCACACTTTCAATCTCTCGTGAACTTTGAACCCAAGTACACAAATTTATTTACTATTTCTCCCTCAATCGAAACCCCACAGTTTCTTATGCTTTCTTCTCTTTCAAAAACCATTACTTTCGTTTTGCTCGCATTTATTTTCATCCCTTTGATTTTCAAGAAAAGCATAATAATAAACAAAAAATGTTCGGGTTTAAATCTTGGGGGAATTTCTCAACACAGTGCGCCCATTAAGTCGATGCCTCGGTGACTGATTCGATACCGTCGTATATTGGTGATATGAGCTTTAGTGTCTTGTTGGTTGGGATTTAAGCAAATTTGGAGTAGTTAAAGATCGTTTCTTATTGTTTGTATATTCCGTTACGTTTGAGGTTAAAGTTAATAAAATGTTCGTACCGAAACAATAAGAAGGAATAATGGCCGGTTTACGTGCAGTTAAAATACCAAAATTATCAGTAGCTCCATCGAGGGACCACCAACGTGTAAAGGAAAAGTAGTTTAATCCTCGGTCGGCTTGTTCGTCGTTCATTTTCGATAGAGACAATAAAGCGAGTGATTTTGACGAAGAGATTTCATTCAGTTTTAATATTCGCGGTGGTCTCGTCCGTTCGAAATATTCTTGTATTTAGCTCTCTGGAATATTTCGTGACGTGGAAGAAGAAGAAATACTAACGCGCGCCGCCATCTCGCGACATTCATCTTACTGTACCGATTTGTGTTCTGGCCATTATCATCATATTTATGACACAAAGAGAAATTGGCGCGTAAATTTGACCAAAAAAAAAAACGCCAAATATAATATTCGTAATTTTTGGCGACATGATTAAAAAGAAAAGTAAAATTTGACATCTTCTTAGTCATATCTTCATTGCTGAAGAGTTCTGACATCATGTCTATGAGCATTGATGGGTCGGTTGTCTCCACTGCTGTCGGTCTTCCGCTACTGTTAAATTCGTCTGCAAGGTTTGCCCTGTAATCTCTTTAATTTGGTCTATCCATCGTGATGGAGATCTTCCTCTTGACCTTTTACCTTTCACTTTGCCCTGCACGATAAGTCTTTCTAGATTGTCTCGATCTCGTCTGGTGATGTGTATGAAGTAACCCAGAATGCAACGTCGGCAACCGGTGGGTAATCGATCGTTGATTCCTAATTCGCTTAATACTGACACATTGGTCCGCTGTGCAGTCCAGGGTATGCGAAGCATCCTCCGCCAGCACCACATTTCAAATGCATCTATTCGTTGCCTGTCGCTCAACTTTATTGTCCAGGATTCGGAACCATATGAAAATATCGAAAACACTAAGAAGTTAACCAGGGCTCTTTTAGTGTTTCTGGTTATGCAACCGTCTTTCCATATCTTGGATAAGTTTGACATTGCTGTCCTCGCTAATACTATCCGTCTTCTTATTTCTGTTTCGCACCCTCCCTTGCTGTTTATTAGCGATCCTAAATAGATGAATTCCACTACTATTTCAATTCTATTTTGCAAATTTCTTAACTGTATGGTGTTACTCCTATCAGTGATCATTAGCTCGGTCTTGTCTAAATTTATTTCGAGAACTAGGGCTCGGCTTTAATTTGCAACCTGATCAAGAAGTGTAATCATCTCATCTTCATCTCTTGTTATTAGGGTAGTGTCTTCCGCGTACCTGAGACTATGTATCTTTCTACCATTGCTAATCAGAGATACGAGATGAAAAGGGGCTCCCATTTCTATCAAGAAAGTGAATTCCTCAAATCATCCCATCACAATGTCCGGAAATACCCTTGAACCAAGTCCTCCATCTCGATTTTGGGAGTCACGGTGTCCAATAACATGTCTTGGCATGACCATGTTGCTAACATCGCAAAGTAGGCAAGCCAGAGGCTAGGTTTTCTGTGGAAAGCCAGAAAGTTTTTTACTTCTGATCAACTGTTGACGACGTACAAGGCTCAAATCCGACCTCTACTGGAGTATTGCTCGCACATTTGGGGTTCAGCACCAAGGCATTCTCTTCGTCTTCTAGATTCTATTCAGAAAAGAGCCATTCGCTTGATAAACAGCTCAACTCTCACAGATACCCTTCACCCTCTAGAACATAGAAGAAGAGTTGCAGACCAGTCATTGCTCTACAGATATTTCCATGGCAGATGCTCCAGAGAAATAAAAACTCTTGTACCGCCATTAGCCACATTCGGCCGAAGAACTCGGCACGCTGATCAGTCTCACCCAATTACTCTCAAGATTGACACTACAAGGACCAATCTTCATCAAGAATCCTTCTTTTACAGGGCTGCTACGGAATGAAATAAGCTTCCAAAATCAATTTTTCCAGAGAACTATGACCTACAACTTTTTAAAAAGCGTGTCTACAATCATTTCCTTTCTATAATCCCTTCCCCTTCTAATAGTCGCAGTGCGGGCCGTCCGCGGTCCACACGATAGGTCTACCCTTTTTGCGACTATTTTCATAAAAAAAAATACATTCTAAAGACTACTTCATCGAACACAATCAAAAGCCTTCTCGTTATCTATAAAGCATAGGAGCAGGGGTGTATTGAACTCCCTGGCTTTCTCGATTAATTGGCGGTTGTGAATATTTGGTCCCTAGTCCCTCTACCCTTAACGAATCCTGCTTGTTCCGGAGGGATCTGGCTCTCTAAGTAGTTCTGCAGCCGTCTATCTATTATTTTAAGCAGGATTTTGATGGCATGTGAAATTAGAGATATCGTTCGATAATTTTCACATTTTTTGGTAGATCCCTTTTTGTGAATAGGAATAAATGCAGACGTTGTCCAGTCTTTGGGCCAGTGACCACTTTGCCGGATCTTATTACATATATCATGTAAGATTTTAATTCACGGGACTCCTAGTGCTTTTATGAATTCAGCAGGGACTCCGTCTGTTCCCGAGGATTTATTTAGCTTTAGGTTTTTTATGGCTTCCTTAATTTCAGACATAAGAATGTTGGGCTCCATTTCAAATTGTATATTTTATATCTGTTGTTCGACCGTTATTTTTGTTTCTTCGGTGTATAATTCTTCGCAATATTGTCTCCATCGTTCGATCACTTTGTTTGACATAAACAACGTCAAATGTCAAGTTACATCTCTTTCGATGACATAAGTAATCAAAATGAGATATGGCGAATAAAAAAGGATGAACAAAAACATCAAGTGTCATTTTACTTTATTTTCAATAGAACGAAGGTAATGGTTTTTGAAAAAGAAGAAAACATGACTAACTGTGAAGTTCTGATTAAGGTCACATTACGTCATTTCTGATAACACAAAGAAAAAGAAAAACATGGCGAATAAATAAGACTAAAAAACATAAAGTTTCAAATTGCATAATTTTTATGTCGTAAATAATCGACAAAGGAAATATGGAGCGTAAGTTTGACGTAAAAAATGTCAAATTACATTATTATTTATGACATAAATAATCAAAAAGAGAAATATGGCATCTAAATTTAAATTAAAGAATCGTCAAATATCATGTTGCGTCATTTTTTAGGATATATATATACAACCGATATAAATTTTAATCTTCTGCACTCCTCTATACAGGGTGGCAAACCGAAAACAAAACAGCCATTCGCAAAAACCTCGTCAACATTTTAGAAAAAACGCTCAGACCCGTCGATTTTTGATTAAAGGGGGACACTCTGTCCCGGTATTTTTGACACCACTACTTTCAACCCCAAGCGAGGGTAAGAATTACTCCAACATTTTTAAATAGCATTTGGAATCGAATAAGGTCCAAATTGGATCCAATTTGTTTCTAGCGCACACCTTCTGTTTTGTTTTGCGGCAGTGTTGTTTGTATGTTAAGGTGCAATCTAGGGTGACACCCAAGTATATCGGTGTTGAGCTGTGTACCAATTGGATATCGGACCAATTAGATATTGCCTGGATGCCTCTTTATTCCGTAGGTCAAACGCATTTTAATTGGGTCTTAGATGGATTTGGCTTGAGCTGATTATGGTGGTAGTATACATCAAGCTCTTCCAACGCCTTGGTTGGATCATGCTATAACATAACAATTATGGTCGAATTTCGACCTCTTGGCGACTACTAGTATAACTAAAAAGGAAAATAATTAAGAAAAACGTCAAAGGTTATTTAAGTCCATATTTAATGACATGAAGAATCGAAATGACAAAATATGGCGCGTAAAATTGAGTAACAAAACGTATTGTTTGTTTATTTCCTCGCTAAATGATTTCAATAAATTTCGTTGTTACAACAATTTTAATATTATTTAAAGACACAAACAAACCGAACCCCCTGATGTATTGCATCAGGATATAAATATATTTTTTTTTCGATTAATTCCTTTCAAAGAAACTTCACACCAAACCTATCAATTAGAACAAAAATAAAACCGTATGTCGTGTCTGTAAAAGTTCCGTCAAACAACATTTAAAACCATATTTGTCTAAAAGTCTCAACAACACTTTCCCGCGCTTTTTATGGCTGTTTTTATGGTCCATCTCGGAGCTGAGAAACGGCAGTAAAATTACTATTTAATTTACTAGTCACCTTTTTCTTTATTGAAACTACAAAGGTAGGTACAGCGTCGCTACACACGCTGTGTAGCCTGCAGTTATTTCCAAGAAGCTGCATTTCAGTAACATATACGGTCTTTCTTCTTCAAATACGATGATACGATTATAATGATTATCCGTCATGGATGTTGCTCACAAATTACGAATCGAGTTCATACTTTTAAAAATGAGCCAGTGACCAACAGATTAATATTCACTGTAAACTACTTGTAGATAAAACTAAAACAGGTTTTGTCTTTGACATTACTTACAGTCCTCCATATTTGTTTGCGTAGTGTTTATGCAGCGCACTTGTAAGATATATTTGGATTCACCCTGTATTCGGGGAGAGCTTTTGGATACACAAGCACATCTGGAGGCCAGGTATCTAGAGAAAAGGACGAGAAAAAGGCTGGTGGCAGTCTTGATGAAGGGACGACAGTAAGTAGACCTGGCATTTTTGTTATCGAGAGATAGTTTGAATACGCTTTACGATAAATATAGTTTTTGAGTAGAATACCTTTTTATTATTTCTTACTCCCTCAACGGTAATAATAATAAGTTGGGTAAGTTATTTGATTCCTTTTTTATAAACTTCTCTATTTTGTTTACGAGTAATATATATGGTTGCAGGCGATAGTTTATGTTATGGATGATGCCCTGAAAATCAAAGGGATGAAAATAAATGTAAGCAAGTAATGGCTTTTGAAAAAGAAGAAAGCATGACAAACTGTAACGTTTTGATTGAGGGAGAAATAGTAAATGAATTTGTGTACTTGGGTTCAAAGTTCACGAGAGATTGAAAGTGTGACAGTGACATTGAGCGAAGGGTTTTGACAGGAAAACAAATGAATGGGGCACTGCATAGCTTTATGAATAGCCAGAAAGTGTCAAAAAAGGCACGTCTGGCGGTGCATAGAGGTGTGTTGGTTCCTACACTTATGGGACCCTGCATACCTTTATGAACAGCCAGAGAGTGTCAGAAAAGGCACGTCTGGCTGTGCATAGAGGTGTGTTGGTTCGTTTACTTATGTATGGTAGTGAATGTTGGGTTTGGTAGAAGAAGCATGAAAATAGGATTAATGCTGCGGAGATGAGAAGTCTGAGCCGAAGTGACTCGGTTGGATAAAGTAAAAAATAGTGAGATAAGAGAACGCTGTGGTGTAAAAGAAGATGTGGTTACAAAGATAGTTGAAGGAATGCTTAGATGATTTGGACACGTAAAAAGGATTGATGAAGGAAGATTGACGAAACAAATTTTTAAGGCGAGTGTGAATGGACGGAAGTCGGTAGAGGTCGACCACAGCGAACATATCTCGATCAGATCATCATTGTTTTGAAGAAAGGCCAGCTGTCAAGAGTACCAACAACCGACGAGCATGTATGAGAGCACTGATGAAAGTAGAGGAAGCAAAATATATGTGTAAGAACCGTAGCGGAAGAAATGTATTATATTTGTTGATCTAGACGACGGACAAATGCACTTTCGTGCATGGCAACGTCGCGCGTCGTCTAATTGAAAAATTACGTTCAATTTCTGACTAAATTTAGATTGTAAAGTGACAAATGGGCATCTTTACACTCACACAATTATGCACTTTCCGGCGTATCGATTGCGTGCATTCACCACCATTCGGTAGGTGACACTTTCTTCTCGAAGTAAATTATTTTATTAAAATTTTGAAATGCCCATCATAAAAGTGACAAGCGTTTCGAATGACAAAAGAAAAAAAATTTAGAAAGGGTCTGCGTATTTCGAAGTGCAATAAATTAAGAGACATACCAACAGAGATAATTTCACTTTTCTCGGAATCTTATTTCCCCAGAGACATTTTTGTCATACCCATAAAAAGTTGTAATCATAAAACTCATAATCCGATGATTATATTTGCTTTGATACGACAGCTAATAGTACAACCCTCGCAATGGCATAATTCTGTCTAAGATATTCATAAAATATGGCTGTATGAAGTATTGGTTGTTTCAATCAAGGGCGCGCCAAGCCATGCGGCCGCCTGTGTGCAAAATATATTTTTACACCCCTTACCCCCATTTAAAAGTTTATACATAAATTCACATAAATAAAATTAAAATACGTGCTAATACCTATTTTTAATTATGATACTAATACATCAGATAAGGGAGTACAAGCAAAATTAAAATAATCGCTATTACTTATCTAATTTTAAAATGAAATATGTGTTACATGTTAATTTATATACCGTATAATGTATAATCTTTAATTTTAAATCGTCATTATTATTTGATGTTTGCAAATAAAGGAAATAAGTATTTTCGAAAGTTCAAATAAGCATTGATACCTGACTACTCATCCCCATAACATTGAATCAAGTCCCTCCATCTCGATTTTGGGAGTCACGGTGTCTAATAATATGTCTAGGCATGACTATGTTGCTTACATCGCAAAGTCAGCAAGCCAGAGGTTAGGTTTTCTGTGGAAAGCTAAAAAGTTTTTTATTCCTGATCAACTGTTACGTACAAGGCTCAAATCCGACCTCTACTGGAGTATTGCTCGCACATTTGGGGTTCAGCACCAAGGCATTCTCTTCGTCTTCTAGTTTCTATTCAGAAAAGGGCCATTCGGATGATAAACATCTCAACTCTCACAGATACTCTTCACTCACTAGAACATAGAAGAATAGTTGCAGACCAGACATTACTCTACAGATGTTCCCATGGCAGATGCTTTAGAGAAATAAAAACTCTTATGCCACCACTGGCCACATTCGGCCAAAGAACTCGGCACGCACCCATTTACTCTCAAAATTGGCACTACAAGGACCAATCTCCATCAATAATCCTTCTTTTACAGGACTGGTAAGGAACAAAACAAGCTTCCAAAATCAGTTTTTCCAGAGAACTATGACCTGCAACTTTTCAAAAAGTTGGTTCACAATCATCTCCTTTCTATAATCCCTCCCCCTTCTAATAGTCGCAGTGCGGGTCGTCCGCGGCCCACACGATAGGTCTACCCTTTTTGCGACTATTTTCAGTAAAAAAAAACATTTAGAAGATCTTGACAAGAGTCTTATACATAAGGTTTAACGAATAATGTACAAAAAACAAAGCAATAAAAAAACTGACAAAACAATAAAAATGTTACATAACAGAAAAATAACAGTACTTTTCATATTCCCCTTTACAGAACCGATTATAGATATAATAGCTGCTTACCACGTATCCAAAGAACTGCGAATAATCACAGTCAATTAAATTTCTTCAATTCGTCGTTAATTGAATTTAAATCCCAGCTCAGAACAATGTATTAAAATGAGCCATAATCATCCACAATCTTTCTCCTCAAATCTTCCAGTAAGTGTTACATTCTATCATTTCATTATTTATATCTTAATGTGCATTTTATTTTCAACCTTTTATCTCTTACCAATCAACTCAAATCGTCTTAACTGCCGTTAGCTTCTACTTCATAATTGTATTGCTACTTCCCTTTAAATAAATAAAATATATATATATACAGGGTGGGGAAACCCATACGACACGGTCCCTGTAAAGCAAACTATACATTTTTTTGGGAATTTCTTCATTTCATTGAATGTATATTGATTAAGTCTGCAAAAGAAAATTATTTTGGAGTCTACAAGGTGGCTCAAAAAAGTGTGACATATCAAAGTTGTGTTTTTTTAAATGGAACACTCTGTATTTCGTAACGCTTTTAAATAGTTCAGGAAAAAATAATACGATTTCATAAAAGGTACTATGTAGCTAACTATAACCGTTCTCGAGTTATTGATTTTTTTATGAAAATGGTAGGTACAATTGGAAACTAAATAACATCGAAAGGTATAGAAATCATCCCTTCGAATTCTGACCAAGCATAAAAGAGGTTTTGTACTAGTGATTTCGATAGAACTCGTTTTTCAATATTATACAGAATATTCAAAAATCATTGTCACTTTTTTATAATTTAGGACAAAGATAACTTTGTTATTTCAAATAGAACAGCCTGTATTTTTTTGATCTAAACAATATTGAATTCTATTATCTTTCATTTCATATCGGGGTTCCCTATACCTAACCTAAATAATTTTTCATATATTGGCTTTATCAAATAGTAGTTCTTATTTCAATGCATTCTTTGACCTAAGATAGCGTTGAAACGACATTTATTCAACTTGTTGAAAGAATTCTTTTTACCAGTTATTATATTTTATGTTATTTAAAACATTCACTGAATTATTACCGTCAAAAATGAAAACTTATCCCATTCAAGAGCGGATAGATATGATCTTAGCGATTGGTGAGTATTTAGAGAATTGCCTTTTGGCGTCTAGGGTATATGCCCAAAAATATCCAGACCGAAATAATCCAAACAAGTGTAGCTTATGAAAAGGCAAATAGACAAAAACCCATCATTGGAAATGAGGAAAATGAATTTATTATTATGGGATCAATCATAGAAAACCCTCAATAAGGACTGCTTTTCAAAGAGTGACGCCTCAAATATTATTAAGTGTTAAGCAGTCCTTCATAGAGAGAGTGGCTCTTTGTATTCAACAGGATGGTCTTTATTTTAAACATCTACTTTGTATTAAATACATTTGTGTTTTATATTTTGTTGTTGTTCCAGTTGAATAATAAAAAAAATTGAATAGTCTGTTTAATGAACTACTGTCAGAACATGAAAAGTAAATATTTTCGATAAAGTGAAGTATAACAACTGTCAATAAGAATTATGTAAGCAAATCAAATAAATGTCGTTTCAAAGCTATCTTGATTCAAAGAATGCATTGAAATAAGAACTACTATTTGAAAAATCCAATATCTGAAAAACTATTTAGGTTAGGTATAGATTGCACCAAATATGAAAAACTTAGTATTGCTGAACATATAATGAAAATCTCTTTCGATTAAGATGCCACACGACCTCCCTTCTCATTTAAATTTTTTGAGGAGGTGCTCATAATTCAGAGGGGGTGCAAGAAGGGGGTAATATTTTTATACTGTAAATTGTCAAATTGAGAATAGAAATCGACCTGATTCAGGATTTTTTAAACGGATACATAATTTACAGTGTCAACATTTTTAAATTTTAATAACAAATTGTCTCAGTTATGGTTGCACCAAATATGAAAAACTTGGTATTGCTGAACAGATAATGAAAATCACTTTCAAACAAGATGCTACACGACCCCCCTTCTCATTTAAATTTTTTGGGTGGGTGCTCATAATTCAGAGGGGGTGCAAGAAGGGGGTAATATTTTTATACTGTAAATTGTCAAATTGAGAATAGAAATCGACCTGATTCAGGTTTTTTCAACGGATACATAATTTACAGTGTCAACATTTTTAAATTTTAATAACAAATTGTCTCAGTTATGGTTGCACCAAATATGAAAAACTTGGTATTGCTGAACAGATAATGAAAATCACTTTCAAACAAGATGCTACACGACCCCCCTTCTCACTTAAATTTTTTGAGGGGTTGCTCATAATTCAGAGGGGGTGCAAGAAGAGGGTAATATTTTCATACTGTAAATTGTCAAATTGAGAATAGAAATTGACCTATTTCAGGATTTTTTGATGAAATACATAATAACGCTAAAAATGAATTTATTCCATACCCATGGACCGCACTGAATACAGCGTGTCATTTTATTTCAAAAGTAAGGCTTGTTTCCGGTCAAACCGGAAGTGCCTGAATATTGTTAATATGCTTTTTAGAGGACAGTAGGTCTGCATACAACGTTCAAAATGTTGAATTTAAATTTATTAAAACGACCAAGATATGGAACGATACAGCTGAGACACCCGGTATTTGTAGGAAAAAATGTAAACGTTGTTCTTAATATAAATATAACAACTGCATCTAGTCGGTCATAAAAATTATCAACCAAGCCCCAGATGCATCTGTCCCCAGACGAAATGTATCGGGGTAGGTAAACATCAGCATCCATCCGGCCAGCACATTTGCAGTTAAAGAAACCTACTGGGACGCGCGTACTATTTTGATGGGCCATCTTAAATGGACCCTTAAAATAGAAATTGTACGGGCCGTGCATCTGTTTTTCGAAAGCGACGTATGGCCGTTCTGTTTATTCTCGAAACGTCTAAAATCGCTTTGTAGAAAAAAAAATAGTTTTTAAAAGAGTGCATCACCATTAAGAGGGGTGGAACCTCATTTTCATTCATTAATAAAACACGGGAAGCTCGTTAAAATAATTCCAGATATTTTTTTTTCCTTCTTTTTGGGACAGATCAGATCTAGGAATCTGTGAAAGTAGTTTTTTGAATATTGAGTAAATAAGTTTCAGAAAAAATGCAGAATTTCGGGCCAACTTGCCATGTTTTTTTCACAAAATACTAAAGCACTCCAAGAGGTGCTACGAATACAATACGGACACGTTCCACCTTTTCGTTGACTTTAAGACAGCTTATGATAGCGTTCTAAGACCAAAGTTATACCAAGCTATGAATGAGCTGAACATTCCAAAAATTGTAAGAAATAATAAAAACGTATTCTACTCAAAAACTATATTTATCGTAAAGCGTATTCAAACTATCTGTCCTTTTCTTTAGATACCTGATCTGCAGATGTGCTCGTGCACCCATAAAGCCTTCCTTGCATACAGGGTGGATTCAAATATATCTTACACTCGGCCATCCTGCATTAGAGGTCTGTCCTCAGACCTATCGCTGCTGAAAATAGAATTATCTGCTCCTAAAGGAATATATTTTACATAGGAATACTTTACACTTGACAATATCTGTCCGTAATAAATCGAATGTGAGCATAACAACTCCCTTTTGCATTACAGTCTTAAATAATAATTACTATATGTGGCAATACCTGCCGCAAGAAATCGAGTGTGAGCGAGACAACTTCATTTTACATTACAGTCTTAAATAAGATGAAATGAAAGATGAAATTTAAATACCTAGGCATAGAAATATCAGGATACGGTGACATCGAGGCGGAGGTAAGAAACCAAGCGGCAAAAGCAGCACGAACCTCAGTTTACCTGAACGATACAATCCTCCGAAACAAATATATCGGAATCGAGACCAAATCCCGGATCTACAAGGCGGTCATACGACCTATATTAACATACACAGCGGAAACTAGACCAGATTCATCGAACACAAATGGAATATTAGAAACCACCGAAATGGAAATAGTGCGCAGGATCGCTGGAAAAACACTTTTTGACAGGAAGAGAAGCGAGGACATTAGAAGAACATGTAAAATAGACAATGTAAGTAAATGGATTCTGGGAAGAAAGAGAGAGTGGAACGAACACATAGACCGGATGAATGACGACAGAATGGTCAAAATAATTAGAGACAAGTCGCCCTTAGGGCGCCGAAGCGTTGGAAGACCCCGCAAGAGATGGAGCGACAACCTTTACAATAATTGAACGACAGAGGATACGAAGAAAAACAAGCAAAATTGTTAACATTAAAGAAAGAAGAAGAAGAAGTCTTAAATAATTATTACTATATGTGACAATACCTGTCCGTAAGAAATTAAGTGTGAGCGTAACAACAGTGAGATTGATATTCTCATTGACAGACGCGCGGCCTTTGGGGCCATCGTGAGTTGTGCCACAACATCATCGGTGGTGTGGGACTGCATGCAGGCCCTCACTGAGTTAGCGACTGCAAATAAGGTCACTCTTACATCAAAAACCTCTCCAGAAGAGGGCAGACGCACTCTGGACGATGGACCGAAGTAGACTAAGCAGCACGCTTGACCTGCTCACAGGAAACATCGCACTTAGGGCGCACCTCTTCAAACTTAAGCTGGCTGGCTGAGAAAAACTGCCGACTATGCGGAGAAGAGGAAGAGAGCAGTATAAACATTCTGTGTTGCTGCCCGATGCTAGCGATGTACAGGTACCAAACCTGGGGCCGCATGATAATGGATCCAAGCGATCTAAAAGAGACAGGGCCAACAGAAATCCTGCGGTTTGCCAAAACCAGCGGACTGGAATTCACATGCCCTGAAGACACAGCGGTAGTCACAGAGGATCAAAGATCTAGGTGACATAGGTGCCTATACCAAAAATGTAATGTAATGTAAGTCCGGTCCTGGACCTGGCTGCTTGTGATGTAAGGCTAATCTCTTTGTGGTACCGAAATTGTGAAACAGGAAAAGTTATCACTGTCTCCGACTATACAATCCAACTGTTTTATTTCAACCAATTCACTGAGAGACTTCTACATGAGTTTTGCAAAAGATTGATCAGAATGAATGATTCTATTGTTTACAGTTATTTTTTGGGCAAAATTTAAGGGCTTACATCTAGTTAGCAGCCGAAAAATGGCGTGTTTTTGTGTTTTTTTTTTTTGGGGAAAATGATTGCATGTTTCGTTTTTTTTCATAGTAAAAGGCATATTTTTTATTGTTATTATAATTTTTTTATTGTAAACAATTCACAAATGTAGCAAATATAATATATTTCTCGGGCCGCTGTTAAAAAAAGGCCTTCCAAAATGACCACTTTGTAACTTTTTTACCAATCATTTTAAATAAAAAACTAAATGTATCTAATCTGGTCTTTATCAAAGGATTTGAAAAATGATCAATTTTTGTGAAAGTGAAAGTTTAGATTTCGGTGGAAAATCACTTCATTTTACTTGATATAAAAAAAGTATGCATCGATAAAAAAATCATGACAAAAATTTTTTGAAAAGGCATCGAAAACGAAAAATCGATTTTTCTAAAATTCTGTACTAGATGTAACCCCTTTTCATTCATAAGTTTTTTTTTTAGTTACTTTCAATTTTAATACATTTTCCGATAAATAAGTAACCGTTCCAACATATTTACGATACGCCACTGGTGACCAATTCGGCATAAATCGGCAGTCGAAGTCGAGTATAAAGTGAGGACGTTTGACGTGACCCTTTCATTAGTTATTTATCTCTAAAAATAGCTTTGCGATCGGCACCTAGACGTGATATTCTTTTTTTACGCTGATCTATCAACATTTCTTTCATGATTTATAAAAAAATAACTCGTAGTTTGCAGTTCGTCGGACACTTGATACGAAAACACAAGGTAGAACAGGTGGTTGGACGGTTGCTATGGCAATTTGTAAATAAAGCTTGTGCGGCACATGTCAGTGGACGTTAATCAAAACTACTTTCTGCAACGGATAGCACACCGGCCCTGCCGAGAGGCTAGATCTTCGACGCGCACGCCCACCGCATTTCTGATCTCTTGTGCCCCTGCGATGCGCGATGGAAAAGCGTCATTTGGACCAAGATAGTATTTGCCATTTCGTTATATGCAGTGAAATTATTATAGCGACAAAAAGAATATAATATTATATTTTTTTAACTGTGATAGGAGGCTCGTCTCACCTTAAAATTTCTTAAGGACCAGCATTAATAAACAAATGCCATGCTTTCTTTTCTTTCAAAAACCATTACTTTCGTTTTGCGTACATTTATTTTCATCCCTTTGATTTTCAGGGCATCATGCATAACATTAACCATCGCCTGCAACTCCTCTTCAGATGACGCTAATATGACTTGATCATCGGCGTAAAGAAGGCATTTGACGATCAAATCGTTCATTTTCAATCCATACGCACTCTCTTTTAAATCTTTTAAACAATCGTCTATGTATAAGATTAGAGAGATTGTATAACAAGAGAATTTAATATACCTATGGTCATGTGCTTTATTGACTACCGCAAGGCCTTCGATTACGTAAGATGGAAGTTCCTGTGAAAAGTGCTTAAAGAAATGGGTGTCCCAAAACACCTAACAAACATCATAAAAACATTATATGAAGAAAACGAAAATGACGTAAGAATTAGAAACGAAACTTCCAGGCCCTTCAAATGTGCAAAAGGTGTCCGACAGGGCTGTATATTATCGCCTAGGCTATTTAATATTTACGGCGAAATCATTATGCGCAGAACAACAGAAAACTGGCATGGAGGAATTTCCATCGGAGGCAAAAGAATTAACAACCCCAGGTACGCTGACGATACCACGCTAATAGCAGGCGACGAACAGGAAATGCTACAATTATTACAACGATTAACAGAAGAAAGCCGAACGCTGGGATTAGAGATAAATATAAACAAAACCAAGATAATGATAGTGGACAGAGGAAACAAGCTACAACAGTTACAAGATGGAAACAACTTAGCAGACATCGAAAGAACCGACAGCCCAACATATTTAGGAGCCTTCATAAATAACCAGGGAAACTGCGAACCTGAAATTAGACGACGCATACAAATGGAACGAACAGCGATGACCAATCTGAAAATAATATGGGAAGACAGACAAATATCGCGAAACACAAAGATAAAACTTGTACAAACACTAATATTCGCAATATTCATGTATGGTGTAGAAAGCTGGACGATCAAAGAAGCAGACAGGAAAAGAAGTGACTCCTTTGAGCTCTGGTGCTGGAGAAGACTACTATGCATCCATTGGACAGCACGGAGGACAAATGTATCAGTTATTCAAGAAAAAGGCATAAAAAATCGACTGTCAACAATATGGCCGACGACGAATTCTCCAATTCTATGGGCATATAAACAGAAGACAAGGAGACAACATCGAAAAATTAATGATACAAGGAAAAATAGAAGGCCAGAGGACAAGGGGTCGCTCTCCCACCAGATGGGTAGACCAGATAAAGAAAATTACGGGAAGACCCTTACAAACAACCATTAGGGACAAAGAAGATAGGACACTTTGGAAGCAGATCAACAACAACACAAATTAACAATCATGGAATCACGACCTCCCAGCTTTGAGTTAAACAGCCATGGCGAAGCCACACATCCCTGTCTCACACCTTTTTCGTTGTTAAACCAGTCCGTGTGAGCTCCGTTTATCCTGACACAAGCAGTGGAATTCTCGTAAAGTGATTTCAGTGCTTGTATTAAACTACCGCTCACCCCATACATAGATAGACAATGTCGACCACAATTCACCCCTTCCTCACCACTCTGTCGCGGTACTTAAGCGATGGAAACAGGAATAATGGTGCAAATCGCGATTCGAAAGGTACCGCAACACACGACTCGTCCCGTCGCCCGGCGCGGTTCTAGCGAACCAGCACCCATTGCCAACCGTGGGTTCTTATTTTTTCTTATTTTTCACGCACAAAAGGTACTTGGGACTCCAAAGACCTGTACTCCCTTTCTCGTTCGAGTTTAATCGTACCGTCATCTCGCATTTTGTGTTCTCTCTTTTCACTCGGTAAAGAGAAAAAGAGAAGCAGGCGTTCGAGGTATGGATAGAATTTTTTCGATGCAGCGGCGTAACGCGTGCCGAAGCAAAAGAGGGTCGTCGGTCGCAACATTTAGTAAATTTTAAAAAATTACTAAAAAATATCAAATTTACGTGATAGTTCACAGAAGCAAACAAAAGCCGCGGAAAATATGCCAACCATTTTTAATTTTATCGCAAACGACCAATCGCGATGCAGGGTTTGAAAGTTTAAAGGTTGGCGATTATAATCGAAATATTACAATCGAATGATTTTATGAATAATACAATAATGAGTGCTGACAGCTGTTATTTAAAACAGTTGTTGTTAGCTTGCCAGTGTTTTAATTTATTTAACTTTCCCAATAGTACATCAATACAATTGACCTATAGTCCGTTCATAATTTGTCGATAGCACAAAATGTGCGTCCAAGTCATAAAACGGCCGTAATAGTCGTAAAATCATAGGCGGAGGTTCCTGAGGTGTTTATTCATGTCCGTACACAATTTGTTGATAGCTCACTGCAAGTTTGACCCTCATTAGGTTTAGTACGTTTTTGATCGCATTTAATTTACGGCTCGTTGGTGTTTCGGCGTCTACGGCAGTAATTAACGTCTCTAATATTTATTTTGCGAATTTTGTGCAGTGCGTGAGTAACTTTTTTTCATATTCCTACAAACATATACGTACCTTTCGTTCCTGCTTGTTTTGTTTGATTGCTTGCGATGGCTTCGTCATCATCATCAACATCATCAAGTTTTACACCGGTACTGTTGCGTACAGTCAGTAAGTCTGTCTATTCACCAAGAGAGAAGACTATTGTTTTGAACGTTCACGATGCTCTGCTTTCTCAGAATTCCACAAACACTGTTCAGAACATAATCAAGAGTTGTGCCCACATGACGGGCGTAGGGGAGTCAACAATATATAGGTTCCTATCAGAAAGAAAAAAACAAGGTATAGCTAACCCAAATACAAACGAATACTTAAAGAGGGGGAGAAAACCTATTGAAATTGATGAATTTGCCAAAAATGGTATTCGAAGGAAAATTCACGAATTTTTTTACAAAAAAGAAATACCCAACTTAAACAAAATTTTACAAGAAGTTAGAGACGACCCGGATTTGCCTCATGTCGGACGAACCAAATTGTGGCAAGTTTTAAAAGAATTAAATTTCCGGTGGGAGAAATCAGACCGAAAATCACTTTTGATTGACCGGGAAGAGATAATATGTTGGAGAAGAAAGTATCTAAGATCTATACGAAAATTTCGGGCTGAAGGAAAGCCAATTTACTATCAGGACGAAACGTGGGTAAACGCAGGTCATACTCTCACAAAAATTTGGTCAGATAAAAATATATCAAGCTCCAGGCAAGCCTTTATGGAAGGTTGGTCTACTGGTATTTCCCCACCCTCTGGTAAAGGCAGTAGATTAATAGTTTCTCACATTGGCAGTGAAAAAGGATTTGCTAAGCATGGTTTGTTGGAATTTCAATCCAAAAGCACAAAAGACTATCACGAGGAGATGACAGCTGATGTTTTCGAAGAGTATTTTGAGCAGATGATTGAACATATACCACCAAACTCAATTATAGTATTAGATAATGCACATTATCATTCACGACTAGTAGAAAGACTTCCAACGACTGCGTGGAAGAAACAGGATATCATTGAATGGCTGCGGAATAAGTCCCTGCCTTACAAAGATGGAATGGTTAAAGCAGAACTTTTAAAAATTGCCCGGCAACACAAATCTAAGTTCAAGAAATACGTAGTTGACAAAATGGCGGAAAGACGAAACATCACAGTCCTTAGACTTCCACCCTACCACTGCGAATTAAATCCAATTGAACTCATTTGGGCACAAATGAAAAGCTATGTGGCTAGAAAAAATACGTCATATAAAATACAAGCTGTACGTGAATTGTTATATGAGTCTTTACAACATATTACAGAACCTTTTCCATTGTAAAGCGGCATGATAAGGGCCTTGCACCAGTCGTCTGGTACGACGCTACCACTCCTCCAACAAAGGTTAAAAAGGCGGTACAGTAGACTAGCTATTACGTTTTATCCAGCCTTCAGCATTTCAACTGTTATCCTGTCATACCCAGCAGCTTTAGCAACTCCAATTTATGAAATTTTCTTTCCAAATCTCCTACGCAGCAGAATTAATTCCCGATAATTTTTTTTCGGTTTCATTCATGTTTTTGTTGAATATACTGCTAGGAAGATTATAAGTGAATATCGGTGATTAATTATATCAGATATTTCAGTTTTTTCTTTTAAAAAAATAGATCAAATATTCCTATTGTTGACGCACTCTGTACTCCGAACGAAAAACCTATCATTTGAGTTGAACGAACCGTGAAATCTGCAATTTTTTATTTTGTTCTTACGTAATTATTCTTGGAAAACGATCGCCGATTTACAGAATACCCCGTTATCTTGATCATTCAAAAAAAAAACAATTGCTATCTTATTATATTCATTATCATAATTACAGTGAATTATAAAAACGATTTTTGACGTTCAAATCACCGCCAATTAGATTTTCAAGACAGATTATCACCGAAAAAAAAATAAATTATATATTTAGAATGACGTCAGTAAAGGAAGAATGCCGTTTTGCCATCTCTAGTCCTCAACTTAAAACACAAGCACGCACCCCATGGTTTTGTCGTCAGTTGAAATGTTACAACTGATATTTGACAGTTGACATTTGACAGATGATACTCGCATACACATACGGAAACGAACACAACGTTGTTTATCTCGCTGTGAGAAGGTAATAAGGTAATTTTTATACAGTGTGTACATAAAGTAACATAACTGTTAGGTTTAAAAAAAAGAAATGTTGAATAAAAGTTTTTTCAAATAATCAGGCCATCGCATAAGTCAATTAGAAGTATAAGCGGTGCACCGTTAGTACAAAATAACTTATTGACATAATTTTTTAAATAGTACACCCTGTATATATTTTCAGTTTTTTATAATCTAATAAATTACAAATACAACCGTCAAAACAGCATACTTCTACATCTAGTAGTTCCAAAGTTACAGTGGTTTGAAACTAATATTATAAAAAAATGCTCGTGTCAAAAAGGTAGTAGGTTTTCCTACCATTAATTGTTTTGTTTTTTAACTGTGATGTATACATATGCTTTATTGACCATCAGAAAGCATTTGATAGAGTCCGACATCACAAATTGATAGGAATATTAGAGCAACTAGGCCTAGATGAGAAGGACCATAGAATAATCACCAACTTGTATTGGCAACAAACGGCATTTGCTAGGGTAGAAGGAGAACGTACATTTTTTTTTTATGAAAATAGTCGCAAAAAAAGTAGGCCTATAGTGTGGGCCGCGGACGGCCCGCACTGCGACTATTAGAAGGGGAAGGGATTATAGAAAGGAAATGATTGTGGACACGCTTTTTAAAAAGTTGCAGGTCATAGTTCTCTGGAAAAACCTATTTTGGAAGCTTATTCCATTCCGTAGCAGCCCTGTAAAAGAAGGATTCTTGATTAAGATTGGTCCTTGTAGTGTCAAGCTTGAGAGTAAATGGGTGAGACTGATCAGCGTGCCGAGTTCTTCGGCCGAATGTGGCCAATGGTGGTACAAGAGTTTTTATTTCTCTGGAGCATCTGCCATGGAAATATCTGTAGAGCAATGACTGGTCTGCAACTCTTCTTCTATGTTCTAGAGGGTGAAGGGTATCTGTGAGAGTTGAGCTGTTTATCGAGCGAATGCTCTTTTCTGAATGGAATCTAGAGGACGAAGTGAATGCCTTGGTGCTGAACCCCAAATGTGCGAGCAATACTCCAGTAGAGGTCGGATTTGAGCCTTGTACGTCGTCAACAGTTGATCAGGAGTAAAAAAAAAAGTAACAATCATTTTAAAAGAAAACTTAAGTATTAACGCGCGTGAAAATATTATTTTTAATCTGAAAAATATTGTCTCCAGATTTCCATAGTTTATGAATAATGCATTATTGTTATTAACGCTTTATTATAAATCATATATTAAACATCAGTACCAGATTTGAATGTTTTCGATTTCTTTCTTCCGCTTTTTGCTTGATCTTCTTTCAATATGGCGCTTTTCTTCCTACCTCGACTTTTTCGTTTTCGGCTACCTCGTTTTCGGTTTTGTCGCTTTTGGCTACGTCGTCTCCGGCTTCTGCTTCTATTTTTTCTTCGTCTTCGAGCTTCTGTTATCGGCAAACCAAAACCTAATTTAAACCTTCCCCCGTTCTCTTTGATCAAACCAGCTTTCAGTCCAGTTTTTAATGCTTTTTTAACACAAATTGATGCATTTTTTAACGGCTTCTTGCACTGATAAATTATTTGATCTAAAATTTTGTCGGGGGGAGAACCATTAGAGTCATTAAGACACGCTATGGTGTCCATAACATCTGCTAAAAACGACACCTCTCCTTGGACCATTTTAATGCAGCAAAAGCAGAACTTAATCAATAAACTAATGAAAAGCACTTAAATTTTGAATTAAGCTACTAAATTAATTTGTCAAAATGACATAAAAAATGTACTTGAATTCGTCAGTTTGTTGAATAAGGTTGTCAAGTTACCAGTCAAGAAAAGTCGCATTTTATATTGCTCCAGTGAAATACATCCGTCTTACGAATTTTCGATCAGGCCACGTGTCCTGACGCGAGTTTAACATTTTTTACCCATTACAAAAAAAGTTCACATCGTGCCATAAGAAGTTATCACTTCAAAAACATTAAAAAGATACTTGTAGATCTACAACCCTATTGTATTGAGGATTTTTTAAAATATCAGTTCTGAAATTTCATTGTGTGTGACGTCATTTTATTACATGTTGTAATTGTTTTTATACAAATAATTGTAGCATTTTTTTAAATAAACATTATTATTATTATTATTATTACTAGAAAAAACAGAATTTTCAGGTTACGTTTTGCTTGAAATCATCAAAATTGATCTTTGGGATAATTGGAAATGATCCCTTAAGGAATTTAAAAATGCAGTTCTCATTCAAAATTTAATTAGAAGTATGCACAGATAGACGCATAAATCCGCTGTGATCCGAGGATGCAACACACGCTACTAGTGTCTTATTTACACCATAATTTATTTATTTCAACATTACAATTTTGTTATAAAGAATCGAAATATACTACTATAATTAACAACCAAATAGGTTAATAAAGTTAGGATTTAAGACATCAAGGTAAGGTATTTATAAATAACAAGATTAATGTATTTACATACATACATACATAAAATTACGCCTTTTTCCCATAGGGGTAGGCAGAGACCACTTCCTTCCACTTCCGTTACGGTTCTTACACAAACCTTTAAGCCCACTTGAAAGAAGAGGTTCGACGTTGGGAAACAGATGAAATGAAATCTCACTGGCATAAATTGCCAGGACAAAGGCAAGCGAAAAGGCTAGTTAGTATTTCGCCAACGAAAGCTTAACAGCTTCTCGAGTTGGACAAAAAAGACTTAAAACTGGTGACGTGACTCCTCACTGGACACTGCCCTTTAAGGTACCACCTGAAAAAGATGGCAAAACAGAGAGTGATAGTTGCCGCTACTGTGAGAACTTCGCTGAAACTGCAGAACATTTGCTTTGCGAATTCCCAGCGCTTTTCTGCAAGACGCTCAAGTTTCTGGAAGTGGCCTTCCTAAAGCCCTTCGATATCAGAAACTTAGCCCCCAGGAAACTGATAAACTTTACTCGAAGTCTCGGAATCCCGGGCCTCGAATAGATTAAGGGTAATCCACAAAAGATCTGATAGGTCGAAGTGCTTGAGAGGCAGCATGGCCTTCACGACCCACCCTACAATCTACAATCTCTACACACACCTTTTGCTTCCTCTACTTTCATCAGTGCTCTCATACATGCTTGTCGGTTGTTGGTACTCTTGACCTGGCCTTTCTTCAAAACAATGTTGATCTGATCGAGATATGTTTGCCGAGGTCGACCTCTACCGACTTGTCTATTCACACTCGCATTATAAATTTGTTTCGTCAATTTTCCTTCATCCATCCTTTCTACGTGTCCAAACCATCTAAGCATTCCTTTATCTATCTTTGTAACCACATCTTCTTTTACACCACAGCGTTCTCTTATCTCACTATCCTTTACTTTATCCAACCGAGTCACTCCGGCTATACTTCTCAGACTACTCATCTCCGCAGCATTAATCCTATTTTCATGCTTCTTCTGCCAAACCCAACATTCACTACAATACATAAGTGTACGAACCAACACACCTCTATGCACAGCCAGACGTGCCTTTTTTGACACTTTCTGGCTATTCATAAAGCTATGCAGTGTCCCATTCATTTGTTTTCCTGCCAACGTATTTAAAATTATTATAATGAATAACGTTATCAGTATAAAGTTGTATCTAAATTTAATAGTACGATTTTTTACTGAAAAAAATTGCAGCAGTCACATTTTTTAGATGAAATCCCCTTTAAATCCTATATTTAATATTTAGAACAACTATTTTCGCATGCTTTTTGCAATCTTTATGTTTTATGGATTTGTAATTTTTTTTGTTTATCAATGTAACATGGAATCTTACGTTTTTTGAATACTTAAAGTGTAAATTTTAATAAATAGCTCAAAATTGTACGTGTTGTTTTTTGCATTTTCTGAGAAAATTTAACATAGTAATGTGTATATTCATTATACCTACCTGAAAACATTATATTTACATGCCTGTTTAGCGCACCAAAAGTGGGCTTTTTCCGAGCGCCCGCACGGAAAATTTTACGGTGCGTTAGTGTCATCAGCTGCATACCTGCACGTCAAAATAAAATAATATTTATTGACAGTTCTCTAGAAATCGCAAATTTTTCTGTTTATTTTCTTACCAACGGGGTAAATAGCGCTTGTTTTTTCACAATTTTTTGATATTTTTAGTGATAATATCTTAACAATTTGTGGTTTTCAGGTAGATATAATAAAAAGTATCGTTCATTACACGTCCATAAATGCTTTTTCCGTGCTTGCACGACTTTTAAATAAATATACTATTTTTTTACACCATTAAAAGTAGAGATTTCAACGAACAAAAAGCCAACCGAATTTTAAAAAAAAACAGGTATTTTGACGGAAAATTTTCGATTGAAAATTAGGGTGCTTTTATGATATTAACTCAAAATAAGGTGAACAAATGAATATTTTTAATCAAAAAAATTACAGTGTTTTTGGGAAATTTTCACGAAAAAAAAATTTTTGTGAAAGATAAAAATAAAAAACCAAGAACTTGGTTATTTGAATTTTTCGCATAAATTTTAAGGTTATGTGAAAAAATGGTAAATACAAAAGTTGTAGATCTTTTTATTACCTACAACTTTGATATTAAACTTTTTTCCATAAGACTTGTATTTTTGCCGGAAATCCAGATAAACCGTTTTTTACCCCTAAAAACTCATTCCTTCTAACCTCAGACCTCAGATCACCCGTAAATTATTTTTTCTTTTATTTTTGTTATATTCTCTTTCTTTTCCAATGGGTTCCATCCCACATTTATTTTTTTTACTTTTTACCATTTTCAAAGGCTTTAGCCCTGGTCTAGTATGCGAAGTTTTCCAACTTTTAATGCAATCAATGTCCGTGAAAAATTATTAAAATTAATTCATTATAGCAATTTGTATGATTTAATGTGTTGTTGTGTTCATTTTCTTCAGGAGTTTAATATATCATTTCGACAATTTGGAGCGGTGGTAAAACCCCTGATGCCGTCGTCCAGATGCGCCTCTGATAACTAGAAATTTCGCAAAAGTAATAAAAATAACGATCCATTTAAGGCGAAAATGTAACCGCTTAAGGACAAAAATCGCTTTAACCCAGTATTAGGAATGGTAAGAGCTGTTTCATGATGTTTTTTTTTTCTCGTTTAGAATAAAGAAACTCTTGACCTCGTTACGACTTGTTCTCGTTTGAACCGATTGCGCAACGCCATATAAAATTCCAATTAAATATTTCTTAGACAACGGAATCGCGGTCGACCACAAAAGTCCCCGAATTGATTTGTAATTTTCGGTACTTTCGAAGACATTTTCAACGGCACCCGCCCGGTTTGCAAGCATATACGATGTCTTCGGAGCGTTGCATAACTCTATCTCATTTACGAGGATAGTTCACGAATTGTTGTCCCTAACATAGAAGCAAACACGCGAGAAGAAAGATTTATTTTTCAACATAGTCACCTTCTTCTTCTAGGTGCCATGACCGTTTAACGATCGTTGGCGATCATTCTGGCTATCATGTTTACAATCATTATTTTGTCGGTCTCTCTTCAGTCGATGTCTGGTTTCGGACGTCGTGACCCCTTGAATGCATGCCCGGGACAGTCGAGCTTCTCCAGGTTTTTCTGTCTTCAGCAGTCCGCATCACTTCTTGTATGGAGAGGTTTGTCCAGGATTTTATTTGATCGATATCTTCCTCTCCGGCGCCATCCCCTGGATGACTTGTTTTTCTAACCATCTCTCCTTGCCCTGGGGATACGGGGAAAATAGAATAGATCCCAGGTATGGTCTGCCTGTCGTAAAAGGCGACCAAAAGACTCCCGATCCTGTAGTAGACAGCATTAGTCCTGTGCAATGGGCACCTAATGGCTGGACCACCCCTTCCCCCATACTCGTTGACTGCAAAGAAGAAATGAGAACGCTGGTAGACCGTAATCACGTCCAACTGATACGGGTTCCAGGAGGTTGCAGATAATGAGGAAGTAGACGAACTTGCAAGAAGAGGTTCGGAAAAACACAAAAACTACTGGAAACGTATACCAGGAAAAAAACACGGGAAATAATAAATCAAAGGACCGTGTCGTAAAAGGACGGCAGAACCGTTACCGATGAACAGGAATCAGCTAAGACTGTATAATGGAGTCCTGACCTGAGGGTTATGCGGCGGGGATCCGGGGCGGTGAAGCACTTGCTGTGCTGATAAGGTGCGCTGGGGGGAATAGGCGGTTCTTGGGTGACTACATTGTTCCCACCCAGTACAGAACTTGTACAAGGTACGAAGGTACTGGATTGGGTGCAGCGTGGTTCTAGGTCCCGGGAACTGCCTGTCTTTTTCGGACCAGTGCCTCGCGGCGGCGCAGTGTGTGTTTTGCTATTTTTGGGTCCTTGCCGGGCGGTCTGCTGGTTGGGTATCCATTGTACAATGATACAAAAACACATAGGCAATATACAATGGGCCAACAGGCCCAAGTGTCACCGGAGGCAATAGCCAGACGAACCTAAATAGTGGTGGAGTTTTTAGTGAGTAGTCCTGACACAGTCAGCGGAGTCTCACAGTAGACCTTGAGCTTTCGGACTCATAACCTCTCCATTAAGGATTTTCTTCACCTCTGAAAAAAAAAACGCTGTCGTTGCCGTCCCGATCCTTCTTTTTTAATGCAAACAAAACACAAGCATGTCTTTTCTCTAGAAAAGCCGATCTCACTGTGCCTAACATAATTTTGTCAGGAGTAACCATACCACTGAAGTCATCCATATCGATGCTTGGTAATACTATCAGCAATAACCTTTCCTGAGAAAATCACGTGAGGTCCATTGCCAAAAGTGCATCCCAAAAACTTGGTTTTTTGTTTCGTGCCAAGAGCTATTACACCTCCAGTCAGCTGCTTATGATCTATAAGGCACAGATCCGACCTGTACTGGAATACTGTTCCCATATTTGGAGTGCAGCACCTAAACATATCCTGAAGCTATTGGATTCTGTCCAAAAAAGGGCAATTTGTCTCGTCGGTGATGCCTCGCTTACAAACTCGCTCACTTGTCTGGAACACCGTAGAAAAGTTGGCGATTTGTCTCTATTTTATAGATATTTTCATGGGCGATGCTCTTCTGAAATATCAACAATCGTTCCTCCTTTGGCAGTCTCTTCGAGATTAACCCGTCAAGTTCAGTCTTCACACCCCTTCGTGGTCACTTTGGAGACCTGCAGAACATCACTTTCCAAAGACTCATTCATCCAACGAATTGCGAGGCTTTGGAACTCATTGCCTAGGGAGGTGTTCCCTGAGGCATACAACCTCCAGAAATTTAAGAAGAACACCAACTCCTACCTTCTTTTCCTTGGTTCCCACGATGTTCTCTGAACATTACAGGATATCCCTTTTCGTGGGAACCAGAACATAAAAGAAAAAAAAAATCCTTTTTACTGCCACCTTTGTTCGTTATGCATGCACCGGGGTATATAATCGACTCTTTGCACTCTATGTCAGGTATTGAAGAAAGGCTTCGTGGTAAAACTCCGGTTTTATCCACGATCATGAGACAACACTTGCTCCTGTTGAGTTTTAACCCCGATTCTGCACTAACTTCTTCGACTCGTTTTAATAAGTTTCTTATTTCCTCTTCACTACTTGCTAAGATTGTCGTTTTGTTGGTAGCCGCTCGGAAAAATTGTATAGTGGTGAGACCAAACCACTGTCTGAGATGTTTGAGCCTTCGTCTGCCGGAGCGTCTCTTACTATTAATCTTACCCTGTATTATAAGATGTAGAATGTCATACTTTTCTGGGTGTCTCTTGATATGTCCGAAATATTCAAGTTTTACAATATTGACCACTTCTGTATCTTTATGCATTCTTCTAAGCACCTCCTCGTTTGTGATCTTTTCCTCCCAACTTACTCTTAGCATTCTCCTGTACAACCACATCTCAAAAGCTTGTAGACGTTTGAGCGTGGCTTCTGTTAGCGTCCAGCTTTCGACTCCATACAAAAGAACTGGAAAGACATATGCTCTAATCATTCCTCAATCATAGTCACCTGCAACTTGGTATATCGGTGTTGAAGTGTTTTAAACCCTTTTGATAACAATTCAGAACTGTCAGTCTTCAGCCATTCATCTACCGCCGACATCACTTAGTTATCATCAGCAAAGCGGATTCCACGAAGATGTACTTTTAATTTTGGAAATAGATGGTAGTCGCTGAGGGCCAACTCTGGGGAATAAGGGAATTGTTCAAAAATTTCAAATCCCGCATTGTGAATGACAGCCATTGCAACACAGCTTTAGTGGGCCGGAGTGTTGTCCTGGTGAAAGAGCACACCTAGACTTAATTTTCTACTCCTGTTTTCTCTGATCGTTTTGCGTACTTTTGGTATTAAATTCACCGGTTATGGTGCGCCCACGCGGTAAATAATCCACGAAAATAACACCTGCTAATTCCTGTAGTAACAATCTTACCAGCTGATGGGACAACACGAAATTTTTGAGGGAGAGGGTAACCCCTATGCCTCAATTTCAAGCTTAATGATCTCCAAATTTGACTCTGTGCAACCTGTCGAACACGCTTCTGGTCTGCCGTTAGCATTTGTGGAACCCAAAGTGTAGAGAGTTTTTTGAGACCCAATTCCTGATGTAAAATTTTTGCAACGCTTCCAACAAAAAACCTGCATGTCTCTGCTATAGCCTTGACTGTAATTCTTCTATTATTTAATACCATGTCATGAACTAAATTCACATTTTCTTTGGTCACCACAACTTTGCGGGCTCCTGCACCTGGTGCATGTTGACAGGACTCTGTTCCCAGTTTGAAATCTCGTGACCAGTTCTTGATTACCCGCTACGAAGGGGCAGAGTCACCCAATACTTCTACCTTATAAATTTCTTGCGGTGATATCCCCTTTTTAGAGAGGCACTTTATCTCAATTTTGTCCATTTTTATAAAATCACGCACACCTCAATGGAAAAAAAATTAATATTTAACATACACGGACTGATACGCTGATGCTAATTGGCATACATTAAGCTTTTGCCTGACAATTTATTTGTATTTTTCATTTAACGCCAACTATGTTAGGGACGAGAATTCGCGAACTATCCTCGTATATCATTCACAGAATTACCGAGTATACATGGGTTTAAATAATTGTAGAAATCTGTTCACGACCCAATGAATAACATTTCGTCGCTGATAATGTTAAAAATATACTTCGCTTTTATCGAGCGCTTTGGCAACACCGCCGACGTTTCGCAGCTGCCTTCGATGGTCCAAACTCCCATCAATCAAGAGACAGCGAAGAATAGGGGAAACTGACAATCATAGATTTATTAAAGGTTCCGATACGAGTAAGCCAAACATCACGTAAGTTTTTTATAACATTGAAGTTTAACAGATGTGAAATAAACCTCATTTGCAGGTAAAATCTTTGATCCCAGCGCCCACAATAGCAGGAAAGTACAGGATATTACAATTTGTCATGCAAGGAAAAAAGAAGTGTTGGTCGCCGTACTACTCAAGAAAATCTCCGCCAATGTTTCGGAAAAAATTCAGCAGACTTGTTTCGCGCGGCTGTAAATAAGACCATGGGTTGACTATTTATCCAAAAACAACTACTTTTCTGACAATGTGCTTAGACGAACATTGATGGTGAGGGGCAACACCCCGAAACCGGTCCATAGGTGATCACTTCGATAAATTTAATAATTCTTTCTTTTACTTAACAAGCATCTGCATATAACCCGAAATGGAATTATGCACGATTATCTATCAGATACAATTCAAGACAGGGATGCATTCTGTCTCCTTTCCTCTTTAACATTTACAGCGAGTATGTCATGACAGAGATCCTCGAGAACTGGAATGAAGGAATTGCAATTGGCGGTAAAAAGATTAGCAATCTGCGATACGCTGACAATACCTTGATTATAGCTAAAGACGAGGGTGAACTGTGAACTCTAATGCAAAGATTAGAAAACCAAAGCGCAGTATATGGTCTCGAAATAAACAAGTCTAAGACCATGGTGATGATCGTAGATCGCCTTGACAGTAATAGCCCAGACATCACACACATCAAGGATTGCTGACTTCGAAGTTATCAACCGCTTCAAGTATCCAGAATCTATTGTGACGAACAACGGCGAATGTGAGCACGAAATCCAAAGGCGCATAGCGATGGCGAGAAACTCTACAGCGAAACTGACCCGCATCTGGAGGGATACCGCTAGAACCAAGGTTAGGCTGGTCCAATCACTCATGTTTCCTATCGCGACATATGCAGCAGAGACTTGGACAATAAAAACAGCAGATCGACGAAGAATTGATTCATTGGAAATGTGGTGCTATAGACGGCTTCTTCGAATACCACGGACTGCTCGCCGCACCAATGAATCGATTCTAAGACAACTGGACATACAAACAAGATTGTCGACCATTGTCAGTCAACAGTACCTCAAATATTTTGGACACATTGTCAGGAGAGCAGAGGGAACGAAAAAATTAATCATCGAAGAAAAAATCGTGAGACCAAGACCTAGGGGACGCTCCCCTTCACGATGGGTAGACGAACTTAAAACTTTAACTGGGGAGAATATGCATGAAGTCGTTCATCATGCCCAAGATAGGGAGTCCTGGAAGCAGCTCGTTCAAAGAGTCGCGACATGATGTCACCCTTACGAGGGTTAGATCAGGAGAGAAGAAGAGGTAATTCAATGTTCGTCGAGGCACATTGTCAGGAAATAAGACTGATTGTTTATATGGTAGTTAACATGAGAGCCAACGATCCATAATCGGTTTTGGCACCTTAAGAAGAAGATGTCCTTTTTAGAAGACTAAGCACGAGAAAATTGAGACCTTTATGGACTCAGCAGGGCTAACCTTACTCGGCAAAACTAAAAATAATCATCTGTCCTTCGTAGACAAAAAACGACAATATTAAGGCTCCTTTTTATGGATTTAGCATGGGATTGATTGGGAAAGGCTATCTAATCCCCTCCCAAAATATATAAACAAGAGGGTTGGTGTCTTTTAGTAGACTCGGCACGGGGTATGACAGGCCTAAACTAACTCTTCAAAATATGCTTTTATCTCATTTGAACTTTGTTCAGTCGTGAACAAAAGAAAACACTAATTTAAAATAAAACTAGCGAAGAAAATATATTAGGAAAAATTCAATTACTTTTAATACGCAAAAATGTTTTGTATGTAACACATCCTAATATCGTCACACTTGTTCAGCTCATTGTTTCTATCGTCAACATTTTTTTATGTCATTATTGAATATTAGCAAAATATGGTGTGCACATGTTTATGATGATAGTGTAATTATCGTAATATTGAAGGTTAATTTACAAATTTTTTATGGTCATAGCGCCACGAATGACCTTATGAATTATGAATTATTATTAGTGTGTATCGCGTTCAAATGTGTGAAAAATAATGAATTGAACATTTTTAAAGTTACCAAAAAAAATGTACTTGCTGGTGGAGTTACTACCTGTGAAAGCTTTTACATTTGACGTGTTCTTGCACTGACGTAGCCAATCGAAGCGTGGTTATATCTTACCATCAGCGCGACGTGGTCACTTGGTGAAACGTCTCTATTTGCAGTTCTCGAGAATCGCGTTTAATCCGAACATCTAGTTTGCTTGGTGTTTGCATTAACCCTTCGTACCTTCCAGTCTTCTTGGTTTTATCAACAGTAAAAACACAAGAGCTTTTTTTTATCGGATAAATTTCTCTTTTAACGAAGTAATTTTGCAAATCTGTAATTTTACGAGAAAAAGTTTTTTTCTACAAGCGTGCGTGATTCACCCTCTACCCGCACGCAATTCAGTTTGGAAAGTGCCATTTTCCCACAGTTGTGCGGGAAAAGTTTTCCCACACTAGTGCGGGAAAAACATTTATATGATATCCTCGTAAAATATAAGTGGTGGGTGACAAAATAAGAAAGTTCAAGCTTTTTTGTTGTAATACTAAGTGAGTTTGTTCAAAATCATCCATCATTTTGCACTATTTATTAAAAAAATGAACAAATATTGATAAATAAAAATGTATTGTTATGAAAATCACCCTATGTATAGGCTTTGATTGATCTGATAACGAGTAGGTAACAATTGATGTTGTCATGCCGATCAATACACAAATTTGTTTGTAATTGTCAGAGTGACAGACAAAGCGTTACTTATATAAAATTTTCGATTCAGTGAAATTGCTACAATGGATTATTCATCTGATGAAGAACTTCCACAAGAAATCGTGCAAGCAGCTGCAGATGCGAACTTAGAGTTATTGCCAACGAAATCTAAACAAAGGTATGAGAAGCAATACACGAGTTTTATTGAATGGTGCAACAATAAAAAAGTGAAAACACCAAATAAAGAAGAAGTATTCTTGGCTTATTTTCTAGAAATGTCTAAAACATGGAAGCCGAACACTTTATGGGCAAGATATTCAATGTTGAAGAGTGTATTCAAAGTAAAGCAAAATTTGGATATTAGCAAATTTTACAAAACAACTGCATTCAGTAAAAGACAGAATGTCGGTTTTCGACCGAAAAAGGCCAAAATCTTCACTCAAGAAGACGTTTCAAAATTTATGACTGAAGCACCCGATGACATATACCTCATGATTAAGTTAGTAGCAATTATTGGATTAGCTGGTGCTTGCAGACGAGAAGAGCTGACAAAACTCACCATTGACGACATAGACGACAAAGAAAACCTGATAATTGTTAATATCAAGGATTCCAAAAATCATTCCTCTAGATCCTTCGTGATATCTGAAGAAGCAAATGATGGTTATTTTTTGAACGTATACAGAAAGTATGTACATTTACGTCCAAAAGAGACTCCTCACCGTCGTTTATTCTTGTATTACAAAAGTGGAAAATGTACTGTGCAATGTGTAGGAATCAATACCATAGGAAAGATACCCTCCGAAATAGCAGTATATCTGCGCCTTCAAAATCCAGAGCTTTACACTGGTCACAGCTTCGGGCGTTCCTCAGCCACTTTACTTGCTGACTGTGGTGTGGGTATAACTAATATCAAACGCCTAGGAGGATGGAAATCGACTTCAGTTGCAGAGGGGTATTTAGAAGACTCCACCAATCGAAAAAAAGATGTCCAACAAAATTCTCAATTTGAACACTACATCGTCTTCCGGGTGCATTTTAGAACCATCCACGTCTATATCGATCGGCGACGATTTGATGCCTGTGCCTGCACATTCGATTTCTTTCGATAATGTATTGCCCGAGTTACCTTCTTCTTCAGGAAATCAGCCATCTTCAAAAAATATGCTGGCTTCCGCTATAAATTTACATAATGCATCAAATTGTACATTTACAATAAATATTACGAATAATTAGTGGATAGAAAATGTTACTCTTGTTAGTTGTTTCCATTTGCATGAATAAATAATTGAAAAAATGAATTTGTTTCCTACGCTTGTAGAAAAAGTATTGTTCCTAACTCATGCGGAAAGTGTCTTTTCCGCACTCGACTGCTTACCCGAACTCCGCTCCGCGTCGTTCGGGTTAACGGCAGTCGCGTGCGGGAAAGCATCACTTTCCGCACTTGTTAGGAAAATTACTATTCTCGTAAAATTATTGATGGAAAAATTTTGAGTTTAAAAGACATTGTTTGGTTTGGTGTACTGATTTCAAAATTGTGACGTAAGAGTATTAGATGTAGTCTGGTTATGAGGAACAGGCGTTTTTATCGGTGATAAAAAAGGATGCACCTATTATATCGCTGTCAAAATGACAAAACTGTCATCAATAAATGACACATTTTATATAGGAGATAATTTATCACCGAAAAATACGTTTAAAAATTTGACAAAATTTTTAATTACCAAAAAGAATGTATTTGGTAGTGGCGTTAATGCTTGTCAAAGTTTTGACATCTGACATTTTTTTTTTTTTATGAAAATAGTCGCAAAAAGGGTAGACCTATCGTGTGGGCCGCGGACGGCCCGCACTGCGACTATTAGAAGGGGAAGGGATTATAGAAAGGAAATGATCGTGGACACGCTTTTTAAAAAATTGCAGGTCATAGTTCTCTGGAAAAACTGATTTTGGAAGCTTATTCCATTCCGTAGCAGCCCTGTAAAAGAAGGATTCTTGATGAAGATTGGTCCTTGTAGTGTCAATCTTGAGAGTAAATGGGTGAGAAGGATCAGCGTGCCGAGTTCTTCGGCCGAATGTTGCCAATGATGGTACAATAGTTCTTATTTCTCTGGAGCATCTGCCATGGAAATATCTGTAGAGCAATGACTGGTCTGCAACTCTTCTTCTATGTTCTAGAGGGTGAAGGGTATCTGTGAGAGTTGAGCTGTTTATCAAGCAAATGGCTCTTTTCTGAATGGAATCTAGAAGTACCTCAGTATCCGCATTTTGGAGTTTAAAGACAGGTCCCTACTTTTGAACATTTTTGCTATTTTAAGAAATATGGCTCGAGCCTCCTCAATTCGGCATCTTATTTCAACAGAGTGGTCCCATTCTTTGTTAATATTTGTTCCCAAATAAACATACTTGTTAACTCTTTGGATGGGTCTATTATGTATTAGTAGCCGGCCTTCCATGCGTCTATTTTTAGAGATAATCATGACTTTGATCTTTTTCGCATTCATCCGCAGTCCATATCTTTCACTTACTTCCACCACTCTGTTTATTAATCTTTGAAGTCACTCTAGATCGTTTGAGATAATTATATTGGCCATGCAGGGACAGTAAACCAGGAGAGTGGAGACGCCGAAAAAATAACGAACTGGAAGAACTATACGGCATGAAAAATATAGTAAGGTGGATCAGGTCCTGTAGACTTAGATGGGCGGGACATGTTTTTAGAAGTGATGACCAAAAGCTTTTGAACATCATATACCATGACAGGTCAGAGGAAAGAAGATCTGTTGGCCGGCCTATGAAGAGATGGAAGGACGTAGTTAAGGAGGATCTGAGAAAAATGGGTATAGCACAATGGAAAATGGAAGCACAAGATAGACAGAGCTGAAGGGCAATAGTGGATGCGGCCAAGACTCACGCAGAGATTTATAGAGCCAGCAAGAGAGAGAAAATATTATGTTCACCAATGAAAAGTGACTTTTACCAGACGAAGAGATTTTAATTAGCGAACAGCAATTACTGGAAAGAAGCAAGATATACATTTTCAGAATGAGTTTAAATTTAATGTATGGTGTGGCATTATAGGCGACCAACTACTAAGGCCATCTGTTCTGCCTCCAAATTTAAATGGAAATTCTTGTTTAAATAGGAGTACTAATATTACGTAAAAATAATGTTTGCGTCGTATTTTTTAAGCAAAATCACTAAAAAGTTTCGTTAAAAATAGTTACCAGTCGATTTCATCATCAGGAATCATTCACATGGCGCTTCTTATAACAAAATGTAAAATAATACATCAAATAATATTTCTTCTCCAAAGTTATGCCTCCCTGCCGATTTTGATAATAATTGAGAAATTAAGAACGAAATTATTAGCAAAAAATGAAAACAAAATTTCAATTTCCGCAGCAATTTTTTATTGAGGCATATTTGATTCTATATCGTCATATTTTGGTCCAAATCACCCGCCGTTAGCCTATATCCCAATAGTTATGGATCAAAATCCAGCGAGGGAACTGGCTCAGGCGTCTACTCTTCAAAACCCAAATATGAGCAAACAAACACATTGGGGAGACATGCCTCGGTCTTCCAAGCTGAAGTACATGCAATAAACGCTTGTGCTGTCGAAAATATGAGACGAGGATATAAAAAGAAAACGATCCTCATCAAATCAGATACTCAAGCGGCACTCAAAGCTTTGGCATCATGGAGAATAGACTCAAAAATTGTCCGGGAATGTGCCGGAAACCTACGAACATTGGCTAACCATAACAAGGTTACCTTGTCGTGGGTGCCAGGGCAACGAAGGTAACGAAGAAGCGGACAAACTAGCTAAGCGGGGCTTTGGAACACCATTTATTGGACCAGAATCAATAATAGGGATACCCAAGGCCAGCGTTAAAGCAGCGATCAAAGGCTGGATCCACTCTCAGCATCAGCTGAAGTGGGTACATACAGAGTGAGCTGTACACAGCAAACTTATGCTGAAAGAACCCTCACCCAGGCAGGCAGGAAAGCTGCTTTCGCTAAGTAGGGAAAAACTTAGAACAGTTATAGGGCTTTGTACCGGACACCTGTCTTTAAGAAAACATCTGCACAATATAGGCGTGTTTAACACAGAACCTTTATGTAGATAATGTAATGAAGAGGAGAAAACAGCCACTCATATTATCTTCGAATGTGATGCCATCGCACAATGGAGGTACTACCTGGGTTGTATTCAAGACCAAGGGAATGATCCATCTGGGGCAATAGCAGTACTTGAGCTTCTACTCCTTAACAGGAGAATTAAAGAAATGGGTCTAAACTAGGGAGCTGGAAAGGTAAAAAAAGCAGACAATGGAGAATAGGGAAAAAATTAGACCTCTTCCACATACTCATTCATTCATTCATATAAATCACCCTATCATTTGATCGATTTTCCATTTTGAGTAACTTATTTGTTTTTGCTGTTACTGTTGTTTAATAATTCTATAAAATATTTAGGTATATTGTTGTAAATTAAAGAGTTTTTCAGTTTTAAATTATTTTAAATTTTTTTGTGTTTATTTCTATTTTGAACTTGATTAGTCTTAATTTGAAGTTGTAAAGGTATAGATGGTAAGGAGATCAATATCAACCAGTTTTGTTGAGCTGTTATTGTTGTTGCATTGGCGTAGCTAATCAACACGCGGTTTTATTTAACTATTGTCGGCGTTGTGGCTCGCGGTATAATAAGGAGATAGACCCATAGTCTTCTTAGCGTTTGCATTTGCGCTGAATCATCAAAATGGAGACAAAATTCTGCAGTTTTTCCAATAGAACGTGATTGCGGCTGGCAAAACCATTTAGAAATACAATCACAGTATGTAATCTCAAGTAACGTTTTGGTTTTGTAAACGTTTCTTTTATTCATTAATTTATTAGATGTTTTGGTGTATCATTAACATTTCCTTTTGATAAGCAGACATTCCTTTATTGTCCTTGAAGCTGTCGACGCGTTATGGGATATCCTTTACATTTAAAATACAAATACGAAATGTATAAAAGTTGAACATTTTTGCGACGGAATTTTTCTACAAAATGATAAAAAAAAGTAAATTTGCGTTTAAATAAATGGTAAATTTTCGGCTAAAAACAATCGAAAAATTAACTTTTTTTAAACTGGTCTAAATCACTGTGGATTTATAAATAAAAAAATGACTGGATCGATTGTTTTTTTTTTTTTAGTTTAAAAGTACAAAAAAAACATTTATGACATGTTTTTCGTGCGAACATTTTTTAAATGTTATAATGTATTTTTTTAAAAACTATAAGGTTAGGTTGGCTTAAAACGGCGGTTCGGAGGGAACCCATTTAGACCTTTTGGCCCGTTGTGATACCGTGATGGATGACGGTGCCATCCCTCTCTACCGTGAGAACCAGTTGGAATCTTTAATGCTAACTGAGCTAAGATCAGATTAGTCATCAAAGTTCGGTTGTCCTAGTATAGAAATCAGTTACCTGCCTAGTGCAGGGCAGTGGCAGTGAAGATGTACCATTGTTTCTTCCTCTTCCTCATCGTGACAGCTTCCGCAGAAGTCACTATCGCGTTTCCAATGGACTCTCTTCTTCTTCACGTGCCGTCTCCTTTAAGAAGGTTGGCTATAGTCATGGCGATTCTTGCTTTGGATGCGGCTGTTCGGAAAAATTCTATTGAAGTACAGTGATACCACTCTCTCAAGTTCTTCAGCCATGAAGTGCGTCTTCTTTCCACACTTCGTTTACCCTGCATTTTTCATTGTATGGACTCCCTGGATAGAGTTAAAACATCATTAGTTCGACGTAGATCTAGTTTAGGCCAAATCTGTTTCGATGATTCGCGCATGTGGGTTCATTTTGCCACCTCAAGTTGGCTTTTTGAACCACTTTGCTTTGCAGGAGGAGACGGCAGTTTGCAATCGGTACTCGTGACTGAGATGAGACAGATACAGCTGGGAGGGTGGTTTCCGCCTTACAGTTGCCTGGTATGTCACTGTGTCCGGGTACATAGACAATGTGAACTCTAAACTTAGCTGCTAGCTCTGCCCTAGAGGTCAAGTAGACTGAGTTCAGTGATTGTATAGCAGGCTGGCTGTCGCAAAGAATGGATATCTCGCTGAAATTTTGTTAATTGCGGAGTGTCCAGACAGCTGCCTTAGTAATGACTGTGTTGATACACACTGCAGTAATCGGGCAAACGAAACGACAGGCTAAGTGAGGGGTCTTCTGAGAAGACAACGCAACATATTCTTCGCTTAAGTTTAGAGCCGTCAGTTTAAAATACTGCGCCCAGAGGTTTAACTAGATTCTCGGCCCAATTTTCTCTGGATGGGATTTCCAGAGATAGGTCGCCTTCGAACATAGGGGTAAGTTTGGTATAGTCAGTATTTTTTGTGCCAGGACTCAATAGACTCTTTCTCAGGGATGAGATCTTGACTTCTTAATTCAATTCGAATCGAGAGAATAGGTTAATCAGTTAGTGGATCTATGTATCCTTTTTTCTTCTGAATTACTTTTGCTCAAATTAAAATACTTTAAAAATATTTAAAAATATATGGACTAAAATGAAAATTAAGTGCCAAGTAACTTTTTTTAAAAAAAATAAAAAAGTAACTAGTTAGACGAACTCCGATGTCACTTTTTTTTGAAATGAATAAAAAGTTAAGAAAAATTTAACAGTGTAAAAAAAATGAAAAAAAAGTAGTCGAAAAATGCAACAAAATATTACACAAAAATAAATCATAACTGCTGCAAATAAAATAAGAAAAAATAAAAAAAGTTGCGGTGTCCTTGGACACCCAATAGGAACGAAGCTCGTTACGCAATTTATAAATTTTGATCAAGGAATTTTGTAAAAAAAAGGAAAACTAATATAATTGTTGATTCTCATACAATATATATATATATATATATATATATATATATATATATATATATAATACTATAATAATAATAATAAGATTTGAATTCAACGTTTCACTTTTTTGTATCTTTTATTCTGCCGGAATAGTTGTTGGCGTTAAGCATTAGTTTAGGGCATTTTATTTGCACTCTGACGTTTGCGCTTTCCTTACTCTTTTGGACTCTGAACACATGATTTCACTATTGTCTTCCTATAAATTTAAATAGTAAACACTTAAATCCACCTGTACAATAAACGAATGTAGACAGTAATTACAATACAATACAATTTTATCAACTTACTTTTCTAAATCTGTATTACACACATTTGCTGCAGTTTCCATTTTTCGAAACTTAATTGCAATAATAAAACAATATTCACGTATGATCTAACACAAATAACAAATGCCTTTTCATTCACAAAATTTCCACGTGTCTGTACAACCCTTCGACAGGGTTGCATACTTTCGCCTTTTATCTTTAACCTATACTCGTAGCGCATCTTCAATGAAGCCCTAGACGGCATGAACAAGGGAATTCTGATAAACGGAGTCAGACTGAATAACATCAGTTACGCCGAAGATACCATCGTCTTTGCTGACAATCTCGGAGACCTACAAGCCCTGGTGGACAAAATTACCCATCACAGTAGTCAGTACGGCCTTGAGGTCAATGTAAATGAGACCAAACTTATGATAATCAGCAAACAGAGCATCACAGGAAGCCAACTATTCGTAAAGCAAGCGACTATCAAGAGAGTTGATCATTACAACTATATGGGAAACATTATAAATGAGAACTGGAGCCACGTACAGGAAATAAGAGCACGCATAAGAGAAGCCAGAGCAACCTTTAACCGCATGAGCGCCTTCTTTAAAAGTCATAACATCACCCTGGACACTAAAGTGAGACTCCTGCGATGCTACGTCTTCTCCGTTCTCCTTTCTGGTGCAGAATCCTGAACGCTTAATGACACCACAGCCAAAAAACTCAACGCTTTCGAGATGTGGCTACAAAGGAGAATGCTGAAAATCCCTTGGACGGCAATAGTGACAAACGTTGCAGTTCTGAGGACAATGAAAAAAGACCTGGAACTGATGAACATAATTAAAGCACGTAAATAAGAATACCTAGGTCATATCATGCGAAATACGGTCTGCTGCAGACAATCTTACAAGGAAAAATCTTTGGACGAAGAGGACCAGGAAGACGCAGGACATCGTGGCTCAAGAACCTCAGGACCTGGTTAAATAAAACATCTACACAACTGTTCCGGATTGCTGCAGACAAAGTCCGGATCGCTATGATGATCGCCAACATTCGTAACGGATCGGCACCCTAAGAAGAAGAAGAAGAAGTACAACCCTGTCTTGAGGTTATATGATAATAAATTATAGTTTAAAAAAACTAAAAAACACGCTTACAGAGTTAATCAAACTAAAAGTAAAAATAATTCTTAACATAAGATTAAAATTATTGACTAAAAAATTAATGTCACTGTTCTGTTTGTCATACAAAGCACCCCACGTTTTTAGAACAGTGACATTAATTTTCTCGTCAGTAAACTATTCCATTTACCAAGAAAATTATCCGTCTCCATTTTGTTATGCCAAACAATTTTAAAATGTAGTTCTTGAATACCATAATACAATTTAAAAAAATTATGTATTAAATCGTAAAAGCACAAAAAGAATGCATCGGCCGGGAATCGAACCGGGACGCCCGCTAGGCAGGCGAGCATTCTACCACTGAACCACCGTCCATTTCGTTACATGACGATTCATACTAAATCGCACTAACCGTAAGCCGCGTTAAGGACACCATCTAAATGAATGAAGGTACCCAATTTTGACATTCGGCTATTATCCCGTTCGCCAATACTATTTCACCAATCGTTTAGTGTATGGTAGTGAATGTTGAGTATGGCAGAAGAAGCATGAAAGTAAGATCAATGCTGCGGAAATGAGTAATCTCAGAAGTGAGAAAATCGGTCATTACTCTTGCCTACTTAAAAATTTACCAGTCGAATTTCGGATTCGGTTGGATAAAGTGAAGAATAGTGAGATAAGAAAACAATGTGTTGTAAAAAAAATGTGGCTACAAAGATAGATAAAGGAATGCTTCATTGTTTTGAAAAAAGGCCAGGTCAAGAGTACCAATAACCGACGAGCATGTATGAAAGCACTGGTGAAAGTAGAGGAAGCAAAAGACATGTGTAAGAACCGTCGCGGAAGTGGTCTCTGTCTATCCCTACGGGAAAGAGGCGTGACTATATGTATGTATGTAATTTCGACCACTAGTTGTTATTATTAAGTAAACTTATTTATATCGTACATTTATTTTACCAGGAAATGAAGGAACCAAAACGTATCTTGTTACGTGATATAAAAGATTATTTTACTAAAGTTTTAGAATGTGATAACATTTTCTTTGGTACAAAATGAATCAGTCGTGACCACAGCATTCTTGGAAATATGGTAATTGTAATGATTGTGAGTTACAGATTAATCATATAGTATTTTTTATTTGGGTTTTATATTGTTGCTTATGGTAAGAGAAAAATGCATAATGAGAGTTTTAAATTTATAACACAAAACAAAGGAAATTCAAATATCGCGACTAATTTCAGTATCTATGTTATTCTTCTTCTTCTTGTCGTTTGGGCCTACTTAGGACCACGGGGCTCGTTTGAACTCTTCACAAGTGTCTTTTGCTTCTTTTTCACCCAGTATTCCTTCATTTTCTGGCTGTGTTCCTGCTTTCTCTCTTCTGTCCACTTAATGCCTTTGTTACCTGTGCTCTTTTTACTTGTAAGTGATTGGCTGAATATTCCTTTCTGGATTGCCTGTTTATAGTTAGGCCTATTCTGCACAGCCTCAGGCGAGATCCCTAGTAGTTCCAGATCTGCGCGTACTGTATTGATCAATTTGCCTTTGGAAGCTTTTCCTCTACCTGTTACAAGGAGAACCCTATTTGTGAGTCGCTGCGGTGCCATATGAGTTACGTGTCCATAGAAAGCTAGGCGTCTTCTCCTCATAGACGTCACTATGTCCTCTAGTTGGTTATACAGTACGTTATTATGTCTGATTCGGTAGGTACCATCCTCTTTCTTTATTGGGCCTAGGATTCTTCTCAGTATCTTGCGATCTTTAAGCTCTAGTTTCCTGAGCTGACCTTTCCCGGTCATAACAAGACACTCTGAGGCATATAACACAGATGGTCTCACCACAGAGGTGTAGTGTTTGAGTTTCAGGTTTTTAGAGAGGCACTTGGAAGTGTAGATACTCTTGCAGGCATAGTATGCTTTCTCTAGCTTTGTGCATCGTGTGTCCATAGCTAGCGTTTCGCTCTCGTCGGTGGCGACCCATTCCCCTAGATATTTGACTGCCTGAACTTTGCGTATGGTGGCGGTCTCTAATGGGATTGTAGAAGGTGCTCCTTTGATGTTGGTAATATACTCGGTCTTTTGCATGTTGATTTTTAATCCGGTCTTTGCTGCTATCTTATAGAGATTCTGTAATTGCTGTGTGGCCTCCTCCATGTTATTGGCTAATAGTGTGATGTCGTCAGCAAACGCTAGGCAGCATATGTTTAGCTTGTCTTTCTTGTACCCAAGTCGCAGTCCCGCTTTCGCTGGTAAATTGGCTGTCCATTCTCTGATGATCTTCTCTAGTATGCAGTTAAAGAGGATACAGGAGAGGCCGTCTCCTTGTCTTACACCTGTTTTGATGGGGAAGCTTTCGGATAGCTCACCTCTGAACTTGACTCTGGAAGTAGTGTTTGTCAAGGTGGATTGGACTAGTCTGGTGGTCTTCTCATCTAGGCCTAGTTCCCGTAGGGTGTAGAAGAGGGACTGTCTATCTATTGAATCATATGCCTTTTGGAAGATCGCTACCCATGGGTGATTACTCCGATTTTTATAGGTGAGAATGGTCTTAAGATTCTGTATCTGCTCTGTGCAGGATCTGCCTGTTCGGAAGCCGGCCTGGTATTCACCCAATTGGGGGTCTAGCTGTTTAGTAATTCTAGTAAGGAGTACTCTAGAAAGGATCTTATATGTTACGGATAACAACGAGATACCCCTGTAGTTGTTAAGGTCGGTCTTACTACCCTTCTTGTGGAGTGGGTGTATCACAGCTGAGGTCCATTCCTCTGGCAGGGTCTCTGTTCTCCAAAGGTCCAGTATAATTTGATCTATGTTATTATTATATGTTATTTATTGTTTTTATTTATTGTTATTAGTAAATGATCAAAACATGTTCCCCATTCGAGCAGGACTTTGGCGGAAAACTTAACACGGCTTCCAGGACCAAAAGCAGTTGTAAAACGAATCAACACATTCAGAGGCATTCAGTAAATTATTAGTTTATTATTAGTTTACTATATTTAGCAGGGGTACTGGAGTGAAGCGCCTCAATGTAAATGAATTATAGAACAACGATGGAACCGGTAAAGAACTATTCCAACTAACCATGTCCAAATTTCGATTTATGTTCTTGTTTCAGCATTTGCGATTTGATGACATAGATACTCGTGCGGATAAAAAACAAATACTTGCACCAATCAGAAATATTTTTGATTCTTTTGTCGAAAAATGTAAAACTGCATACACGCCATTTTAAATTGTAACAATGGATGAGAAATTGGAAGCATTCCGTGGAAGATGTTCTTTTCGACAATACATTCCGAATAAGCCAATTAGATACGGTCTGAAAGTATATGCTCTCGTTGACTCTATTATTCTATCAACTTGGAAGTATATGCTGGAAAACAACCAGACGATCCCTATGCTTGTGCATCTGCATCTGCTTTGGTACAAAGAGTAGTAGAGCCAATTAGAGATTCAAAACGGAATGTAACTTGTGATAATTGGTTCACCACTATCCCACTAATATCTACATTATATAATGATTACAGATTTATCTCGAAGAATATCGTTGGCATGGTCAACTTTTGGAAGGCTTAGTTATGTGATTTATCCAGATCTCCTAAATATTCTTAATGCACGAACCTTTAATCGGTATGTTCTGCCAAATTTACCATACGGCACAAAGACATGGGCGATTAATAAAGAGATTATTTATAGATTACAAACTACGCAACGAGCAATGGAAAGGAGAATGATGGGTATAACTCTCCTAGACCGAATAAACAACGAATAAATTCGACGTAGATCTAAAGTGACGGATGTAGTGAAACGCCTATGTAAATTGCGATGGAGTTGGGCAGGCCATATAGCTAGGATGGAGGACTCTCGTTGGAGACGTATAGTAATAGAGTGGTGACTGTGGACTAGTAAGAGAAACAGACGACAACCCCAGACCAGATAGACAGATGATATCAAGAGACTGATTGAAAATAACTGGATGAGGCGAGCACAAGACCTAGAGGAGTGGCAACGATTTGGGGAGGCGTATGTCCGACGATGGACGACTAGCTGACAATGATGATGATAATGATTACAAACAGACATTCTTGGGCACCATACGAAAAAATAGGCGACAGTTACCTCCAGAATTTTTTAACCTAAACGATAAGGCCATTAGGATCAAGTATATTTGCTTATAATAGTTATGGAAATGATAATGGATTAAAACGATACTAAAGGAAAATTTTTCTGCCTTAAACATTTGCATTCTATATGTTTGGAATGTCACACAGGATAATTTTATCTAGTTTTATGTTTGAGGAAGTTTATAATTTGTTATTATAGTAGTTATGTTGATTTCATTTAAAGGATTATTGATGGAGATTGGTCCTTGAAATGTCAATCTTGAGAGTAAATGGGTGAGACTGATCAGCGTGCCGAGTTCTTCGGCCGAATGTATCCAGTGGTGTTACAATAGTTTTTATTTCTCTGGAGAATCTGCCATGGAAATATCTGTAGAGTAATGTCTGGTCTGCAACTCTTCTCCTATGTTCTAGTGGATGAAGGGTATCTGTGAAAGTTGAGTTGTTTATTAACCGAATGGCTCTTTTCTGAATGGAATCTAGAAGACGAAGAGAATGCCTTGGTGCTGAACTCCAAATGTGCGAGCAATACTCCAGTAGAGGTCGAATTTGAGCCTTGTACGTCGTCAACAGTTGATTAGGAGTAAAAAACTTTCTAGCTTTCCATAGAAAATGTAGCCTCTGGCTGGCTGACTTTGCGATGTTAGCAACATGGTCATGCCAAGACATATTATTAGACACCGTGACTTCCAAAATCGAGATGGAGGGACTTGATTCAAGGGTTTTTCCGGACATTGCGATAGAATGATTTGAGGAATTCACTTTCTTGGAAAACGTAAAAAAGTTGAGACAAGTGTGCTGTCGTCTGCAAAACTGTAAATGGGGTTCGTGGTGGTTTTCAAGAGGTCGTTGGAAATAGGGTGGGGGACTCCGGCATTGGTTTTTAAAGCATCAGAAGAAATACCGCCAACTGCCACTTGTAAGGAGCGATCTTGCATGAAGCTCAAGAGCCATTGGCGCAGTTTGGTTGAAAGACCGTATGCAGATAATTTGCTTAACAATGCCTGGTGCCAAACGCGTTCAAAGGCTTTAGATACATCCAAGGCTATTGTACGGGATACATCAAAATTCTCAAGTAGACCGAAGTTGTCGAAATCCATATTGTCCTTCATGAATTATCTCAAATTTCTCCAGATATTTGATAAGTTTTATGTTAATCGCTTTTTCCATAACTTTAGATATGACTGAGAGCAATGCAATAGGGCTAGTTTTCGATGTTGACATTTTCGACTAGCTTTCAAATAATGATGCCAAAAAATGTTCCAGTTTTATTTCTCTGGTGCAAAATAAATGTTGTCTGAATATTTTTTTGATGTTTTGATTTAAATCAGCAAGAATATTTTCGAAATTTGTTACAATTACCCAGTATGGCGGACTCACAGTCCCGGAAGGTTAAGCACCGGTGGTGGTGTTTTTATAGGATGTTACCTCGTCTCATCCATCGCCGATATCACCGGGTAATTTTCTAGTTCAGCATCTCGAAAATTCCCAAATGGAAATGCCACCGCGTAGACGCGTTCAAACGAGAGAACAAGCAGCAACAGAGTGAAAGGCTGAAAGGTGGCAACTTTCGACGTCGCACCGAGTGGACTGTTTCGCGTGCGGAGTGGGGAGGCCACAAACACAAACCGTAGGGGAAGAGCTCAGTAGCGATTGATACTACATCGAGAAATAGTCGTGCTCACAAACACGACGAACGTTAAAAGTAAAAAAATAATGCATGGACATCCACCGGAACGCCACAACTAAAAGTGTCGCAATAGTTTGTTTTTTGTTGTTCGGATAGTTTCATAGACCGGAGACCGCCACAAAATGTATAAGCTTCTCGGCGGTTTGGCGAACTATTTCAAATATCAAGAAATCGTGACGGATTGCGCTATTTTTCGCATGCACAACATCTTTACTTGTGCCCTATTGAGTGCGTGCAGTCTCATCATAACGGCCAATCAATTCGTGGGTAATCCCATTCAGTGCATCGTCGACGGATTGCCGAACCATGTGGTCAACACTTATTGCTGGATATCGTCCACCTTTACCATGCCAGATGCGTTCCAGAGACAAGTAAGTACAATGCATTTCAAACTTTTAACATTATAACACGATTTTTTCGTATTCAAGCTGCACCCTGTTTTTTCCGCCATTTGGTATATTACTGCTTCATCGAAGGTAAAATACAATTTTCTGATGTACAGGGTGTCCGGATAATACGTGGACAACAGGTAAAGGCAGACAACTGGGTGAAAGATAGATCGATTTAGCCCGAGTTAATAAAAAGGCGAATTTATAAAGCAAATAAAATAAAATAAGGAACAAAATAAATCAAAATAAGAAAGATAAACATGCCCGAAACTACGAAAGCATTTATACAAGAAATAAGAATAAGGACAAATGATGACCAACTTTTATCTCTTTGTCTTATTTTTCTGTTTAAAAACTGATAATTCGCGCGATCCAAATCTTTTCTGTTCTAAATTTTCCGAGTTTACAATCAACCTAACCTAATAATATTATTTGTGGAGATGTTTTTGATTTTACTTCTATGGCCCGTATATAAAATGTAAATGTGAGCAAAACGAAAGTAATGGTTTTTGAAAGAGAAGAAAGCATGGCAAACTATTGAGGGAGAAAGAGTGGAACAAGTAAATGAATTTGTGTACTTAACAGTGACATTAAGCGAAGGGTGTTGGCAGGAAAACAAACGAATGGGGCACTGCATAGCTTTATGAATAGCCAGAAAGTGTCAAAAAAGGCACGTCTGACGGTGCATAGAGGTGTGTTGGTTTCTACACTTATGTATGGTAGTGAATGTTTGGTTTGGCAGAAGAAGCATGAAAATATGATTAATGCTGCAAAGATGAGTAGTCTGAGAAGTATAGCCGGAGTGACTCGGTTGGATAAAGTAAAGAATAGTGAGATAAAAGAACGCTGTGGTGTAAAAGAAGATGTGGTTACAAACATAGATAAAGGAATGCTTAAATGGATGGATGAAGGAAGATTGACGAAACAAATTTATAAGGCGAGTGTGAATGGACAAGTCGGTAGAGATTGACCTCGGCGAACATATCTCGATCAGATCACCATTGATTTGAAGAACTAACTAACTAACAACCGACGATCATGTATGATAGCACTGATGAAAGTAGAGGAAGCAAAAGATGTGTGTAAGAACCGTAGCAGAAGTGAAAGGAAGTGGTCTCTGCCTACCCCTATGGGAAAAAGGCGTGAGTTTATGTATGTATGTATGGCCTGTATATTTATTTTTTATATAGTCCCGAGTTTTCGTCCAATGCCGGGGTAGCAATAAAAAATTATTGAAAATAAAAAAATGTATATTTTTGAGATAATTTTTTTGGAACGCGTCCTATCGAAAGAAGTTTCCAATAAAATTTGTTCATAATAACGTCCTCTGTAAAAAAGGTTCTAAAAAAAAGTGCCAAAATTGTTAATTAAGCGGTTAATGGCAAATAAAAATGAAAATTCTACATTTCGTTTTTGCAACCGCAATCGAGTGTTTATCAACATATCGGTTTGAAACTCGTAAATTATGTACAGGAGCCAAACCCGAAGAGAATCGTGCAAGATTTGTCGATCTGCTAGATATAGTTTAGCAACAATCTGCGATCATCGAAAAAACTTTGCCCTTTAATAAAATTTCCCGACGAAGGCCACAGGGTGGAAAAAAATCGGGGAGCTTTGTATCATCATGCACAAGATCTGTGTTCAGAAGCTTCAGCTACAGAAAAAGTGATTTAAAAAACGTTAAACTCACTGATTTTTTGGCACTTACGTGCTTTTTCCATTATGTTAGCAATTGTGAGCAAAGCATTTTCTTTCAGTCGGCTGTTCTTGTATTTTCCATCGGTTTTTGCATATAACTGAGGAAAGGTCGATACTTGCTCTATCAACATGCCATCATTGTTTATAATATTTTTTAATAGGAAATGGATGGTAGATATATAGTTTGATAATTTTAGATAATGTTAAAATTTAAAAAATCCGTATCTGAAATAAAATAACAAATCAATTTGGAGATTATGCACAAAACACAAAAGTCATTGTCAAAAAAGCTGCGATTTCATAGGTTCATTCTTATTTCTTATTTTATTTTAGTCATTTGTATAAACTCGCCTTCGTCGTTTAGCCGCGTCAGAGGGTTTGGAAGATTGACGAAAATTATTTTTTTTTATTACTCGAAAACGTGCTGATGGATTGCCACCGTTTTTGTACTACAAAATCAGTGCTAATCGAGTTTAATTTAAAAGTAAGAATCGTCAAATAATGACGTCATATGAAAAGAATTGTTCATAAATTCAACACCATCAGGGTAATCACAACCCAAAAAATTTACTCGGGTAGTTAAACTAATTGGGAAACTTTTTTGCCTCCCTGAAAAAGTTTCGTAAAACCAACGGTGGTTTTTTCAGAAAATAAAGTAACTTAATGATAATAAAAAATTGAATTCATAAATGTTGGAAATAGAAATTTGACAATAACCTATTAAAAAAATTATTTGATCAAGTGTCCGAACTGGTTTTCATTTTGCTAAATACACAGAAACCGCACACAAAAAATGGTGACAATCAGCATTGTTATTAGTACGCATCGCTTTTTCTGTCATATGGTATTTCACTGCTTCGTCAAAGGTCGTCGTAAACAATTTTGTATATTTACCAAGAACGACAAGTAAATAAATGCAAACGTATACAGTAGTTTCCTAAAAGTTTCGTATTTAATGAAGACATAAATACTTAAAGATCACCTGCAACCTTGCTGTTAGCATTGTGTTTCGCCATTCTTTATAATGTTTGTAGTATTTTTTGAGCAAAATAACAGTATCATTCAAACGCATTGATTTTTCTGCCATTTGGTACATTATTGCTTCGCCAAATGTAGTAAACAATTCTCTATATATTTTTTTTTTATGAAAATAGTCGCAAAAAGGGTAGACCTATCGTGTGGGCCGCAGACGGCCCGCACTGCGACTCTTAGAAGGGGAAGGGATTATAGAAAGGAAATGATTGTGGACACGCTTTTTAAAAAGTTGCAGGTCATAGTTCTCTGGAAAAACTGATTTTGGAAGCTTATTTATTCCATTCCGTAGCAGCCCTGTAAAAGAAGGATTCTTGATGAATATTGGTCCTTGTAGTGTCAAGCTTGAGAGTAAATGTGTGAGACTGATCAGCGTGCCGAGTTCTTCGGCCGAATGTGGCCAATGGTGGTACAAGAGTTTTTATTTTTCTGGATCATCTGCCATGGAAATATCTGTAGAGCAATGACTGGTCTTCAATTCTTCTTCTATGTTCTAGAGGGTGAAGGGTATCTGTGAGAGTTGAGCTGTTTATCGAGCGAATGGCTCTTTTCTGAATGGAATCTAGAAGACGAAGAGAACGCCTTGGTGCTGAACCCCAAATGTCAATCAAATTTTATTGCTTTCGATAAAGTACATTACAGGTGTTATAAATTGTATCTAAAATAAGATCCCAGTTAGAGCATAATGAGCCTAGGCAAATTTTGCCTGTCTTGCTCTATGCTCGATCTGAGGACTTTATAAGTTCAACGTACATTTTGTATTTATCATGTTAAGTCTGTGAGTAGATTATAGATTTAAAATATATTTGTTGAAGTTTTCATAATTCGAAAAATACTTTTTGTAGAGGTTTTACAGTGTCAAGCAGATGGTGCAGGAAGGTAGGCAGGTATAATTTTTTTTTTGTCAAGTAGATGTTGATTTCAATATATCGTAAAATATCTTTGGGTTTTTTAAAATATACTGTTTTGTTTCAATATTATATTTTTTCTGGTTTGAAATTTTTCTTAGAGCGGTTGGGATGGCATTGAAAAATTTAGGTCCGAAGAAGAAATAAGATCTTTGTGTTAAGGTTTTTTTTGAACAATTGTGTGTTGAGATTCATATTTGCATTTGATCTGGTTATTCTATTTTTTATTTGGTGGAAATTTTTATGATTTGTGTACATTTTTTTTGAACATTGGTGGGCGAAAAGTAGTTTGATATTGAAATGTGCGAGCAATACTCCAGTAGAGGTCGGATTTGAGCCTTGTACGTCAGTTGATCAGGAGTAAAAAACTTTCTGGCTTTCCACAGAAAACCTAGCCTCTGGCTTGCCGACTTTGCGATGTTAGCAACATGGTCATGCCAAGACATATTATTGGACACCGTGACTCCCAAAATCGAGATGGAGGGACTTGGTTCGAGGGTATTTCCGGACATTGTGATGGGATGATTTGAGGAATTCACTTTCTTAAAAAACGTGGCACTTTGTGTTTTTTGGGCGTTGAACTGAACAAGATTGTTGGTTCCCCACTCGACGATTGCTTTAAGATCTCTTTTAATGGAATCAATATTTACCAAGAAAAACAAATACAAAGGGAACTGGAAAAGTTTTGTAATACAGCTTTTTACGGTGCTTTCCGAGATGCTTTTATTTCAAAACCAACCAGTCCAAATAACTTTTCATTTTTCGTAAAAGTAAGAAAAACAAAAAACACGTCGAGTTTTAAATCAAGAGGCAGGTTTAAAAATGTTATTCTGCTGTTTCCTGTAACATCCCCCACCCTTTCTTTTAAATGTCAAATAGCAACCTCTTCCTTGTGATACATCAAATGAAAACCCGAGAAAAATGCAAATCAGCCATATAAACAATAATTCTATCGATTTATTTTTCAGATAACATTAAACATTGCGAAATAACAACAGAAACTAAAATAAAGTTAATTACAAATAGCTCCTTATATGTATTTACAGTAACTGTTCAAAGAGTGTTCCGTTATTTTGTAGGCATTAACATAACCTATTTTCTAATTCTATTCAAACTCTTTGCAAAGTTTCGTAGTAGTATTCGTCTACTTTCTTCATTTATTCTAAGCTTTAGTTCTTCAAATTGTTCAGGAGGAGTTTTGTAAACTAATGTTTCTAAATAGCCCCACAGAAAAAGTCAAGTGGTGTTAGATCTGGAGATCTTGCCAGCTATTCTATAAAACCCCTTCTGCCAATCCAATGTCTTGGAAATCGATCGTTTAGCCATTGTCTTACAGCTAGTGCGTAATGTGGTATAGCTCCGTCCTGTTGAAGGTATATATTCTGTTCATCTAACACCATATATCCCTGTTTATCAACTTGTCTTTGTAGTGAAAGAAATAAGTGGACATCACTGAAAAAACTATTTTTAAGATTTGAAACTGGTGACGGGACTCCTCACTGGACACTGCCCTCTGAGGTATCACCTGAAAAAGATGTGCAAAACAGAGAGTAATAGTTGCCGCTACTGCGAGAACTTCGCTGAAACTGCAAAACATTTGCTCTGCGAATGTCCAGCGCTTTTCTGCAAGAGGCTCAAGTTTCTGGAAGAAGCCCTCCGATGTTAGGAATTTAGATCCCAGGAAATTGATAAACTTTGCACAAAAGATCTGATAGGTCGAGGTGCTCGAGAGTCTGCATAGCCTTCACGACCCTCCTACAATTTACAATCTACAAGCTAATGACGAATTTGTATTTTGAGGAAAAAACTTATGCAATTTTAATATTTTGTGTATGGAACCAACAGAAATATTTGTTTTGATACATTCGGAATGAAATAATAGGTAGGATCTATGGTAAAATGACCCAGTACTTTAATTTGTGTAGCTTCGTAGAATTCTGAAATTATTTTTTTTTATTGCAAACGGATCCAGGCTCTCCAAATTTCCTTACTAACTCTTATGATGGTCTGGTGGCCTATATTTTGTCAGGATGACTTTCTTTAAAAACTTGAGCTGTTTCTCGGGCACAATTGTTTTGATGACCGTAAATAAATATTATTTTTGTTCGTTCTTGCAGATAATAGATCATTTTAAAATAATTCAAGATGCTACAGCTAGTAATAATAGCTAATTTAACGTCACGAATAACTAACTAAATATACTATTAATATTTTTTGAACAAAATGACAAAAATTATCAAAAAGGGTAACATGTATTTAGAAGTAAGTTAATTGATCACTAATTAGACATCTTCCTATCCAACGGTGGCGTAGGTCGTTCTTGTTATGGTCTCATGTTATGTCACAAAATTTGTTATCAGTAAAATAAATCGATAGAAAAAATTGTGTATATGGTTGATTTGCTGATTTTTCTTAGGTTTTCATTTGATGTTTCACAAGATAGGGATTGCTATTTGACATTTTAAAAGAAGGGGTGGGGGATTTCAAAGGGGTGCTACTTAAAAACAGAAGAATAACATTTTTATTTTTCCTACATTTACGCAAAATCAAAAGTTTTTTGGACTGGCTGGTTTTAAAACGAAAGCAATGCATGATTTTTTCGAAATAATTTACACCACAGTTAATACATCTCTTCATCTTCTAAAACTAATGCTTAAGCCACATCTGGCGCACTCGTTGTCCCAAGCCTTTAAAAGGTCCTCATAACTGGAAAACGGTCTCCCTTTCAGCTTCATTTTCACATGGGGGAACAGTGCAAAGTCGCAGATTGCAAGGTCTGGTACGTAAGCACGGTGCTCAAGCAGTTTCAGTCCTGTAGTTGATAAATATTCGATGTAGGCTTTCGCGTGGTGAGCTGGAAAACCAGGTGTCCATTCTTGAATTAGTTGAAAAGATATTAAGAGAGTCGATGACTTTTTAGGAAGGCACTGTTCAGTATACCATACCAGTATACCATATTTCCATGTTAGATTCTCCAGAGAAATAAAAACTCTCATACCACCACTGGCCACATTCGGCCGAAGAACTCGGCACGCTGATCAGTCTCACCCATTTTCTCTCAAGGTTGACACTACAAGGACCAATCTCCATCAAGAATCCTTCCTTTGCAGGGCTTCTACAGAATGGAACAAGCTTCCAAAATTAGTTTTTTCAGAGAACTATGACCTGCAACTTTTCAAAAAGCGGGTCCACAATCATCTCCTTTCTCATCCTCCTTCTAATAGTCGCAGTACGGGTCGTCCGCGGCCCACACGATAGGTCTACCCTTTTTGCGACTATTTTCAGCAAAAAAAAAAACACTGCAACTTTGCTGTTAGCATTTATACGCATTGCTTTTTCTGTCAGTAGGTAAATTATTGCTTCGTCGAAAGTCTTAATTTATTCTCTACTTTTTGCAAAAATAACAAATAATTAAACGTAAAATTATACGGTAATTTTATAAAAATAATTTAAATACCTCTGCTAATTATGTATGCATAACATAAGAATACAAAGAAAAAAGTGAAACTTTCCACCTCACTGATTTCTCAAACCTTCTTCCTTTGTCAGCGTCGTCAGTGGTGCATCACAAAAGGTAAAATCATTTAAAAAAAGGGATATTCTTGTACAGAAATGCTGTGAAGCCCCATTCATTCATTCATTCATTCATTTAAAGACGTTATAGCCCACTGTGGGTTTTCGTCTTTTCAGTAATTTTCTTCCATTCGGTCCTGTTTCTACTCAAATTCTTTCAGCCCTTAATTTTCATTGTTTTTAAGTCGCACTCTACTTCATTTATCCATCTTTTCCTCGGTCTTCCTCTGTTTCGTCTATCCACTGGTTTCCACTCAAGGATTTTTCTTGGTGTTCTGCTTTCATCCATCCTTATTACATGCCCTGCCCAAAACAGTCTTCGGCTTTTAATAAATTTTACAATGTTTGCGCTCTCTATCAAGTTGTCTAGTTCAAAATTCATTCTTGATCGCCATTTTCCATCTGGTTAAGGTTCACGCTTCACATCCGTATGTAACAACAGGCCTCGTTGACTGCAAAGAAGAACTGATAACGCTGGTAGACCATAATCACGTCAAACTGATACGGGTTCCAGGACGCCAGGAAGTTGCAGGTAATGAGGAAGTAGACGAACTTGCAAGAAGAGGTTCGGAAAAACACAAAAACTACTGGAAAAGTATATCAGGAAACAAACACGGGAAATAATACATCAAAGGACCGTGCCATAAAAGGATGACAGAACTGTTACCGATGAACCGGAATCAGCTAAGACTGTGGAGGCCCGGTCTGCGGGTTGTGCGTCGGGGATCTGGGGGCGGTGAAGCGCTTGCTGTGCTGCTGCGGGGCACTGGGGGGGGGGGAGAATGGGTGGTTCTTGGGTGACTACATTGTTCCCATCCAGTACAGAACTTGTACAAGGTACGAAGGTACTGGATTGGGTGCAGCGTGGTTTTAGGTCCCGGGAACTGCCTGTCTTTTTCAGACCAGTGCCTCGCGGCGGCGCAGTGTGTATTTTGCTGTTTTCGGGTACTTGTCAGGCGGTCTGCTGACCAGGTCTCCATTGACCTGACCATACAATGAGCCAACAGGCCAAAGTGTCACCGGTGGCAAAAGCCAGACGGACCTAAATAGGGGTGGAGTTGTTAGTGAGTAGTCCTGACACAGTCAGTGGAGTCTCACAGTAGACCTTGAGCTTTCGGACTCATAACCTCTCCATAAAAGATTTTCTTCACCTCTGCAACAAAAAAAAAAGACAACAGGCCTGATGATTCTTAATTTAGACTTTCTGTTTAGAGTTATCGACTTCATTAGCTCTCTATAGGCGAAATAACACCGGTTTCCACTGATAACTCTTGCCTGAATTTCGCTATTTATAGAGCTTGATTGATATATTTGGGGCCGCAGAGAATTTTTTTCTACGCGCTCGGATTCATAGTTTTCACATTTAAAATTTTCTCCATTAACCCTGCAGTGGTGGCGCCTATATTTTTAGCATGAGTAGTAGCGCCAAGTCTGACAGACCCACTTTTTAAAGTTGTGTAACAAAAAATGGGTATATTATTTTATATTTTTTTGGACTTAATTTTTTTTATACATTATGTGTCATTAATAAAAAATGCCAGAGAAACGTATTATATTAAAAAAACAACTACAGATAGAAATAGCAAGAAAAGTGCAAAAAAATGTCCTAGATACAAAAATTAAGAATTTTTTGTCACAAATATTTTTAAATCAAAAACTAAATCTATTTTATCTTAAAGACCAAGTTATTATTTAACTGTTTTGGTACGCAACTCGGGCACAGAAATTCCGCATGAAATAAACAGATAAATTTTTTACAAATTTTGCACAAGTAACGTGTTTTACTATCTTTCTTGCAAAGATGATAACGTTTTTTAACATTTGGCGTTTCTGGATTGCCTCTTGGGACCTCTTCTGATGTGCCAGCTACCTCTTGACGTCTTTGGCGAACTTCTGGAGGGATATTTTTCATCGTGGCACGACGCTTGAGATGTTCATCTACGAGTTCGATGGCTAGTTGTTTTAGAAACAACCTTCGAATCAAACTTGTTTGGTTATTTGCCACATATATAATTTGTGAGTTGATACCCGCCAAATTCATAAGTGAATAGAACAGTACCATAGGCCACCTTCTGGTGTTACGAGCAACATTGTATGTAGCGCATAGCTCATCTACGGTATCAACTCCTCCTTTAGTGGAGTTGTAAAACGTGATAATCTCAGGCTTATTTTGATCACCTGTTGATTCGTCTATTTGGTTATCATGATGTAAACTTGACGCCAAAATCACATTTTTCCCTTTTCGTGGCACATAGGACACTATTGTCGTATTTTCCTGGAAACCAAAAACGGTCGATTTGGAAGGTCGTGACTTTGTATTTACAAATTCTGGTGGAAGCTGTCTTTTATTTTTACGCACTGTGCCCACATAAGTTAGATTGTGATTTTGGTATAAATTTTGTATAAGTTCAAACGACGTAAACCAGTTATCGCAGGTGATATTTCTTCCGGTTCCTGATATTGGAGCAATTAATCTTGTAACGACACTGCCTGGGCTATTGTTCACGCGGTATCTTCCTGTATCAGTAACAACTTCGTCGAGAAGCTGAAGCAACCGGGCTTGCTCTTTCTCGTAACTCATTTTTCTGGAAAATATTAGATCATAATTTCTAATAAATCAAAGAGTTAAGTCACAAAAATCATTACTTGTGTGAAGCATGTATATCGCTCGACTTACCTGCCCAAAAACTCGAATACTATTCAAAACATAATAACTAATAAAACCAACTTTGTGTTACACTAGTGGTGGCGCCAAGTCTGACAGGCCCAAAAGTCGTACGTAGCCAACGTAAAGAATTTTTGAGAAGAGATTTCATGCACGATCAATAACATATTAAGCGATAGGAAGGTACTGACCGCATGAACCGGCTGGCTCTAAACCCCCCTCTTTTACGCATGAAATTAAAACACTCGGGTCTGAGAGACTTGGCGCCACTACTGCAGGGTTAATTGCTCTTTTCGTTACTTCCATGTGATCTGTCTGAAACCCCAAGATGGAAAAATGATGCTTTTTTCTAGAAATAAAACGGAGACGCCTATGATGATTAGCTCGTGTCATCATTAAAGCGTTAAATAGTTCATTTATTTACATAATATTATTACTTAATGTTTTTTGCTAATTCTAAATCTATAAATAAATGTTTATTCACTATTTGATAAATATTAATGTTGCTAATTATACTGCTACAATAAAAATATGTTTGCCCCGTAAAAGTATGTCACGTAATTTAATTGGTTATGGTATATTTTTTCAAAATTATTTAGCGCTAAAAGAAGACAACGAATTTTTTTTATTTCCGATCTTAAAAATTAGCAGAAGAAGTGGGCTCGTTGGTTTTAAATCATTATTCACGGAATATGGTTCCATGTTAGCGGTCCTCAAGGACTACAAAAAAGAATCAAATGTCTTTTATAGTTCTACGAAGGACCGATGACCATTCTTCTCGTGTCCTGGATCGTCGATCAGATGAAACTTCCTGTTTAAATTCTACTTATTTTGACATTCGTATTATTAATAAACAGCTAAACGAACATGTTCTAGCCTGCTGTCAGAAACTCTTCTTTTGAAAGATAGACGCATATAAAAGAGTGGAGGATTCAAAAGAATCTAAATATGTAGTTTTTTAAACGGGGTATTGTTATAAAAAAATTCCTTGTTCAGTACGAGATAATCTGCTGCGAGTATTTCAAGGTCAGTCGTATTAACAAATTTAAATACTACCCTTGAAGAATTTTGACTACCTGAAAACTTTTTCTTGTGACCATTTTAAAGTCTGTTTTGTAAGAAAGTTTAAACAATTACCTTTGAAAGGTGTTCGATATTTTGGAGCCTTTTTCGGTGAATATTAAATACTGTTACGAGTTTTTAGGTCCGTCTCTGTTGACTGTCTCCTTGAGGCGACAGCGCATCGACCACAATTAGGGTTAATACATAATGAGCCGCAAGTATTAGGAGACATTTTTAGGACAGTTATGTAAAAATACACTTAAACGTGCCTCCAAAGTATTTTCAACATTGCAAAACCTTTTGTGGCGGTATTTCAAGGCCGACTGTGTAAAAGATATTAAATACTGTTTTTAGAGGAGTTTGATTACGCGGAACCTTTTCTAGTCACTATTTTTATATAAAAAAGTTGAAAAAAATATACATAAAATATATTTTCAAAATTTTGGAACCATTTTGGTTAATATTTAAGGTCAATTGTGTAAAAAACTTGAAAAAAAGCACTGTCGAAGGATGTTTTCTTGTTAAAGCCTTTTTGCAAGTATGTATTTTAAGGTAAGTTATGTAAAAGAAACTTAAAAGTAGGATTTTTTTAGTTATTTTCCAATACAGTCGCCTCTCGATAATTTGACACACGTTAAATTGAATCTCTCGATAATTTGAAATTTTTCTGTGGTCTTTTGAGTTTTAAATTATCGTGAGTCAACTGTACCATCATTCGCTCGCCATCTTGGTTTTAGGTCACTAAGTCGAAGGGTAGCATTTTAATGGTTTTTTGTTTTGTTTTTCAGGTCGGTTACGAGGTAGCACATCCCGGCATTGCCAACGATTTTGACGAAAACGGTGCTCAAAAGTATTACACTTATTACCAGTGGGTCTGCTTCGTATTATTCTTCCAGGTAATATATTCCTTAACGTCCTTTTTGTTAATTTTTTCAACGTTAATAATTTAAATCATTTTTTAACGAGTACTTTTTTTCTGTTACGCGTGGTTTTAGTTACTTGGTATAAACAAATAATAAACAAGTAATTAGATTAAATGTAGGTAATAAAACTAGTACTTAAAAATCATTAACAAATAGTATTATTTATTACAAAAATGTTTAAAAAGACTTCTGTTGACATCAATATAATGTTGTAGTATTTCTTCACACAATCGTTGCACGTTTTAAACCATAACAACATTATTAGTTTAAAATACTTCTGGTATCTGCATAACTGCAAGCTCCTTTTATCCTGACACAAGCAGTGGAATCCTCATAAAGTGATTTCAGTGCTCGTATTAAACTACCGCTCACCCTATACATAGACAATGTCGACCACAATTCACTCCTCACCACTCTTGTCATAGGCCTTTTCCAAGTCTATGAAAGCGCAATAGACTTTCTGACCTCTAGCCAAGAATTTTTCGACTATACCTTGTAACGAAAATACCTTATCCATACATGTCCTTACTCTTCTAAATCCTGCTTGCACATCCAATATCATCTTCTCAGTTCTCAGTTCTTACAGTCCTGCTGTTTGTAAAGCGGCACGATAACGGCCTTGCACCAGTCGTCTGGTAAGCTACCACTCCAACAAATGTTAAAAAGGTGGTGCAGCAGACTAGCTACCACGCTTTATCCAGCCTTTAGCATTTTAACTGTTATCCTGTCGTACCCAGCAGCTTTACCCAATTTCATACTGTTCAACGTTTCCACAATTTCTGTCGTACTAATTTTACTTTCATTGCAACTTTCATGTATCCTTTTTCTGAAATAAAATTTTGAAGTATTCCTTCCATCTTAAAGCGCCACGCTTTCCAAGAAAGTGAATTAATCAAATCATTTCATCACAATGTCCGGAAATACCCTTGAATCAAGTCCTCCCATCTCGAAAGTTTTTTACTCCTGATCAACTGTTGACGAAGTACAAGGCTCAAATCCGACCTCTACTGGAGTATTGCTCGCACATTTGGGGTTTAGCACCAAGACATTCTCTTCGTTTTCTAGATTCCATTTAGAAAAGAGCCATTCGGTTGATAAACAGCTCAACTCTCACAGATACCCTTCACCCAATAGAACATAGAAGAAGAGTTGCAGACCAGTCATTACTCTACAGATATTTCCATGGCAGATGCTCCGGAGAAATAAAAACTCTTGTACCACCATTGGCCACATTCGGCCGAAGAACTCGGCACGCTGATCAGTCTCACCCATTTACTCTCAAGATTGACACTACAAGGACCAATCTCTATCAAGAATCTTTCTTTTACAAAGCTGCTACGGAATGGAACAAGCTTCCAAAATCAGTTTTTCCAGTTTTCCCCTTCTAATAGACACAGGGCGGGCCGTCCGCGTCCCACACGATAGGTCTACCCTTTTTGCGACTATTTTCATTAAAAAAAATCTCTTTAATACGCATTCCTCTTCTTTTACCATATTAGGTGGGTGCAATATATATTGTTTACTGACTTTTTATAGTTCGACATTTGTCCGCACTGTCGCCTCGATCTTGAAACGTGATACCAATAGTCGTACATGATGAATTAGCTTTAAAAAATTCCCAAAATATTTCGATTCCCTCGATACAAAATAGTCAGATGATCAGAAAATATTTTTTTGTACAAACCGTAGGTATTAAATTTTAAAAATAAAAAATGCGTGAATCCGCCTCTGACTATGCATCTTGAGATTGGGACCAATTTGACGTAAGCTTGTTTGACATTTTTTACGCTAGATATTTTAGTAATCAACCACCTGTACGGTACAATCGTTTTGGTAGATAGATACGAACTTTCCGTTTTAATTTTAGACCTCGATAAACCGAAATTTCTCACTCGAACGAACCGTTGTCATTGTTTTCGTTTTGTAACGGACGGCTATTAAACTTTTTCTGTAAATATACGTTCGCCTAAATTTCTTTTTAAACGCAATAACTTTTGGTTTTTCGTTTTGTTTTGTTTTATAATTTTTCGCGATGAATTCATGCGAATCGTGTGCTATTGTTGATCATTCGAAAGTGTTACGAATGGATTTTTATGAAAAAAAAAATAAAAATACCGGATGTAACGGACGAAACGTTGCAATTATCCTTAAAAAAATAAAGATTGCGAACCACCGCCCCATCAAGCGATGTCCAAAGCGCAGAAGTTATGTATTAACTAACTTGAACAAGTCGTAAATTTGATCAGCATCAATTAATCTTTTAAAAATCGCACTGTATCTGGGAATTAAAAGTTAAACGACTTACACAGTATTTCCAATTTTTGTTAAAAATATATAAAAAAACATCTTCAAAAGACACCGACTGGCGTATCAATTTTATTTTTAAATCTATTATAATTTGTCGAAGTGTTTTTGATGATTTATATTTAAAATCGTTAAAATCTTGCAGTTTGTTAAATATAATTTTTAATATTGGGACTTGATTTTGTTTGTACGCATTGTAAACCGATTGTCGAATCATATCTTTAGATGCATCATATATTAGACGGGTGACGATACGTTTTCCTTTTTTATCGTGTTCATATATTTAAAATTACTTGTTGAACTTGAATGTGCAAATCTCGATTTTTAAATTCATATAATTGCGTCTCATTTTCATTATTATTAATTAGAATTGCATTATTATTAGGAATTTAATTATTAATGTGAATATCATCAATATCAAGCAATTCGTTAAATTCATCATTTACCTCAAACGGTCTTCAAAAAGCCATTTTACAAATATCACAAAACAATATATATATATATATATATATATATATATATATATATATATATATATATATATATATATATATATATTAGTCCTATTAGCTGTTGTAATATGACATTAGTTTCTTCGATATCGCCATATATGGATTTATTATCCACTGTGGCATTTTCATGGTCAAAACCTCAAACCCAGTTTCAAATTTAGGACCCCCTCGTAGATCCCCATTTAGATCTCACGATCCCTTGTTTTTTTAGCTGACGTGGACCACTTGCAGCTTGGAGTCGACCCCTAGGGGTATAACTCCCCCAGTGTAAGTTTGCACTTGGACTTTGGATATCTCAAATGCGCAGTAGAACATCCGATCACTGTGAGACTCACTGGGATGTCTGTTTGGACTGCAAGTGGTTAATCTCTTAGTTATTCCAGTGGCGTAGTAGTATTATAGTAGTTTTTAGTTACAGTAATAATTATCAGTAGTTATTTTATAGTAGGTGTGGTCTTTTGTTTTTATCTCCTAGGGATTTTTGATTTTAATTTTATTTAGTAATTTATTGTAAACGTTAATATCTTATTAGGGGTCAGGGGTGTATACTATCACCAATCCTCTTTAATCTGTACTCGGAGGACATAGTTAATAGGGCACTTGATGATCAGGACAAGGGCATTAAAATTAACGGCATGACAATAAATAATCTGAGGTACGCTGACGATATAGTTATTTAAACTGGAACACACGAAGACCTACAGACGCTAATTAACAGAATGGTCACAGTAAGCGAAAAATATGGACTATCACGAAACATAAGCAAAACAAAATATATGCTGATAACAAAAACAACTCGAGACAATCGTAAGATATATGTGAGGAACCAGCCTATTGAAAGAGTAAGACAATACAAATACCTAGACACGATTATTAATGAGAACAATGATCCCAAGACATACGAGTCAGAATAGAACAGGCAAGAAGTAGATTTACAAGAATGAAGAGGTTTTTCTGCTGCCGAGATTTAAACCTTGATTTAAAAATACGACTGATGAGATGCTATGTGCTGCCTATACTATACTATGGGATGGAGGCCTGGACACTAAAGATTACCGACATGATGAGACTGGAGGCATTTGAGATGTGGATATACCGGAGAATATTGAGGATCTCATGGGTAGAGAGAAGTGATGAGAGGTATCCATAAGGAGAGAGAAGTGATTCCGACAATTAAGAGAAAAAAACTGCTGTACATGGGACATGTCATGAGGGGAGGAAAATATCAAAAAGAGATTTATAGGAAGAAGACGAAATTCATGGCTGAAGAACCTTAGGGATCGGTTTGGATGCAGTAATAATGAACTATTTAGAGCTGCGGTCTCAAAAATAAGAATTGCTATGATGATTGCCAACCTTCGAAGCGGAGACAGCACCTAAAGAGAGAATATCTTATTTAAAAATATTCAAGTACAAGCAGTATTTAGGAAAAATATTTTCTGAAATACCATCAAATAAAATAATATTTAATTTTTTTTTATGCAAATTACGTATCAATCCTGCAGTGCCCTTAGCCAGAAAAACATGTAAAAAAGGTTTAATAAAGGCCCAATGAACTCAGTTGACCGTTCACGGGAATAACTTTGAACTCACTTAGAACGTGTCGCCAGACGCACGTAATAATGTTTGTGTTTATTAATCATTCGTATTTATTTCGCAACCAAGATGTCACGGTTTTACTTCGATCGGTCGTTACGCTGCTCTACTTTGCAGTGACTGTCAAGATCACAACATTAAAATGTAGAATTGCTAAACTAAATTAAACATATTTTTAAGTTCAACGTTCTTTTTAATTAACGAGAGTTTTCCCGAAAACTTCTACAAACCTACGAGCGAGGGACCTAACAATACACGGCGATCCTAATACATTACAATCCAAACAAAAATTATTGATGGAATAATAAAATTATTATAATACTTTTTTACCTAGTATGAATTCATAATTTATTTCTCATTAGTGGAAAATTGATTTCTTTAAAAATGTAATCCCGAGCTTCAGTAACGAAGATAATTTATTTAATGACATTTTAATAAAACGTATTGCTATTGAGCTCAAATATTTACTAATAAATATACATATATATATATATATATATATATATATATATATATATATATATATATATATATAAATAAATATTTTAGGTCTTGGTCAATGTTTACCCCAAATATACTTGGGTGTTTATTAAAATTATTTAAATAAACATTAGTTCTTAGCATATTTTAAATAACCAATAACCCTTCAAGCTAATTAGTATATGCGAACCAACTCTAATTCGTTTTTCTATTTGATTATGCAGATGTACAATATTCTTGCAGTAACAGTATTAATACATATGTCACTGTCATACTTTCCATCTCTCGTAAACTTTGAATCCAAGTACTATGGAGGGTAGAGGTAAGGAGAATCATCTGTGTACATGAAAAAGTGTCCGTCCAAATGAATTAAATTGGGGTGGCGCCACATTAGCATCGGGGTAAATTTTAAAGGAAGCGCCAAATATTATTAGAGTTGGATTGAGAAATAAACAAGGACATTTTTCACAACACAAATTTTACCCATAACTGTTTTTTTATTCACACACTTTTTCAAAAAATTAAATGATAAAAAAACAATTAAAATCACTGTAGCTACACGTTTTCTCACAATAATTCTTTAAGGTTATATTTACTACATTTCTTTGTACTACGCAAGTAGTTAAAATTTTTAATAAGTAACTACTTTAGTCGACAATAATATTAAATTTTTGAAGTGATAACTTCTTATGGCACGCTGTGAACTTTTTTTGTAATGGGTAAAAAATGTTAAACTCGCGTCAGGACACGTGGCCTGATCGAAAATTCGTAAGACGGATGTATTTCACTGGAGCAATATAAAATGCGACTTTTCTTGACTGGTAACTTGACAACCTTATTCAACAAACTGACGAATTCAAGTACATATTTTATGTCATTTTGACAAATTAATTTAGTAGCTAAATTCAAAATTTAAGTGCTTTTCATTAGTTTATTGATTAAGTTCTGCTTTTGATGCATTAAAATGGTCCAAGGAGAGGTGTCGTTTTTAACAGATGTTATGGACACCATCTTGTTGTGCCATACCCCCTGGGGGGCGTCGGCGACCTCTCTGCAGCTATTCATGTGCACGCTCAATCAGTGTTGCATGAATAGAAGGGACCTACAGTTTAATGCCGGTTCCGAACGGCTAGTTTAGAGGGGCCTTACTAGGCAGAATATATTCGGTGGTTTGCCATTGCCTTCCGAACGGCAGCGGTCGCTTATAATTCGTTGGTTTGACCTGGGAATCGAACCCGGGTCTCTTGGTGCAGAGGCTGGCGCGCTAGCAACTACACCACGGCCACCATGGACACCATAGCGTGTCTTAATGACTCTAATGGTTCTCCCCCCGACAAAATTTTAGATCAAATAATTTATCAGTGCAAGAAGCCGTTAAAAAATGCATCAATTTGTGTTAAAAAAGCATTAAAAACTGGACTGAAAGCTGGTTTGATCAAAGAGAACGGAGGAAGGTTTAAATTAGGTTTTGGTTTGCCGATAACGGAGGCTCGAAGACGAAGAAAAAATAGAAGCAGAAGCCGTAGACGACGTAGCCAAAAGCGACAAAACCGAAAACGAGGTAGCCGAAAACGAAAAAGTCGAGGTAGGAAGAAAAGCGCCATATTGAAAGAAGATCAAGCAAAAAGCGGAAGAAAGAAATCGAAAACATTCAAATCTGGTACTGATGTTTAATATATGATTTATAATAAAGCGTTAATAACAATAATGCATTATTCATAAACTATGGAAATCTGGAGACAATATTTTTCAGATTAAAAATAATATTTTCACGCGCGTTAATACTTAAGTTTTCACTTCTGCCGGCACTCCCAGAGTGCAACCCGTAAAATTTTTTTTTTAACTCGACATTCGTTTACAATTGCTATATTCATACCATAATACCCTTTGTCTACACCCGAGCCATTCTGGAAGGTTTTTGAACTGCTTACAGCTGGACACTTTTTTAAGTTTTCTACCATATGAGATGACTCTCCTTACCTCTACTCTCCATACCAAGTACACAAATTCATTTACTCGTTTCACTCTTTCTCCCATAATCGGAACTTCACAGTTTGTCTTAATAGTACCAACGTCAAACAAACAAAAAAAACTATTGAATTTTTTATAGTTTGTAAATTATTTTAGGCCATAGCTTGTTATACGCCCAAAGTGCTGTGGGATATGTCCGAGAATAATCTGATGAGGACGTTGGTGATGGGCTTAAACGTTGGGGTTTGTCCGAACAAGGAGAAAAATGCCAAAAAAGAAGTTATATTGGGTTATTTGATGGACCATGTCAAGGTAAGCAAATATAATTTATATTTTATTAATGTTTTTCGACTGTTCGAAGGGTGCTCCGTTATTTTGTAGGCAATAATATAACCTATTTTCAAATTCTTCTCGAACTCTTAGCAAAGTTTCGCTAATAATTCGTCTACATTTTATTCTGAGCTTTAGGTTTCCAATGTTTTCGGGAGGAGTTTTGTGGTGTTAGATCTGGAGATCTTGCTGGCCATTCTATAAAACCCTTTCTACCAATCCAATGTCTTGAAAATCGTTCGTCTAGCCATTGTCTTACAGCTAGTGCGTAATGTGGTATAGCTCCGTCCTGTTGAAGGTATATATTCCGTTGAACGGGGTTTTCACATTGTTAAGTCAGCTTTGACAAGTATTTTAGGGTCAGATGTTTAAATGCTACAGAGAAATAAAAACTCTTGTACCACCATTGGCCACATTCGGCCGAAGAACTCGGCACGCTGATCAGTCTCACCCATTTACTCTCAAGATTGACACTATAAGGACCAATCTTCATCAAGAATCTTTCTTTTACAGGGCTGCTACGACATGGAATAAGCTTCCAAAATCAGTTTTTCCAGAGAACTATGACCTGCAACTTTTTAAAAAGCGTGTCCACAATCATTTCCTTTCTATATTCCCTTTCCCTTCTAATAGTCGCAGTGCGGGCCGTCCGCGGCCCACACGATAGGTCTACCCTTTTTGCGACTATTTTCTTACAAAAAAAAAAAAACAATTTTAAAAAGTACTCTTGAAGGATTTTTCACATTGTACGAACCATTTTGGCGAGTATTTTAAGGTCAGTTATGTAAAAAAGATCTTAAGAGTATTATCATAGGATTTGTTACATGCTGTATCTTTTTCTGGCAAGTATTTTTAAGTCTGCTGTGAAAGGAAGTAAATAAATTTCCAATATTGTTGGGTCAAATATTCAAGGTCAATTGTGTAAAAATCTTTTTTGGCGAGTATTTAAACTATTTAAAGGTCAGTTGTGTAAAAACTTACCCCACTTAGCGTTTGTTGCTGAAGTTCCGGTACATTTTGGACGTTCTGCAAAAGAAATCACGAATTAATTGAAAAATTTGCTTGATTTATGCACCAAATACATCGCTATGGTATCTAAATCGGAAGTTTCTCGTTCTAATAAATAAGTATTTTAAATGATGTCATCTTTGTTTAAACAAAGACCTGTATCTCAAACAAAATTACGACTCTGGGTGTGTAAACAAGCGTGGACTTGCAGCGTTATCAATGATCGTTTTGACAGGAACAGATAAGCCCGATGGTATTTAGGAAACGCTTAAATTTTTTGTTTATATTTATCGACAAACAAATTTTTTGTATTAAGTGGTTTAAAATCTTACATAATTTAAAACAGCTGGTTAATGAGTTCGAAGTTCTAAGTAAATGATTATACATGGTGTCGGAAATAAATGTCTAAACTTGCATACAAGTCGTCTCAGATACAATTTTTTATTTCTCATAAAAAAATTATAACAAGAACCGTTTTAAATTTATGTTGTGATGTTTACGGAACAATTATAATCAGTGAATTTGAAGGGGAAGCATTGCTGATAAGTGGGAAGTCGGTTTTTCAATCAGGCAAATTTCCGACCGCATAGGATGCAGTCTGTCTATAGTGTTACAGTGTTGGTCCAGGTGGTCATTCATCATTCATCATTCTCCAGCCATTCGGACATAGTTTTTTTTCAAGTTTCTCGGTCCTGTGCCGCTGGTATTCCGGGGTTTCGTTTGTCTGTCCATGGCCTCCATTCCAGAAGTTTTTTCGTCCATCTCTGATCCGTTTGTCGTGCTACATGACCGACCCACCTCTATTTCGACTTTGAGATCTTTTCAATAATGTTTTCTATCTTCGTTCGTCTACGAATCTCCTCATTTCTTACTCTGTCTTTGAGTGATATCCACAGCATAGATCATTCCATCTTTCTTTGAGTGACACTCAATTTCCTTGCCGAAGTCTTAGTGAGCGTTAGGGTTTCTGTCCGATATGTGAGAACCGGTAGGATACACTTGTTAAAAGTTTTCCTTTTTAGACTTATAGGAATTTTGTCATTAAAAATGTGCCTTAAAAGTTCACAGGTTTGGTTGTCCCTGCTGATTTTTAATTCGTGTTCCAGATAGGTATACTTTTCGACATATTCTACTTGCGCTCCCTCTATGTATATATTACCTGTTGGTACTGGGTTTGTCATTGCCTTAGTTTTGGCATAGTTTATGTTCAGACCAACCGCTTTCACTTCGTTTTGGAGTTGTTGCAGCATATCTCGTGCTTCACTTAGATCATCCGCAATCAACAATATATCATCCGCGAATCGGAGATTATTTAGTTGTTCTCCATCTATTGTAACACCCTTGTTATCCCAACTTAGTCTTTTATTCCAAAACCGCTGTGAATAGTTTTGGTGATAAAGTGTCTCTTTGTCGTACCACTCTATTTTCTGCGTAGTTTTATGCAGTCTTACAGTCGTCCAGGTGGTATAAAGAAGTAATTCATATCCGTCGTCATGTATCACAGCACGGAAAGATCGTCAATTGACGATCGCTGCTTTATAAGACAGAGTTGGTTGAAAGTGTCAAAAAAAGCACGTCTGGTGGTGCAGAGAGGTGTGTTGGTTCCTACACTTATGTATGGTATTGAGTGTTGGGTTTGGAAGAAAAAGCATGAAAATAGGATTAATGCTGCGGAGATGAGTAGTCTGAGAATTGTATAGCCGGAGTGACTCGGTTGGATAAAGTAAAGAATAGTGAGATAAGAGAACGCTGTGGTGTAAAAGAAGATGTGGTTACAAAGGAAAAAATATAAATATCCCACTATTCAAATATTCGATAAACTTTTAAAAAAAACAGTTTATAAGATTTATCCTCCAATACGTTGGACTGATTACTGCGAAGATGTTTTGTGTTACCACCTTGTTAAATAACATAAATATTCAAGCGGCAGTCACGTCTGCCTTTTGGTTGAAAGTTTGAATGCAACCCAATAACCTCTTGTTTCATTCCGAGAATTTTTATATTCGTAGTGCAATGCTCCTATTTGAACAGGGCCGTCCCGGCGCGCTGTCTCCCTCACAAAATTTATGCATCGTGGCCCATTTTTAAGTGTCCACCTCTGATATCGACATCGTTTTAAAGGTACTTCTCAATCAATTAATCAAGATGCCCATCCACTCAATGGGTGTTGGCGACTACATGTTGGAATTGATTTTTGTCTCTTGCCACGCTGACAAACTCTTCTATCGTCCTTAGTCCGGTCCACTGTCTGATGTTTGTTGTCCATGACATCTGTTTTCTTTCAATTTCCCTTCTACTTTCTGTCTTTTCCTCCAGAATCAGTTGTAGCAACTGGTATCTGTCGTGTCTGAAGATGTGACCAAGGTTTAATACCTGTAAACAATTCTCTGTTATTATGAACTTTTCTCAATATTTCTTCATTTGTTACCCTGTCGATCCAAGGTACTCTCACTAGGCGTCGGTAAGTCCACATCTCGAAGGCCTCCATGCTATTGATCATGTTTGCCTTCACGTTTGCCGTCGACGAAACATAGGTTCATCACTTTGATCTAGAATACAAAAAACAAATCATAAAGTTGCGTCGTAGGGGTTTTTCGTCCCTTTCAAATATTTCGTGTCGTCCCATAAGCTGGTAAGATCATGCCTACAGATTTTTGGGATTTTGCAGGTGTTATTTTCGCGAATTATTTACCGCGTAAGCGCACTATAACAGCTGAATATTAAGTAAATTTAACACCAAACGTACGCGAAGCGATCAGAGAGACGAAATTATATTCGAGGTGGACACTTTGTGCCATCCAGTAGTAATATTTTTTTTTTTATGAAAATAGTCGCAAAAAGGGTAGACCTATCGTGTGGGCCGCGAACGGCCCGCACTGCGACTATTAGAAGGGGAAGGGATTATAGAAAGGAAATGATTGTGGACACGCTTTTTAAAAAGTTGCTGGTCATAGTTCTCTGGAAAAACTGATTTTGGAAGCTTATTCCATTCCGTAGCAGCTCTGTAAAAGAAGGATTCTTGATGAAGATTGGTCCTTGTAGTGTCAATCTTGAGAGTAAATAGGTGAGACTGATCAGCGTGCCGAGTTCTTCGGCCGAATGTGGCCAATGGTGGTACAAGAGTTTTTATTTCTCTGGAGCATCTGCCATAGAAATATCTGTAGAGCAATGACTGGTCTGCAGCTCTTCTTCTATGTTCTAGAGGGTAAAGGGTATCTGTGAGAGTTAAGCTGTTTATCAAGCAAATGGCTCTTTTCTGAATGGAATCTAGAAGACGAAGAGAATGCCTTGGTGCTGAACCCCAAATGTGCGAGCAATACTCCAGTAGAGGTCGGATTTGAGCCTTGTACGTCGTCAACAGTTGATCAGCAGTAAAAAACTTTCTGGCTTTCCACAGAAAACCTAGCCTCTGGCTTACCGACTTTGCGATGTTAGCAACATGGTCATGCCAAGACATATTATTGGACACCGTGACTCCCAAAATCGAGATGGAGGGACTTGGTTCAAGGGTATTTCCGGACATTGTGATGGGATGATTTGAGAAATTCACTTTCTTGGAAAACGTGATACTTTGTGTTTTTTGGGCGTTAAACTGAACAAGATTGTTGGTTCCCCACTCGACGATTGCTTTAAGATCTCTATTGATGGAATCAACCTGTTCCTGCCCGAGTCTATTTGTATCATTCACCGAAAGTGATCGATAGGATGTGAAATTTGAGACAAGTGTGCTATCGTCTGCCAAACTGTAAATGGGGTTCGTGGTGGTTTTCAAGAGGTCGTTGATGTGTAAAAGAAATAAGGTGGGCGACAGGATGGAACCCTGGGGACCCCGGCATTGGTTTTAGACGCATCAGAAGAAATACCGTTAACTGCCACATGTAAGGAGCGATATTGCATGAAGCTCAAGAGCCATTGACGCAGTTTGGTTGGGAGACCGTAGGCAGATAATTTACTTAACAATGCCTGGTGCCAAACGCGGTCAAAGGCTTTAGATATATTCAAGGCTATTGCACGGGATTCACCAAACTTTTCAATAGTGTTTGTCCAGAGCTGAGTGACATAAGCCAGCAAATCTCCAGTAATATTATTGGTATAAGGTCTAAATTAATTTTTTTCTTGTTACAGAGGCATAACTTCTACGCCTTGCGGTACTGGGCCTGCGAATGCCTGTGCCTGATCAACATAATAGTCCAATTGTACGTGATGAACAAATTTTTCGACGGTGAGTTCCTTTCGTACGGATGGCGAGCGATGAAATTCTCTGACTTGGCGCAAGAGGATCGCGTGGATCCCATGGTGTACGTCTTTCCCAGAGTGACCAAGTGCATCTTCCACAAATACGGTCCTTCCGGCGGCATCCAAAAGCACGACAGTCTGTGCGTCCTACCGCTAAATATCGTCAACGAAAAAACGTACATATTCATTTGGTTTTGGTTCATGATTTTGGCGACGATGCTCACCTTCCTGGTGATCTACAGGATAGTCATCGTGTTGAGTCCGAAGATACGACCGAGGATCATGCACGCCAAGAACAGGGCCATACCCATCGAGGTGTGTAAAAGTCTGTGTGCCAAAATCGACATTGGCGATTGGTGGATACTGCTCATGCTCGGCACCAATTTGGATCCGATCATCTACAGGGAAATCGTCTCCGAGTTGGTTAAGAAAATCGATAACAAAGCCAGTAATCATTGATTTTTCTTTTTTCAAAAATAGGTGCAATGTACATATTTTCCTTCGATCGGTTGTGGAAAACATGAATTCGCGTTTAAAAAAATCTTGTACGAATTGTCTCGAATGCTTTTTACCATCGTAATCGATCATTTTAACGACCAAAACACCATGTAATGTTCATAAGCAGCTCACTTGTACGCAAATCTGTTGATTTTGGTAAAATACGACGACTATATAAAAAAAAGCGTCACGTGACCGTCATGTCACATCACGTGATCATCACGTGACAGTCGACAGGGTTTTAATTCGACTCTTTTTCCATAATTAACTTTTGTTGCGTCGTTTTTAGTTCCTAAAAAGTTTTTTTAAATAATGGCATATTTTTAATTCAATATTTTTTTGGTAATTATTTTAAAGTGGGGAACATCATATTTTCGGCTATAAAACATCGAAAGTTTAACCTATTTTAGATTTAAAAGTACAAAAACATTTTTGACATGTTTTTCGTGAACTTTTAATGTTATAATGTATTTTTTTTTTGAAACTACATCAGAAAACAAGCAAATTGAAAAAAAAATTTAATATCATCACTTTAAAGATTGCTTGCAGCCTGTACCGTCTTCATTCTAGCCATCTTTTTCTGGGTCTACCAATGTCTCTTCTTCTTCGCGGTCTGTAGTTTACCACTGGTTTGACCAATTTAATTTTTTTTTAATTAAATTTACAATAATCATAATTATTATGATTTATGGTTTTTTGAGGTGATTTTTGTAGTGGTTTTTTAAATACTAAAATTGGAACGATGCGCAAGGGCCATGCTAGTTTTTTTTGTTGACTAGTCAGTGATGACAGCGCGTGATTCCATTTGTCTTGCTTCAAACAATGGCCGTGGCACTTCGTGATGCCACTAATTAAACTTATTCCACGAATGATGATTTCGTGGAGCCCAGAACACCGATAATAAGGATCGCCGCCTACATGTTGCACCCTGGATAAAGCTTCTGTACTTCTTTGTTTAATATGTTGGTATAAGCAGGAGCGAAGAATTCAATGATATGCATTTTTCTTTCATCATGGTCAAGGAGTACAATATCTAGCGAGTTGTTAAAAAGCCATATTTCTAGAATTCTCGTCAACACACACACACAATCCTGAGAAACATACGGTATGACAAGGTGCTTGTCGATGCCGTAGGAAGTTCTAAGACCCTAAGAGCTACGTTGTGCCTGACACAGCATGAACGGGATATGCCGATAGTACGTGCAATATGGTTTCTGGTTGTGCTCCACAGCTCTGCAGGTGATGCTTCAGTATGGAACGTTTATAAACCAGAGTATTTATAACTCCATCTCTGGCATGCCATCATAAAACCCTTCGCCTCTGACTTAATACCAGATGATCTTAAAAAGTAAACTTAAGGACACTTTCCGACCAGCAACCGACGAGCATGTATGAAAGCGCAAGAACCATAGCAGGAAAGTGGTGGCCTCTGCCTACCCCTACGGGAAAAAGGCGTGACTATGTATGTATGGAAAAATAGAGTGCAGGGACCATGCTTATTCTGTTATAGTATTATTCATCATAACACTTTAAAAATAATAACATTTAAAGTTCATGTAAAACATGTCAAAAATGGTTTTTTGTAATTTCAATCTAAAATAAAAATCAATCATCAATAATTTTTAAATTTTGGTTATATCTGTCGTGAAATAGACCAATTTAAATTTTTTTTTAAATAGTTCATTTCTTGATTTTTTTTTAAAATGGTGGTGGACCCCGCTTTTAAATATTTACCATTTTTTTAACATTAAACTCATTATATTACGATTTTTTTGTGATATTTTCGTGTTAATTTATCATTTATGTTGCGCGCGTGACGATATTTAGGTTTAATTTAATCTTTTTTTACATATATACAGGGCGGCATGCCGTATAAAATCGTTTTAAGATAAAAAGAATTTCTTCGTCATAGTTAATGCACCCTGTATGTAATTTTTTTAAAGATCTGACATTCCCGTTCAAAGAACTGACAGTATCGTTATTTTAAAAGTAATTAAATTTTAATTACTGGCTGATAACAGAAAATATATTACAGTATTATTATTATTTTCTGAAAAATATTATTCTCTTTGTTAATTTGAATATCACAAAAATAGTAGCATTTAAAAAAAATAGGATTTTACGCAGATCAGGGATGGGGTTGCCTTGAACTCGGAAAAATCGAGAAATTTTTATAATTATGAATTTTATTTAATACATAAATATTAAATTTTAATTAATTTTTTTTAATTGTACATTAAATGCAGAGTGTCGAAAATAAAGGGTGCACCAATATTTAAAACTAATTAAAAAAAAATAATAAAACGCAGATGGAAATGCATCGCCTTTATTTTGTACACACTGTATTTCTGAACAAAATAATACGCGAATATACAAATTGCGATTGGTGGGGTTTGATTTCCCCGATATTTCTGTTAAAAAATTGTGATTATTAGTCCAGTGTTTCGAGTCCAATTTTGATTAAATATACCGTATGTCCCGCAAAAAAGAACTCGCGATGGGACAGTAGATATGTAAGAAAAACTATAAAAGAAAAGTTTCTTTTGCTTTACTTTTTTTGAGACCACTATGTACATATTTAGTGAAAATGTTATGTAATGAGTAATACTCACTTTTATTTTTATATAATTTTTCTTTTTATATAATTAATGTTTTTATTTAAGAATTTTGAAAAAAGAATATTTTTAGTTTTCGAAAAAAATGGCCAAATTTCAAAATAACTCGAATAGCGCAATTATATTATTAATATAATAAATGGTAATTTTTTTTATCAGTTGTGAAATATTTTCTTACATTGTGAAATAATATTTTGTTTTAACCAGTTATCTTATAAACATAATTTTAATCTTGAAATAAATAATTTTATTAATTTTTAAACGTAATTAATAATTTTAGAAAATTCTGTGATCAAACGATACGCCATACACAGGGTATTTTACCGAAAAGGAGCAAACAAAAATGACGCATCCTACTATCAAAAATAGAAACAAAGTGTTTGAACAGTTTCCAAAAATATTACGTCACCAACCAAACACCAAATCAGTTTCCATGGAAACAGCGTTCACTAAAAAGTGACGCACCTGCCATGACATTTGACAAATGCCATTAATGCCAAAAATAATACGTCACGATTTGAATGTTGACAGCACCGAATCGTTTTAATAGAAATATGGAGGGTAGAGGTAAGGAGAATCATCTGTTTATATGAAAAAGTGTCCGTCCAAATGCATTAAATTGGGGTGGCGCCACATGAGCATCAGGGTAAATTTTGCTTCTTTGAATATTTTTTTTCCTGTAGGCATAATCTTAAGCTCTTTTTTTATGTAAAGTTTCTCGTACATTTTATATGTTCCTCTTTAAAATGGAGATGACAGATGTAATCATTTTGTAATCTCGCCGACGTCTGTAAAATTCGATAAATAAAAAATGAATGTTTTTATTGATTAAAAAAATTATAAAAATGAGCAATGGATTAGTAAGTAAATTTTTTGCAAAAAAATGGTTTTACTTGCTGTTGGTTGGAATTACGAAAGAGGCTGAGGCAGATCATTTTTTTGTTTTTGGATTTACGTCCACTGGGACAACTTTTCACGACACAAATTTTACCCATAACTGTTCTGTTATTCACACACTTTTTCAAAAAATTAAATAATAAAAAACAATAAATGTACTGTTAACAGTTGACGAAATAATATCACTGTAGCTACACGTTTTCTAACAATAATTCTTTAAGGTTATTTTTACTACATTTTTTTGTACTACGCAAGTAGTAAAATTTTCAATAAGTAAACTACTTTAGTCGACAATAATATTAAATTTTTTAACTCGGCATACTTCAATTCGTTTACAGTTTTTTTTATTATTTATTTATTAGAAGAGGAAGGGATTATAGAAAGGAAATGATTGTGGACACGATTTTTAAAAAGTTGTAGGTCATAGTTCTCTGGAAAAACTGATTTTGGAAGCTTATTCCATTCCGTAGCAGCCCTGTAAAAGAAGGATTCTTGATAAAGATTGGTCCTTGTAGTGTCAAGCTTGAGAGTAAATGTGTGAGACTGAGTAGTTGAAATTTTCAATAAGTAACTACTTTAGTCGACAATAATATTAAATTTTTTAACTCGACATTCGTTTACAATTGCTACATTCCATACCATAATACCCTTTGTCTACACCAGCGCCATTCTGGAAGGTTTTTGAACTGTTTATAGCTTACAGCTGGACACTTTTTTGAGTTTTCTACCAAATGAGATGACTCTCCTTACCTCTACCCTCCATAAATAGAAACTGCATTCACTGAAAAACTAAACAAAAGTGACGCATCCATTTTTAAATTTGATAAATGTAATGAATGTCAAAAGTAACACGTCAGTATATGAATGTTGACAGCACCAAATCGGGTCAACGGAAACTGCATTTACTAAAAACGACTGAATAAAAGTGACGCACCTGCTATGACATTTGACAGATGTCATTTATAATGTCAAAAATAATATGTCGCAATGTAAATGTTGACAGCACCGAATTGTTTTCATGTAAACTGAGTAAATATTGATGCTGTTTATTGTTGATTAAATTGTGCGAGGTTAAGATTTTATATTTGTGTTAAATTTACATAATTTTAAATAATTATTTTAAATAGTACAAAGTACCTCGACAGCGGTGAAGTGCCCTGATGATTTTAAACTGAAATGAACTCTTGTTTTTTTGGTGTTGTACCCATATTAAGAAACTTTTTGAAACTTTTACAAAAATCGCCTCTCTTTATATAATTATGTGAATGTAGTTTTAAGATTTTATTACTTCAAAGATTCAGATCGTAAAATAGCGGGATATATCAAGAAATATATTTTTTAAGAATAAACAGATTTTTTTTAAATTTTCCCCTCCATTTTGCTAGCAAATGAAAGTAGAAAAGCGAAAGACGTTTGCAATAAGAACCGTACGCAGCATGTGGAAAGAAATGGTCTCCGCCTACCCCTACTGGAAAAAGATGTGACTATACAGGGTTGCCAATCGAAAACGAAACACAGCCATTTGCAGGAACTTCGTCAACATTTTAGAAAAACGCTCAGACCCGTCGATTTTTGATTAAAGGGGGACACTCTTTTCCGGTATTTTTGACTCCACTACTTTCAACCCCAAGCGAAGGTAAGAATTACCCCAAAAAAAATTTTAAATGGCATTGGGGGTCGATTAAAAGCTCTGACAATAGTCTTTAAATTTTACATTTCCTTTCAATTACATGTTAAAATTCCAATTATTTTAGTTACTTAATTGATTAAATGTTCAAACTGATGACCGCCCGCTTCCATACAATAGTAAAGATTTTGTTCAAAACGTTCACGCACATTCCGAAGAATTTCCGAAGTAGTACGACGGCACTCGTTAACGATTCTTTGACGCAAATCTTCCAACTGTCAAACTGTGGTTTATTTTGTAAGATGTAATAAGCAATGGGCAGAATTTTAAAATGTAGACTATTGTATAGAGAATTGTAATAGCTTTTTAAAGACATTTTTTTCGAACCCCCAATGCCATTTAAAAAAAATTTAGGGTAATTCTTACCTTCGCTTGGGGTTGAAAGTAGTGGAGTCAAAAATACCGGAAAAGAGTGTCCCCCTTTAATAAAAAATCGACGGGTCTGAGCGTTTTTTTAAAATGTTGATGGGGTTCCTGCAAATGGCTCTGTTTCGTTTTTGGTTGGCCACCCTGTATGTGTGTATGTAAGCACCAAAAAAATTGTATTTACCGATAGATGGCCGTGTTAATTGTTTTATTTAAGTGGGCGTTGTAAGTCGCTGTGATAATTAATTTAATAATAGGTTAAGCAATAACACAGCAGAAATAATTTCATTTTTTAAATGTATGTTAATATCACAATATCTCATTGTTCCGCCGAGCTGTAGACAAGGTTCAGATAGCGCTGATGATTGCCAACGTCCGAGGAGGACAGGGCACCTAAAGAAGAAGAAATATCACAAAAAAACGATTACGTTTAGAAATAAGAGAGTAAACATAAACTTCTTATTTTTTGGCGTAGATTTTAGTAAAATAAAAAAAAAAGGGTAGTTTCATTTCAAAAAATCATTATATTTGACATTTTTTAAGTTGCTTTTCGTCACTGTTTGCAAACCCTGTATGCTATAAATAATTTTTCAACAAATTGTCTTTGACTTTTCTACTAAACACTACATCAAGATATTTTTTATTTGTTTAAGTTCACATAGAATTTTTAATACAAAGGTTTCTATCTGTCAATTTTTTATTAAAAAAATGAACTAAGCAGTCGTGAGAACTGCCGACAAAAGTAAAAACTCGATATAACTTTAAGCAACAATTATATTCATTTTCATTTGATTTATTTTCTTTATTTTATTCGCGAAAAAATGCCTATGCAATTTATCGCAGACTACTCGCGAAAAACTCCCTCAATAAAAGATGGGTTATATTGACGTCCTTCAAAAAATGTATACACTTTTCGCGAACAAAATTTACACTGTCTCTTTGACAGATAAAATTCCCGAAAATACACAAATTATTCCGTAAACAATCTACAGAATAGTACAATGTAACTTATTTATTTTATTTTAATATTATTTTGACCACTGCTGACGTTTTACATATAAAACACCCCATTCGCTGACGTCAGCGTGACACTGACGTCACCGGATGCTTTAACATTACCCCCATCTAAACAGCCTAAAGAAGTTTTCAATTCAAAAATTAATATCTCGAAAACATTTTACATATAGGGTGTTCTACACACAGTGAATTACGTAGAATCCAAAAATGTAATAATACACATGGGTGTAACATTTAAAATAAAAAAGTATCATTATAACCGGGAATGACATAAAATGTTTCGTTTAAATTTGCCTTAATTTGTGAACCATGTCCACAAATTTTCACAAATAGTATTTTCCAATGTACAGATAGTTTATGCACGTCGTGACACACACTGTAGATTGTAGGGTGGGTCGTGAAGGCCATGCTGCCTCTCAAGCACTTCGACCTATCAGATCTTTTGTGCGTAACCCTTAATCTATTCGAGGCCCGGGATTCCGAGATTTCGAGTAAAGTTTATCAGTTTCCTGCGGGCTAAGTTTCTGACGTCGAATGGCTTTAGGAAGGCCCCTTCCAGAAACTTGAGCGTCTTGCAGAAAAGCGCCGGGCATTCAGCGAAGTTCTCGCAGTAGCGGCAACTATCACTCTCTGTTTTGCCCATCTTTTTCAGGTGATACCTCGGAGGGCAGTGTCCAGTGAAGAGTCCCGTCACCAGTTTCAAGTCTTTCTTGTCCAACTCGAGAAGATGTTAAGCTTTCCTTGGCGAAAGACTTACTAGCCTTTTCGCTTGCCTTTGTCCTGACACTTTATGTCAGTGAGATTTCATTTAATCTTTTTCCCAACGTCGAACCTCTTCTTTCAAGTGGGCTTTGGAAAGTCCACAGAAGGGTTCTGGGCCGGAAAATTGTGTTATTGCCCCTTCTTTGGCAAGGCAATCTGCTTCTTCAGAGTGACCTGATTGTTTGCTGCCAGTTGTCTCAGGGACTGTTTACAGTACCAAGTCAGCTTAGACTCACAAGTGTATGACTTGAGAGCTTTTAGTGCTGCTTGGCTATCTGATAAAATATAGATTTCTGCCCTTTGGGTGTTTCTTTCGATGCACTCCTAGGCACATGTCTCTATGGCATGTAATTCTGCTTGAAAGATGGTATACACACTGTATATAAAAATGTATAATAGTTTTGGTTAATTTTGTTCATAAGTTGATGTTTGTCGTTTTATTCAAAGTTTGTTTGCTTTTAACATTTTTAAACTGGTATCCTTGGAAAATTAATGATTTCTAAGTGTAACATGATTTGTAGTTTACACGGAATGGAGGATTCGAAATTTTTGTGACAGCTAAAAATACTCCAAATCTCGTTTAATACTGCCATTATCTGTCAAAACTAATGGCTAATAATTGAAAATTAGTACGCCGTGCAAAGTCTGCTAATGGGACATCGTGTAGGCATAAGAAATATTTCACCGAACGTAATTACAAAGAATAAATTATTTACTCTATTAATTCAGTATTTTATGGATGAAAACGGATCTCCAATGAGCTGGTCCTATTGACAGACGTTTAAAAATAATCCAAAGCTAGTTTATTTTTACAAAATAGATTTACTGAAATGGCCCACCGATTTTGATCTCAAAAATATTTTATTTCTTGTACATTTCTCTGCATCGAGACTTCGAGTCTTTACCCGTGCGTGATCAAATAAAAATCGTCTCTTTCCAACAGTCCTGTGACCTACAGCTGAAAACTGCCTTGTGAGTATTTTATTATGTTGTTTTGATTATCCATTAACTTTAAAAAGAGATAACTACAGAAGAAATTGGAGCGGTACCGTATTTTAAGTACTTTGTATTCTTGTTCGGGGTAGCTCTACAACCCTTCGTGGGTCTTGGCTGCGTTAACGATTTGCCTTTAACGATCTCGTTCCAGCGTGGCCTCCTTCCAGTCATATATTCGCATAATTTGTAGGTCTTTTAGGATGTTGTCTCTCTATCTGAGTCTCGGTCGTCCCAGCGGTCTCTTTCTAACCGGATTTTCTTCCCACACTGTCTTAATAAGTTGGTCGTCAGGTGCTCTCTGGGCATGTCCAGCCCACCTCAGGCGCATTGATTTTATGGATTTAACTTTGTACGGTTTTTGATATAGTTCCTGGACTTCCGCATTTGTCCTTATTCGATATTGTCCTTGACGGGGCCAAATATTCTCCTCAGAATCCTGCGTTCAAATCTCTTTAGTAAAAGCTCATTATGCTTCGTAAGAGTCCAAGTTATGCAGCCATAGCAGAAGATCGGTTTGATTGCCACCTGGTGCACCTTAGGTTTTGACAGTCTTGACACCATTTTTGATTGCACAAGAGTCCGCATTGCAAAGAAGCACTTATTGCCATTGTGTATTCGTGCTTTAAGTACTTTGTAGTCGAATACATTACAAAAAGTTTATTGTGACGGTAATAATATCTAGATATTTTTAATTTATATGTCAGTACAATCACACACACACATAGTCACGCCTTTTTCCCGTAAGGTAGGCAGAGACCACTTCCTTCCACTTGTTACGGTTCTTACACACATTTATTGCTTCCTCTACTTTTATCAGTGCTCTCATACATGCTCGTCGGTTGTTGGTACTCTTGACCTGGTCTTTCTTCAAAACAATGTTGATCTGATCGAGATATGTTCGCCGAGGTCGACCTCTACCTTCTTGTCCAATCACACTCACCTTATAAATTTGTTTAGTCAATCTTCCTTCATCCATCCTTTCTACGTGTGACCAAACCATCTAATCATTCCTTGATCTATCTTCTTTTACACAACAGCGTTCTCTTATCTCACTATTCTTTACTTTATCCAACCAAGTCACTCCGGCTATACTTCTCAGACTACTCATCTCCGCAGCATTAATCCTATTTTCATGCTTTTTCTGCCAAATACAACATTCACTACCATACATAAGTGTAGGAAACGATACACCTCTATGCACATTCAGACGTGTCTTTTTTGACACTTTCTGGCTGTTTATAAAGCTATCCAGTGCCCCATTCATTTGTTTTCCTGTCAACACCCTTCGCTCAATATCACTGTCATACTTTCTATCTCTCGTAAACTTTGAACCCAAGTATACAAACTCATTTACCTGTTCCACTCTTTCTTCCTTACTTTTGTTTTGCTTACATTTATTTTCATCCCTTTGATTTTCAGGGCATCATGCATAACATTAACCATCGCCTGCAACTCCTCTTCAGATGACGTTAATATGACTTAATCATCGGCTAAAAGAAGGCATTTAACAATTAAATCATTTATTTACAATCTATATGAATTTTTTTTAAATCTATTAAAAAATCGTCTATGTATAAGTTAATTATCCATGGCGAAGCCATACATCCCTGTCGCACACCTTTTTCGATGCTAAACCAGTCCGTGTAAGCTCCGTTTATCCTGACACAAGCAGTGGAATCCTCGTAAAGTGATTTCAGTGCTCGTATCAAACTACCCCATATATAGACAATGTCGACCACAATTTACTCCTCACCACTCTGATATAGGCCTTTTTAAGTCTATAAAAGCGCAGTACAATCATCTGGTTATAAATTCATTTTATTAACCAAAATTTTTAACTGTACAGGAAAGTGAACACAAACTACCCTTATTTTCTGCAGTAGATTTTAGTAAACCCAGAAAAACGGGTAGTTCTATTTTAAAAAATGAAGATATTTGACATTTTTGAAGTAGAAATTTTTATCACTTTTTTTAAACCCTGCATACTGTAAAGAAGTTGTTAACATGTCACTTATCACCCTTGACCTTTTTACTACCTACGTCATCAAGATATTTTTTATTAGGTCTCGGGGATATTTTTATACAATATTTAATATATTGACAAGTCGAGCAAAAAAGTGGCATGGCATCCTTTTTTCGAAGCAGTTCAGGCCATTTTCGACCCTCCTATAACTTTGTTGTGGATAAATCTAAAAGCCTGAATTTTTAGTAACCAAGCAGGCATTGCATAAACACGGTATATTTTAAATTTCAATTAATTTGAACCAGTAGTTTAGGAATTATAACTAGTCAAAGTTTCTTAATTTTGTCACTCACTCACTGACTGACTGACCGATCATCGAAACTTTAAGGGACTTCTAGCAAACATAGAAGCTTCAAATTTATAATACAATTAGTGTTTAATGTATAAATCAAGAAAAAACTAAAATATTTTGCAATTTCGGTCCAATTTTTTAGATACAAAAATTCGATAATAAAATAAAAAACATCAGGTTCTATTTTAAATAACAAAGTTGACGTCTACTTCCGGTATAACCGGAAGTGATACATTCAGGACAACATTATATTTGAACTCAGCGTCATCCAAAACCTACAGCTTCGTAATTTCAGATTTTTAACATAAGCCTTTGTCCACGCGAGGAACGCCTGCAAAAGAACGATCGATCTTGCCAAAGAATCCTACGACACGAGAATATGCAACGAGCTTGTCAATGCCCCTCCTGGATCAAAGACCTTCTGGTCTTTGGCTAAAGCCATAAATAAGAATTTCACAACTTCTTCTTTACCACCACTCGAGAGGTCCGACGGCACGACAGCCGTATCTTCCAAAGAAAAAGCGGATCTGCTGGCCAAAATGTTCAACTCCAACTCAACCCTCGATACCAATGAAAAACAACCCTCAACGATACCTAGAATAAAGGCATTAATGCCTGAGGTCACTATCCGCCATCGCACTATCAGGAAAATCCTACGAAATCTTGACTCTAATAAGGCAGTAGGACCAGATGGAATTCCGACAATTGTTCTGAAGACCTGTGCTCAAGAGCTCACCCCAGTTCTCTGTAGGCTCTTCAAATTATCATACAGCAAAGGAGTATTTCCGCCCATGTGGAAAAACGCTAAAGTCCAACCGATTCCGAAAAAAGGAAAGAAGACTATTCCTGCAAATTATCGCCCTATTGCATTGCTCTCAGTCATATCCAAAGTTATGGAAAAAGCGATTAACACAGAACTTATCAAATATCTGGAGAAATTTGAGATAATCCATGACAGACAATATGGATTTCGACAACTTCGGTCTACTGGAGATTTGCTGGCTTATGTCACTCAGCTCTGGACAAACACTATTGAAAAGTTTGGTGAATCCCGTGCAATAGCCTTGGATATATCTAAAGCCTTTGACCGTGTTTGGCACCAGGCATTGTTAAGTAAATTATCTGCCTACGGTCTCCCAACCGAACTGCGCCAATGGCTCTTGAGCTTCATGCAAGATCGCTCCTTACATGTGGCAGTTGACGGTATTTCATCTGATGCGTTTAAAACTAATGCCAGGGTCCCCCAGGGTTCCATCCTGTCCCCCACCTTATTTCTTATACACATCAACGACCTCTTGAAAACCACCACGAACCCCATTTACAGTTTCGCAGACGTTAGCACACTTGTCTCAACTTTCACATCCTATCGATCACTTTCGGTGAATGATACAAATAGACTCAGGCAGAAACAGGTTGATTCCATCAATAGAGATCTTAAAACAATCGTCGAGTGGGGAACCAATAATCTTGTTCAGTTCAACGCCCAAAAAACACAAAGTGCCACGTTTTCCAAGAAAGTGAATTCCTCAATTCATCCCATCATAATGTCCGGAAATACCCTTGAACCAAGTCCCTCCATCTCGATTTTGGGAGTCACGGTGTCCAATAATATGTCTTGGCATGACCATGTTGCTAACATCGCAAAGTCGGCAAGCCAGAGGCTAGGTTTTCTGTGGAAAGCCAGAAAGTTTTTTACTCCTGATCAACTGTTGACGACGTACAAGGCTCAAATCCGACCTCTACTGGAGTATTGCTCGCACATTTGGGGTTCAGCACCAAGGCATTCTCTTCGTCTTCTAGATTCCATTCAGAAAAGAGCCATTCGCTTGATAAACAGCTCAACTCTAACAGATACCCTTCACCCTCTAGAACATAGAAGAAGAGTTGCAGACCAGTCATTGCTTTACAGATATTTCCATGGCAGATGCTCCAGAGAAATAAAAACTCTTGTACCACATTCGGTCGAAGAACTCGGCACGCTGATCAGTCTCACGCATTTACTCTACATTGACACTACAAGGACCAATCTTCATCAAGAATCCTTCTTTTACATGGCTGCTACGGAATGGAATAAGCTTCCAAAATCAGTTTTTCCAGAGAACTATGACCTGCAACTTTTTAAAAAGCGTGTCCACAATCATTTCCTTTCTATAATCCCTTTCCCTTCTAACAGTCGCAGTGCGGGCCGTCCGCGGCCCACACGATAGGTCTACCCTTTTTTGCGACTATTTTCATAAAAAAAAAAAAAACTATCCGCCATTACTTTTAATCACAACTTTTCGCGCCACACCACGTATTATTAATGACGCACAAGTAAAGATTCAACGATTGAACTGTACTGCTCGTACGTATTTAAACATTTTTACCAAATTATTAACTGAACAGCTATGATTGAGAAGGTAAAAAATCTCACCTACAAAAGTTCTAGTTGTTTATTTTTCTAAATTTTTAAAATATTTTTAAAAATTAATAAATATATTTTCGTGTTCATTATTATAAGAAGCCTCCAAAGCCCACGCTGTAAATTATAATGATAAATTGGTAGTTGTAATAAAAATAAAAATAAACATTTTTAGGCCAGTCGTTGAGTTTGTTTCCACATAAAATACTGACTAGACGTCTCTAAACAAGATATAAAGAATGTTTTCACCACCCGTATACGAGTGATCATCAATAAAATCTAATTTTAAAAAAGAAGCAGTGATGTGGCGTCACGAAAAATATAGTTCCTTTTTCATTTTTTACATTTTCTCCAACTTCTTCTTCTTTACTGGCTTTACAACTCTGGGTGAGTCTTAGTCGCATCCACTATTGCTCTCCATCTTCTACGATCTTGTGCTTCCACTTGCCACCGCTGGACTCCCATCCCAGATAGATCTGCTGCGACAGCACCCTTCCGTCTTTTTCTAGGACCACCTATTGATCTTCTGCCATCTCTGGTCTCTCAAGGAATACTGTTTTTATCAACCTGTTTTGCGCCTAAATATGTTTTCACTGCCATACATTATCGCCAATTCAGCATTGTGGCGTCTTCTCCACACTCCTGTTGTTTCATCTCCATTGGGTCCAATTATCATTCTAGAGGACTTTTCTTTCAAACACAAGAAGCTTATTTATTTCCCGTTGATTGGGGGTCCAGGTTTCGCTGTCACAAGGAACTACCGGGCGTAACGAAGATGCGGACAAACTAGCTAGGCGGGGCTTTGGAACACCATTTATTGGGCCAGTACCAATAATAGGGATACTCAAGGCCAGCATTAAAGCTGCGATCAATGACTGGATCCACTTTTAGCATCAGCTGAAGTGGACACAGCCAGAGGGAGCTAGACACAGCAAACTAATTCTGAAAGAACCCTCACCTAAGCCGGCAGGGAAGCTGCTCTCGCTAAGTAGGGAAAAACTTAGAACATTTGTGGGGCTCTATACCAGACACTGGTCTTTGAGGAAACATCTGCATAATATAGGCGTGTTTGGATTGTCTATTTAACAGCTTAGATTTCAATATTGTTGTAAGAGAGTATTGTCTCCAACTACCTGGTATATTTTTAGGAGAAACATATTTTTTCGCTGAAATTTAGCTTCCTAGTACTCATCAATACACGTAAAAAAATGATCCGACGTAACAAAATCGGGCAAGTAGGGCTGTCCGCAATTTTCGATTAAATCGACTAGAGATCGGCCTGCGGCGTCCGGACGAGACGTCGAACCTCTGGAACGAGAAATACAGATCAACAGGCAGATTAGAATGGGATAACTCAGTAGTAACAAATAGATAGTCCGAATGGCAACACTTCCGAAAAAGAGCGGCCATTTTTAAATTTAAAAAAAAAAACGACCGCAATAGATTGATGTATATTGATGTGTATTTCATTCGGTAAGTAGAAATATTAATTATTATTTTTCCGTATTTAAAGATATTTTTCTTAAAATATTTGTACACATTGTATATTTTCGCTGCTCAAAAAATAAACATGCATAACATTAATTTTATACTATTAAGTAATAGTGTAGCAGAATTGTAACGTAAATATTTTACTATAAAATCAAAAATTCATGCGTTTATTTACCCAAACTCTTTATTAAAAATTATTAAATGCCTCCAATAAATCTTGAAAATAATTTTTCATTTATTTTCAAAACGTATATTTTCAAAGTAACGATTACAAAAAGTGCCCACGACCGAATCGTACTAAAAATATAGTTTAAAATTCTTCAATTGGAAACATATCACACTGCGTGCGATTGTTCGGGCTATGTTTTGTCTAATGTTTCGTTCTCTTAATTTTTATTATAGTTCTTACGATGTCAGTTGGACAAGTATAAAAACAGTACAAAAACTTTGTTGTTGCATAGGCGTCACAACAGATATTTTAATAGTGGTTTTACTGCATTAAATAATTATTGGGTTAACAATGTTCTCAATAAAGTATATATTTTGAAATGTATTTTTATGAATATAAGGGATTTTGGAGTATACAAATTTAAATCAAAACTTACTTAATGGTTCGTAGATTGGCATGTATTTTTAACCTCATTTTAAAATTTTTTTAAAAACTCTAAGAAAGTATTGTTTTCACTTACGTGATAAGGTGACCACCCTAAACGAAACACTATTATACATTAGTCACTATCGAAACACTCATCAGTACTTGAGTCTTCTTGGGTAGTTAGGTTAGGTTTCATGTGAGTGGGGCGTGGTCGCCGCTCCACCGCGACCCTTAGTAGGTCTATTGTGGCTCACCCCTAGAGGCTACAGTTCACCGCACAATCCAGCCCTTCTTACGAAGTTCATGGTTGTATAGGGTGAGATTTTTTTAAAATCGGTAGGTTCTAGGTTAGTGTAACCAAATATGTTGAACCTTATTCTTCCCAGGCCGGGGCATGAACATAGTATATGTTCAGCAGTTTCGTCTTCCACGCAGCAGAACCGACAGTCCGTTTGTTGGTTCAGATCTATCTTTCTGAGGTGGTATCTTAGACGACAGTGTCCCGTAAGCAGTCCTGTTAGAATACGCAGGTCATTTCTGCTCCATTCTAGGATCTGCTTAGTTGTGTTTCTCGAGGGTTATAACGGTAAAAACGCCTTCGAGTGGGTTAGCCCTGGTATGTCGGACCAGTACGTGAGTATTTTCCTCTCCGCCCAGTCCGAAATAATTGTTTTGGCGGCACTTGTGATGACTCCAAAAACCGGTTATGGTCCAGTGAACGCAGATTCGGCCCCCTGTTTTGCAAGGGTGTCGGCTTTTTCGTTTTCCTTCCACCCCCTGGTGCCCAGGTACCCACAGTAGGGTCACCCTGTTGTTCGCATCAAGGTACTCTAAGGATTCGATGCAATTCCATACAAGTTTAGAATTTATCTTGTTGGAACTCAACTCTTTTGCACACAATTCGATAGCGAATACTTCAGCCTGAATGATTGTGGCATACCTGCCAAACTGGTAGATATTTCAATCTTTGGTTTCCTGCTGATAACACCGGCTCCAACTCCATCTGGGGTTTTTGAGCCGTCTGTGTACATTACGTATTCAGTCTCTGGGAAGAGAATTTGTCCCCTCATCCATTCGTCTCTCTTCGGAAAGAGGACTTTGAACGACTTTTCTACGTGTATTTTTGTGGCTAGCAAGTCAGGAACCATCCCGAGAATTTGGTGGTTTTTTGTTTCACTCAGTATCCCGGAGTGATCCCCGAGTTGCTCGGGTAGTTATTACTATTGGTTCCATTTGTGGCAAAACACAATATTGTTTTTCTTTGACGTGGTAAACACAATTTGTCCATAAATCAGTTTCGGCGAGTTCATCAATTACTTTTCTTATATTTGTTAGAACAGAATCGCTTAATTGAGGAGCTTAATTACACTTTTTCGTAATTTGTTTTTTAAAGCAGCCCAGATCAGTTCAATAGGTTTGAATACACAATAATATGGAGGCAAACGCAAAACTGTATGACCGTAAGATTCAAAAAGTTTGTCTATGAGGTATTTTTTCTTAAAATTTTGTTGTTCCACTAGTTCCAACGATTTTTTTTGTGTGCGGTTTTTAAAAGGTATTTCTATGTTACTAACTATAAAACAGATACTCCAATAAAACAGAAAACAAGATAATATGTATGTATTAAACGGAAAAATATGTATTTATAACAACACGGCTCTGGTAAATAGTTGTGTAAACACTGATTTGTTTTTTGCCGGCATCGACTTTTGCGGTGAGAAAACTGCTGATAAAATTTGGCCATTTAGAGTTAAGTACTATCCAATAAGATGCATAGAATCACAAAAGGTTCGCTGACAGTCCATGTGGACTATACAGGGAGTAATCAATTACAAACGGTTCAGTTTAGCTCGACGTGGCATTATTGACCGTACCCCGATTTTTGCGTTGTCCAACTGAGTTCGTATAAAGTATACCACCTAATTCCGACGCCACGACAATCGCTAGAAGCGATGTCCGGTGAATGAGTAGGACTTAATACACATTCTTTTCGTTTTGATAAATCTTTTAATCTTTCGGAAAGTATGCGTCTAAAAATGTTGGAATTTTTCGTATAAAAATGTCCATTTTGTAGATTATACATCGACAGTGACGTAGCGTGGGCCATTGTCGCCCGGGGAGGAATCATAACTTGCCGCCCCTTTGACGTCATAAAACGGAATATATGCGAGTAGAAAAGGGGGACGAAGATCAGGATCTAGAATTGCGAAAAATAAAAAAGTACGAAGAATATAAATATTTGGGAAGCCTAATCTCGAACAAAGGATCTTCAGAACGTGACATAAAACACAAAGCACATCAGGGTCAGAGAACGGTACATATTCTGAACTCATTACTTTGGTCCAACCAAATTAGCTTAAGGACTAAGAAAACAATCTACACAGCAGTTGTAGAGCCTATCATAACGTATGGGGCAGACTGTTGGCAAATGACAGAAAAGAGCAAATGAAAGATACACTGTGTGGAGATGGACTACCTAAGAAGAGCCTGTTGCATATCAAGGAGAGAGCACATTTCAAGTAATAAAATTAGGCGGAGAACAAATAGAATTTATAGAACCTCAGAAAGAATAGAAACGCGACAGTTATTGTGATATGGGCACGTGCAACGCATTAACGAGAAAAGATGGACCAAACGTGCTTTAGAATACATAACAGAAAGCAAAATAAAACGTGAAAGACTAGCAACTACATGGATAAGTGGAGTTATGCAAACAATGAGAGATAGAGCTATCCAGGAGGATTTATGAAGAGATAAGAGAGTTTGGCGATTGAAATGCTGGATGCGGCAGAAGCTGTAGAACCCTCGCTTATATATATATATATATATATATATATATATATATATATATATACGTAGAAAGGATGGATGAAGGAAGATTGACGAAACAAATTTATAAGGCGAGTGTGATTAGACGGAAGTATGTAGAGGTCGACGTCGGCGAACATATCTCGATCAGATCAACATTGTTTTGAAGAAAGACCAGGTCAAGAGTACCAACAACCGACGAGCATGAGACTTATAATAAAAAACAAACTAAAACTTACTAATAAAACGGCAGCGTGGCAGGAAACAATACTGCAACATACACTTGAAGAGTACAAAAAAGGGTAATTTTGCCCCCCTCCTAATGGTGGCGCCCGGAGCGGTCCACCCCTCCGGCCCCATCCCTCTCTTGGTACGCCACTGAACATCGATTGCTTAGGCAGATAATGGCGTGACGGGTAGTAGTATATAAATATTTACGAACCCGTTTTTTTATATTAAAATAAAATCAAAATTAACCTTTTTGTGTGTAATTTGTTTTATATTATAAGTAACATTTAATTTTGTCTGTTTTATGTCTAACAATTCAAACAGATCTGTACTTTAAAATACGACATTTAACGCATCAAAATGTATTCCAATATTTACACTACCATCTAATAATAGCAGAAAAATACTTTGGAAAAAAAACACAGTTTTTAAAAAATCAGATGAGGGGGATAATGTGACATTAAGAAACAAATAAAAAGAACCCCGGTTTCCTAGAATGAGCACTGAGCTGGTCTCTTCTCATAGATCTAGCACAGTAACTGGCCCCTCCCCATAGACCTAGCACAGTAACTAGCCCCTCCTCATGGACCTAGCACAGTAACTCGCCCCTTCACATAGACCTAGCACATTAACCGTCCACTCCCTCATAGACTGATCATAATGGACCGCACCGAGCGTGGAAGCAGGTCCCTTTCCATAAACTCAACATATGGACAGACCCCTCACCATAATCTAAGCTACTCGTCAGAGAGATCGAGCGTGGTTGCTTGCCCCTTAACAAAGAATTACTTATGGACACGCCCCTCACCATAGTCTAAGCAAATGGACTATCCCCTTACGATGAACACAAGGACTGGCCCCTGTAACGCACCATGCTTCCAATATTTACACTACCATCTAATAATAGCAGAAAAATACTTTGGAAAAAAAAACACAGTTTTTAAAAAAGCAGATGAGGGGGATAATGTGTCATTAAAAAACAAATAAAAAGAACCGCGGTTTCGTAAAATGAGCACTGAGCTGGCCTCTTCGCATAGATCTAGCACAGTAACTGGCCCCTCCCCATACACCTAGCACAGTAACTGGCCCCTTCCCATAGACCTAGCACAGTAACTGGCCCCTTCCCATAGACCTAGCACAGTAACTGGCCCCTTCCTATAGACCTAGCACAGTAACTCGCCACTTCACATAGACCTAGCACGGTAACCGTCCACTCCCTCATGGACTGATCATAATGGACCGCACCGAGCGTGGAAGCAGGCCCCTTCCCATACCACGTTAGGGCACCAAATCATTTTTCTGAAAATCACTAAAAATAAATCAAACCTCAAAAAAAATTCAACCTTCTATTTAATTTAATACTTTGAAACGAGCAACGTATTTTGGCTTTTTATCACCTCTTTTTCTTTCAAAAAAAATTAAAAACTAGAAATATAAATACAGGTTTATTACAAAAAAACTGTTTAATTTACTCTGAAAAAGAAAATTATTAAAATAAAATCAAATGAATAAAAGGAAAATCGAATCCATCGAATAGAGGGATCCGAAAACGAAGAAAGGTGAAAATCCATAAAACTGAAAGCGAGTGCGCACACTAACTGAATTAGATGGTTTGAACACGTAGAAAGGATAGCTGAAGGAAGATTGACGAAACAAATTTATAAGGCGAGTGTGAATGGACAAGTCGATCTCGATCTCGATCAGATCAACATTGTTTTGAAGAAAGGCCAGCTGTCAAGAGTACCAACAACCGACGAGCATGTATGAGAGCACTGATGAAAGTAGAGGAAGCAAAAGATGCGTGTAAGAACCATAGCGGAAGTGGAAGGGAGTGGTCTCTGCCTACCCCTACGGGAAAAAGGCGTGACTATAAGTATGTATGTTATATACACAGGTATAAAAACCTGTATCGACCTACGGCACCAGTGGGTGATGTCTTAGATTTAGTCATTAGTTTTTAAGTACTTTAAAGCAAAATTGCTGGTTGGTCATACTTGACCAGTTGCAGTTTCAATGAAGAAAAAAAAATTTGCTTTTATAATTTGCTTGGCACTGTATTTTTGATCAAAATAATAATAATAATAATAAATTGACTAAAATGAGAGAGAGAGATGCAACTTCTAAAAATGGTTTGCACTTGATAATTAAAGGTTAGTCGAGCACTATATCATGATATACATAAAAAACAAAAAATATTCTTACGTTTTTCTAATACTGAATCCTTCGGTAAATCATAATCATCCGCTATGAAGTGGTGTTTCCGCCACAAAGGATAAAATTGAATTTTTAATGGCTTATTGATTTATGGTAGTGAATGTTAGTTTTGGCAGAAGAAGCATGAAAATAGGATTAATGCTGCGGAGATTAGTAGTCTGAGAATTGTATAGCCGGAGTGACTCGGTTGGATAAAGTAAAGAATAGTGAGATAAGAGAACGCTGTGGTGTAAAAGAAGATGTGGTTACAAAGATAGATAAGGGAATGCTTAAATAGTTTGGACACGTAGAAAGGATGGATGAAGGAAGATTGACGAAACAAATTTATAAGGCGAGTGTGAATGGACAGGTCGATCTCGATCTCGATCAGATCAACATTGTTTTGAAGAAAGGCCAGCTGTCAAGAGTACCAACAACCGACGAGCATGTATGAGAGCACTGATGAAAGTAGAGGAAGCAAAAGATGTGTGTAAGAACCGTAGCGGAAGTGGACTCTGGCGTGACTTTATGTATGTATGTTGATTTATTTTTGTGTCTTTGTAGACATAATCGTATGAATCTTGTTGTACAGAGAGCGCCGGTCCTGAATCGGTTGCCTTTCAGCACTTCTTCCAATTATTTGTTCAACAATCGTTAAAACTGCCAATAAAAAGCTAATTTTAGATAAATCATTTCGGAAACAATCCTAATTAAACCAGTAAGTGGTCCGGAACACGTCTCGAGCATTTCTTTATGGATACGTCGCCCGTCGTGGAAAACGAGCAGGTGTAAAGAGGTAAACAATTTTTATTATTACAATAAAACGAGGGACGAAACTGCCGATCGCCATTTGTTTCGTTATTTTAACAAATTTGTAAGTTACTCACAGACATTGCAGCGGTAAAATTGAAAGTTCATTGAATCTGTACGTATGCGTCATCGCTGACATGATAATAACAAATATTATGTTAAAAAACGACATATAACGAACGACGCGACGTAAGCATAATACAGGCAGATTCTTTTGGAGTTCCACTTGGATATTTAAGAGAAACTATCTGAAAATTTGAGGTGAAGACATGAATGAAACACTATGAGAAAACATATATAATACCCCGATTTGACACCCTGTATCATTATAATTAATGTAAATTTAAACGTTTTTTAATGCATTGTTTTCTAGTATTGTGTATTTTTACTAAACTTGGTCATTTTTTTTATTACAGGGTTATTTAAAACTTGCATCACCCTGTATTTTATAACGTTATTAGACCGAACTTTTACTGCTCTTTAAATTTCGTTAACAACTACCTATCACTAAATCAATTATTGAGATACTGTCCAGAGCTGAGTGACATAAGCCAGCAACTTCGGTCTACTGGAGATTTGCTGGCTTATGTCACTCAGCTCTGGACAAACACTATTGAGAAGTTTGATAAATCCCGTGCAATAGCCTTGGATATATCTAATGCCTTTAACCAAGTTTGGCACCAGGCATTGTTAAGCAAATTATCTGCCTACGGTCTCCCAACAAAACTGCGCCAATGGCTCTTGAGCTTCATGCAAGATCGCTCCATACATGTGGCAGTTGACGGTATTTCTTTTGATGCGTTTAAAACCAATGCCGGGGTCCCCCAGGGTTCCATCCTGTCCTCCACCTTATTTCTTTTACACATCAACGACCTCTTGAAAATCACCACGAACCCCATTTACAATTTCGCAGACGATAGCATACTTGTCTCAACTTTCACATCCTATCGATCACTTTCGGTGAATGATCCAAATAGACTCAGGCAGGAACAGGTTGATTTCATCAATAGAGATCTTGAAGCAATCGTCGAGTGGGGAACCAAAAATCTTGTTCAGGTCAACGCCCAGAAAACACAAAGAGCCACGTTTTCCACGAAAGTGAATTACTCAAATCACTCCATCACAATGTCCGGAAATACCCTTGAACCAAGTCCCTCCATCTCGATTTTGGGAGTCACAGTGTCCAATAATATGTCTTGGCATGACCATGTTGCTAACATCGCAAAGTCGAAAGCCAGAGGCTAGGTTTTCTGTGGAAAGCCAGAAAGTTTTTTACTCCTGATCAACTGTTGAAGACGTACAAGGCTCAAATCCGACCTCTACTGGAGTATTGCTCGCACATTTGGGGTTCAGCACCAAGGCATTCTCTTCGTCTTCTAGATTCCATTTAGAATAGGTCCATTCGGTTGATAAACAGCTCAACTCTCACAGATACCCTTCACCCTCTAGAACATAGAAAAAGAGTTGCAGACCAGTCATTACTCTACAGATATTTCCATGGCAGATGCTCCAGAGAAATAAACTCTTTTCAAAAAGCGGGTCCACAATCATTTCCTTTCTATAATCCCCTCTCCTTCTAATAGTCGCAGTGCGGGTCGTCCGCGGCCCACACGATAGGTCTACCCTTTTTGCGACTATTTTCATTAAAAAAAAAAAACTATTTAAAATAAGCAAGTTATAGTCACCTTCCGGTATAACTGGAAGTAGTTGAAGGCTCTAAATATTTTAGAACAATTTGGCATATCCAAAAACTTAACAACTCATTTTCAGATTTAAATTATGTATGTTAAGTTTCTCTGAAACGTCCAATTGGAACTCCCAAAGAATCACCCTGAATGTCTCAATAACGGTTTGATTTAGGTATAGGGAGTTGTTAACGAAACTTAAGGAGCAGTAAAAGTTCTGTCTATAAACGTTATAAAATACAGGGTGATACATTTAAGAAAGTTGAGAAATCTTTAAATATGCGTTTTGAATCACCCTGTACAATAATAATCATTTTAATAACAAAATGACCAAGTTTAGTAAAAATACACAATACTAGAAGAACATAATGTAAATTTTTTTGTTAAATTTACATTATAATGATCTTCTTCTCGTTGTGCCATACCCCCTGGGGGGCGTCGGCGACCTCTCTGCAACTATTCATGTGCACGCTCAATCAGTGTTGCATGAATAGAAGGGACCTACAGTTTAATGCCGGTTCCGAACGGCTAGTTTAGAGAGGCCTTACTAGGCAGAATACATTCGGTGGTTTGCCATTGCCTTTCGAACGGCAGCGGTCGCTTATAATTCGTTGGTTTGACCTGGGAATCGAACCAGGGTCTCTTGGAGCAGAGGCTGGCGCGCTAGCAACTACACCACGGTCACTACATTATAATGATACAGGGTGTCAAATCGGACACGTTTTCGTGATAAAAATGGTCATATCTTGTAAAACACTCAGTGTAAGGTAGCTTCATTAAGAGAATCCCCAATAGTAGCTTTATGGTAATACGTAATAATATACAGGGTGTTCTATTTGAAATAAGCAAGGTATTGTCAAGCTCTAAATATTTTAGATTAATTTGGCATATCCGAAAACCTCAAACTTTCAGATTTTAATTTTGTCAAGTTTTTCTAAAACGTCTAATTGGAATCAGCCTGTATAATATTCCTTGGTTTACATTTTCCAATTATGGCAGTATGAAGGAATTCATGAAAATCGAATTTACTTTTTATTAAGGAACCGATGCTGCTATAGTAATAATAAGGGTTTTCCGTAATAATATCCACGGGATGGCAGCACTGTCTAATCATCTGTCAAAATACATGAGCGTCTTTAAATAATTAACAAATGAATATTGTTTCATTAAATGCCACAGTGTTGTGACTATGTGTGAAAATAAAACAGGAGGGCATAAGTTCCACTTAAGAGAATATACCTGATTAAAACAGTGGCTCGTAGTCATTCGCAGATCCAAATTTACTTTAACGGTAAAAACCACTTCATGGCGGATGATTATGAGTTACCGAAGGATTCATTATTAAAAACTGAAGAGTATTTTTTGTTTTTTATGTATATCATGATCTCGACTCGATTAACCTTTAATAATCAAGTACAAACTCTATTAGCCTTCTTCAGTTTTCTTTTTTTTTTTCAGCAAATGATCGATTTAAAAAAGTCACAAACTGTTAAGATCCAGCACTATGGCACCGTTCCGAAGAAAAATCCCAAAGAAAAGCGGGTTTTCCTGCAATCTCTGAGAAAACCAAAACCCGCCCTTAAACCACCGACCACCAAATTTCATGATATAGAAACCCATCCGAGGAGAGAACGTACAGCTAACATGAATTTTCCCAGAGAAATTATTAGGGGAGTGTATCACTTGACGCAAACGGTAAGAGTATTTTTTCTACGCCGCTATAACGAAAATTGATGTCAACAAACGTTTGAATGTATGCAACACGTATTACGTGCCACCATCCGGAATTAAATATTTTTTTGAATCGTTTCTTATTGTTGCAGATAAATGGGTCCATAATAGATTCGTCGGTGTTTAGGTTAAACACCAATGCAACCGTCATACTTCTCATAACTTTTTCGTTGGCCGTAACTACAAGACAATACGTGGGACATGCTATAGACTGCATTCATGCCAGGTAATTTAAGATGGTAATCTCACACGATACAAATAGTATGCTACTAACCATACGCGCGCACATTATAAAAAAATTCAATATAAAATATTTTTCCTACAACTTCTATGAAAAGTAGCGTCCTTCATACTGATGTAGTCCTGTAGTAAATTCTGTCATAGAATGAAAAATTCGATACGAGTGGAATATTCCTAGCGCGAACGATAGCGAGCGCGAGGAACTACGACCAAAGAATTTAAATAAAAAATACTTTAAAGAACTAAAGTTATTTATTAAAACATTGATATGTATTAATTGGTGTTAACATTAATATTTATTGTTTTTTTATTTATGCTTTATTTATCATAGAAAATGTTAACAATAAAAGATACATATTCAATAAACAAATGATCAAAAAAAAATAATTAAACAAACAAACTGTACCATAAATAAACAGAAATATGTATAAAGTAACCATAAAATAATTTAAAGTATAATACTAGTAAAATATGAAATAAAATATAAAAAGCATAAAAAGTACTGTGTAAGCAATTACATATAAAATTAAGATAGAAAATATATAATATTATAAGAAATGTATATTGTTAAAAATAAATATGACTTTTAATATGAATATAAATATAAATATGAACCACTAGATTTCTGTAGGATTACTTTTAATGTATATAATCAATAATTTTTTAAATATTTTTGCATTTTGACTTACTTTTATGTACTGTGGTAAGTTATTAAATTGTACAACACCTTTGTGGAATAAATTTTTCATTGAACTTCCTTTAATGGTTGTTTTCACAAAAAAATTAATTAAATTTGCTGATCTCGTGTTTTTATCATGTATCTGTGAGATTGGCACCAGAGTTCACTATGTAAATATTGCGGTAAGAGATTATTGATAATTTTGAAGATGAAAATCATTGTTTGTACATACAGAAACTTCTCAATTTTTAACCAATTTAAACAATTAGTCATCAACTCCACACTAGTATACCTATTGCATCCCAGAATTACTCTCATCGCCTTGTTTTGAATAATTTGTAATCGTTCATAACTAGCTCTAGAACAACCTGTATATATTAGTGAACAACAGTAATAAAAATGTGGTGGAATTAATGTACTGTAAACCATAAGCTTAGTATGCATTGACGAAAATGGTGAAATTCTTCTCAAAAAACCAATTTTTTTTCCAATATTTTTACATATGTAATCTATGTGACTATTAAATTTTAGTTCATGGTCCATCATAAAACCTAAATATTTTATTTCATGTACACTCTCCAGGTCCTGATCATTTATCTTAACACTCAAATTAAGGTTTAAAAATTTAGCACGCAAAACAGGAACACCAATGAACATAAATTTAGATTCGGATTCATTTACTTTTAGTTTATTGATCTTAAATATGTCAGATATTTTTTTCAATTCCGAATTGACTGTTTCTACTACTTCAACAAAATTATCCCCGTAATAGTAAATGAGGGTGTCATCTGCAAAAAGATGGTTATTTGATATCTGTTTTTTAAATAATGCTGAATCCAAGAATAAACTAACCCATTGAAGCCATATTTTCTCAATTTCAAATACAATATATCACGATCTATCGTTTCAAAAGCTCTTCTGAGATCAATAAAAACTGAAAAAATTCCTACTCCCGGCCTATCTAGGATATTTTTCATGTCAGATATAACTAGTTGTGTTGGTAGAGTTATTAAAATTATTACCGTTGCATTTGAAATATTTTTTTTAAACAGATTGATTTATAAACTTGGAAAAGGCCTCTGACAGAATGGTGAGGAGTGAATTGTGGTCGACAATGTCTATGTGTGGAGTGAGCGGTAGTTTAATACGAGCACTGAAATCACTTTACGTGGATTCCACTGCTTGTGTCAGGATAAACGGAGCTTGCACGAACTGGTTTAACATCGAAAAAGGTGTGAGACAGAGATGTGTGGCTTCGCCATGGCTGTTTAACTTTACATAGACGATTGTTTAAAATATTTGAAAGAGAGTGCGTATGGATTAAAAATGAATGATTTGATCGTCAAATGCCTTTTTTACGCCGATGATCAAGTCATATTAGCGTCACCTGAATAGGAGTAACAGGCGATGGTTAATGTTATGCATGATGCCTTGAAAATCAAAAGGATGGAAATAAATGTAAGCAAAACGAAAGAAATGGTTTTTGAAAGAAAAGAAAGCATGACAAACTGTAAAGTTTCGTTTGAGAGAGAAAGAGTGGAACAAGTAAATGAATTGGTTTACGAGAGATGGAAAGTATGACAGTGACATTGAGCGAAGGGTGTTGGCAGGAAAACAGATGAATGGAGCACTGCATGGCTTTATGAACAGCCAGAAAGTGTCAAAAAAGGCACGTCCGGCTATGCATAGAGGTGTTTTGGTTCCTACACTTATGTATGGTAGTGAATGTTGGGTTTGGCAGAAGAAGCATACAAATAAGATTAATGCTGCAGAGATGAGTAGTCTGAGAATTGTATAGCCGGAGTCCTATTAGAACCATTTTCAAAGAGGTTATTTGATATCCATGGCAACCGCTATTGTTTAAAACAATTACGAAATATTCATACCGTAACAAGTGATGGAATGAAAATGCATGTAAACCCCCAAAGAAATAACTGTTACAGAATGAATATTCTCACTTTATGAATGTGGAGAAATACTTTATCTCACGGCCTTTTGCCTACACCACATACATTTATATGGAGAACCCAGATAGACCTCTCGGGGCCCCGTAAATAAAGAAAATGGATACTGGTGTTACTATTCTGCCATTACCTAATAGGTACCTAATAAGTTACCATTTCCCCACATGTCTATGTTGCTTTGATAAATTCGTTTCTCCAAGAGCTGCCTTTTATAAACTGGCTCCACCAACATTTTGGTGACGCCTTTCCATTTACTTCGCAAAGAAACATTTATACAGCTGCTCTCTTGGCCAGTTGATGGCTATGAAATCGAATTGGTTTCATACTAAAGAATTTTCTAGCTGTTCTTTTCACATTTTCTACACTGCGCACAAATTTTTGGACGACTGTTGATTGTCGCGGAAAGCCTCCGGGCCATACGAAAAATTTAAAAAATCTTAAAACTACGTTACAGTTTGATTACTCCCTGTATACTAAATACACAACAAACCAAAAATATTATAATAAATATAATGGTTTTATAAAGACAAAGTGGACAATATGTCACATAATATTTACCCCTGCTACGTAGGCAAGCAAAACAACATTATTGCATGATCTTTGAACTAAATATAGAAGAAAGTCGTTTGCAAATCTTGTTGTAGATGGCAACACCACCAACCGTCGAAGAATAGATATTTAAAATAGACGAAGTCACATATGTAATCTTAATTTTGCTAAGTAGGCAAACTAAATTACATTATTAATTGTGTAAAGACACAATGCATTAATTGTGCGATCGCTGGGCTAAAGATGGAGGATAGTAATAAGTCAATGTCGTTCGAACATCTCGTTGTAGATGGCAGCACTAACAAAATATTCGAACAGCCAAATTTCCACAAACAAAAAAATAAATGACCAGCTTTTATTTCCATTTAGAAGTTATTATGCCGTTGAAAACATTATTACACTATTTAAGCTAAACAACTTTGTGTAAATATACTGACTTTCAAACAAATCTGAACGCCCAGTAAGAGTAGATCAATTTTAATAAAATTTATACTGAATGTGTGTTTCATTAATCTTAAAAAATGATTAACACGTTAAAAAATAACGAAATTATTTTATAACGAGTGGATCTGCAGCAGTTTCTCATGGAACTTCATAATTTTTCGAAGCATGCTTAGTCTAGAGAGAGAGAGAGCGGTATAATTAGGGTTTATTACTCTCTCTCAATATCAAATAGGGTATAGGTTATTTAGTGGTTCTTCCTTTTCTTCTTCTTCTTCAAGGGCTCTACAACTATTGGTGAGTCTTGGCCGCGTTTACTATTCTTCTCCAATCTTATCGGTCTTGCGCAGTTATCTCCCATTGTTGTACTTCCAGTTTGTGTAGGTCACTTGTTACTGCGTCTTTCCACCTTTTTCTTGGACGGCTAACTGATCTCCTGCCTTTGGGCCTTTCCCAGATGGCAGTATTAAGGAGTCTTTCATCGTGTGATCTTAGGACATGTCCTGCCCATCTTATGCGATTGGCCTTGATATGGCGCACTATATTCTCGTTTCCATAGAGTGTCTGTAGTTCTTGATTCTGTCTTCTTCTCCATTCTTCTGTTTTTTCATCTCTATAAGGTCCAAAAATAGTCCTCATGATTTTCCGTTCTAGTACCAGCAATCTAGAAGCCTCATGTGTTTATTTAGGGTCCATGTCTCACTCCCACAAGTTATTGTGGGGCGAATTATAGTTCTGTAGACTTTTATTTGTAAAACAACGAAAACTTGAAAATTTCGGACATATCATGAGACAGCCAGAGAAGTATGACATTCTACAACTTATAATACAGGGTAAGATTAATAGTAAGAGACGCCCCGGCAGACGAAGAACTTCCTGGCTCAAAAATCTCAGACAGTGGTTTGGCCTCACCGCTATACAACTTTTCCGAGCGGCTAGCAACAAAATAATGATTGCAAACATGATAGCCAGAATGATCGCCAACGATCGTTAAACGGTCATGGCACCTAGAAGAAGAAGAAGACTTTTACTTTCGCTTGAATTATTTTCGATTTTAACAGCGTCATCAGGGAATAATATGCCCTACCATGATTCTAGCTGCTACGTCCTTTTCATTCTTATTATCGGCTGTTATAACTGCTCCTAAATATTTAAATTCTTTCACTACTTCAAAATTATATTCATTTATAATTATATTTTCACCAATATAATGGTCTTGGGTTTTTTGTGACTACCATATACTTGGTCTTGTCTTCATTGATCCTGCAGCCCACTGCCCTGGCCCTTTCTTCAAAGAGGGTAAAAACTTCTTTCGTGTCTCTAATAGATTGTGTGATTGTGTCCACACAGTCGGTAAAATGATCGATGTAACGAATACTGTCTAAAGATAAATCTTAAAAAAACCAAGTTAATGGTAGTTACAAAGTTCCCCCAAAATCACAACCATGTAAACGTGTCAGTAGCAGACATCTTAATAGAGAATGTGCAGTCATACAAATACCTGGGAGCCTGGATAGAACAATCAGGTGACCAAACAAGAGAAATAAGAACGAGAATAGAGATAGCCAGGTCTACATTTACGAAAATGAAAAAGTTATTCACCAATCGAGATATCAAGATTGGACTTAGGATGAGGATTCTGCGTTGTTACGTGTTTTCCGCGCTTTTCCGGAAGCAAAAGATGTGTGTAAGAACCGTAGCGGAAGTAGAAGTAAGTGGTTTCTGCCTACCCGTACGGGAAAAAGGCGTGTCTATATGTATGTATGTATGTCTCAAAGATTTTTAGAAGAAAACCCTTAAAAATGAGAGAAAAAACTAAATCCAGATGGAAAGAGCAAGTAGAGAAAAATCTGACACTGCTTGGCATTAATAATTACAAGTGAAAAGCGGACATTAGAAAATAATTGGCAATAATCTTAAAGGAGGTCAAGGCTCTACAAGGGCTGTAGCTCCACGATGTTGATGATGACTTTTACTACCAAGTGCTTTTTTTGTAAAGTTAAATCAATGCAAACAACATCTGGGAAAAAATAATATCAAACGATGTAAAAAAAATCGACTCAAAGTATTCGCAGTGTTGAAATGTTACAAGGTCATTGCTCCCCGCATCGTTTTTGCATAAAAACAAGACGAAATTAACAAATGAAATAATAATAATAACACCGAATCACACATTTGACACGACAAAGCTTCCGAAAAGTCGTTCTTAAAATAACACGCCGCCGGCCAAATTCGCGAAAATAGTATCCAATCTTAAAATCGCATACGCCTGCCTCTTTGACGATAGCATATATTCATAACGGGTGCTCGATAAATAAACGAAATTTAAAATTAACTGGAAAATTTTTAAAGGCGTACTTTTACCTCTTGTCAGAATCAGTGTCCATCTGTCTAGTCCCCCCTGTCGAGCTCCTTTGGGTCATTAGAATTTTTAAAAGTTGTAGTTTTTCTTCTTCTGTCAGTAAAAAACTTGTAAAGCATTCGCAGTGGCATAATATATGCACCGATGCGTCCTTAGACTATTACCAGAACATGCTCCTGTCAAGATGACGTTGGTCATATGTTTTTTGAGTCTACAATGCTGTATTAGGAACCCTGTCAGAAGGATATTTTTTTGTGTTTGTTTAGACAATAATATTTAGTCAAGAGATCAGCCAAGAAGATGATAATCATGTGTTTGTTAAGTCTGCAATGCTCTGTCAGGGGACGAAGTTCATGTGTTCGTCGAGTATACAATGCCCAATGTTAGAAACTTGGGCAAGAGAATGATGTTTATGTGTTTGCCGAGTCTATAGATTGTATTCGAGGCCCGGGATTCCGAGACTTCGTACAAAGTTTATCAGTTTTCTGTGAGCTAAGTTCCTGACATCGAAGCGCTTTAGAAAGGTCACTTCCAGAAAAGTGCTGGACATTCGCAAAGCAAATGTTCTGCAGTTTTAGCGTAGTTCTCGCAGTAGAGGCAACTATCGCTCTTTGTTTTGCCCATCTCTTTCAGGTGATACCTCAGATGGCAGTGTCCAGTGAGGAGCCCCGTCACCAGTTTCAAGTCTTTCTTGTCCAATTGCCGAGTCTATAAGGCTTATACAATGCATGATGTGCATGTGTTTGTCTAGTCTACATTGCCCAAGTTTACCAGCCCAGACAAGAGAATAATATTTATGTGTTTGTTGTGTCTACAATACCCTCTCAGGAGCCCTGCCAAGAGGTGATTGTTTAAACCGTAATGTCCATTGTCAGGAGGCCAAACAAGTGGATGATGTTCATGTAGTGGCTGAGCCTTCGATGTCTTAAAAAAAGCACAACCAAGAAAATGATATTCATGTGTTTGTCGAGTCTACAATGCCCAATGTTAGAAGCTTGGGCAAGAGAATGATGTTTATGTGCTTGCCGAGTCTATAATGCTTATACAATGCATGATATTCATGTGTTTGTCTAGTCTACAAGAGAATAATATTCATGTGTTTGTTGTGTCTACAATACCCTCTCAGGAGCCCTGCCAAGAGGTGATTGTTTAAACCGTAATGTCCATTGTCAGGAGGCCAAACAAGTGGATAATGTTCATGTAGTGGCTGAGCCTTCGACGTCTTAAAAAAAGCACAACCAAGAAAATGATATTCATGTGTTTGTCGAGTCTACAATGCCCAATGTTAGAAGCTTGGGCAAGAGAATGATGTTTATGTGCTTGCCGAGTCTATAATGCTTATACAATGCATGATATTCATGTGTTTGTCTAGTCTACAAGAGAATAATATTCATGTGTTTGTTGAGTCTACAATACCCTTTCAGGAGCCCTGCCAAGAGATGATTGTTTAAACCGTAATGCCCATTGTCAGGAGACCAACCAAGTAGATTATATTCATGTAGTGGTTGAATCTTCGATGTCTTAAAAGAAGCACAGCCAAGAGAATGATATTAATGTGTTTGCCGAGTCTAAAATGCTTAGACAGTGCATGATGTTCATATGTTTGTCTACAATACCCCATGTTAGCAGCCCAGACAAGAGGATAATGTTTATGTGTTTTTTGAGCCTATAATGTCCTATCAAAGGCTCTGTCAAGAGAATGGTGTTAATGTATTTGTTGAGTCTACAATGCTCTGTTGAAGGATGATGTTTTTGTGTTCGTCTAGTCTATAAAGCCCAATATAAGAAGCTTAGGCAAGAGGATGATGTTCCTGATTCGTCTAGTCTACAATTCTCAACGTTAGGAGCTTAGACAAGAGGAAAATATTTGTGTTTGTTGAGTCTACAATGACCTTTGGTAGGTCTATAATACGTTGTAAAAAGAATAATGTTCGTGTGTTTATCGAGTCTCAATGCTCAATGTTAGGTGCACAACTATCATTCTGGGTATTCGGTTATTCTGACTTGGTAAGGTTTCGGAAAAAATTTTGGAGATACTTTTTCATTTCACCCTGTTGTATAATTCACGAGATTATTTCTTAATTTTATTCCACAATAAAAAATGAGAAGGAAAAAAAATGTTATTCATGGCTTCTGGCACTCAGACTGAAGACAATCTATCCACTTTTAGTGGGGTTTCCAAACAGTTTTGGCGTATTTTGCATGGAACGTTAGGCGCAACGGACACTATTTTGCATGTAAAATTTCTGAAACGTAAATTACCGATGAATATTTTTAAGGGACATCCCCGAAGACGTTCTCAACACCTACTGCTGGATCCACTCGACGTTCACGGTTACAGACGAGACAAAAAAACACGACGGGGAAGAACTTACATCATCCGGCATCCGAACGACGGGAAGAAGATTCGTCAAACAAATCAAGTATTATCAATGGGTCGAATTCTTTCTTTTCATACAGGTAAGTTTTCCATTTCTAAATTACAGCATCTTCAGCTGCCGAATTGATCCATCAACGATGGATAGCACACTTGTCTAAACTTTCACATCCTATCGATCACTTTCGGTAAATGATACAAATAGACTCGGGCAGAAACAGGTTGATTCCATCAATAGAGATCTTGAAGCAATCGTCGAGTGGGGAACCAACAATCTTGTTCAGTTCAACGCCCAGAAAACACAAAGCGCCACGTTTTCCAAGAAAGTGCATTACTCAAATCATTCCATCAAAATGTCCGGAAAAACCCTTGAATCAAGTCCCTCCATCTCGATTTTGGGAGTCATGGTGTCCAATAATATGTCTTGGCATGACCATATTGCTAACATCGCAAAGTCAGCAAGCCAGAGGCTGGGTTTTCTGAGGAAAGCTAGAAATTTTTTTACTCCTGATCAACTGTTGACGACGTACAAGGCTCAAATCCGACCTCAACTGGAGTATTGCTCGCACATTTGGGGTTCAGCACCAAGGCATTCTCTTCGTCTTCTGGATTCCATTCAGAAAAGGGCCATTCGGTTAATAAACAGCTCAACTCTCACAGATACCCTTCACCCTCTAGAACATAGAAGAAGAGTTGCAGACCAGTCATTGCTCTACAGATATTTCCATGGCAGATGCTCCAGAGAAATAAAAACTCTTGTACCACAATTGGCCACATTCGGCCGAAGAACTCGGCACGCTGATCAGTCTCATCCATTTACTCTCAAAATTGACACTACAAGGACCAATCTCCATTAAGAATCCTTCTTTTACAGGGCTGCTATGGAATGAAATAAGCTTCCAAAACCAGTTTTTCCAGAGAACTATGACCTGCAACTTTTTAAAAAGCGTGTCCACAATCATTTCCTTTCTATAATCCCTTCCCCTTCTAATAGTCGTAGTGCGGGCCGTCCGCGGCCCACACGATAGGTCTACCTTTTTTGCGACTATTTTCATTAAAAAAAAAATCAACGTCGAGATGTATTCGATCGACCCGCGTAGCCAATCTTCGTCTATTTAAAATTTCCCTTAACCGCAAACTGGGAACGATCAATTTTAAAATAGGTAACCCACCTTGAAACGTAAACTTTCATTATATATACAGGCGGTATTGTAAACATTTCGTCGCAAATAGAAGGATATCAAATCCTTAAGAGTGTACTAGAGATACACGCGCGCGCCGGTCCAAAAATACTTTCGTTCTACGTTAAAATATTAGGTCGGCTAGCTTTTGCTGTACTTGTTCATGCGAGCGAAAGTTATCACGACGGAAATTTCGGTGTGCCCCTTGTAAAATCCCAAAGAATCATTGCAAATCATTTTTAAGATGTTTCTGCTGTTCACACTCCCTACTACGGTTTGATAGGATCTCCAAGGACGTCCAGAATATGGAACTCGTTTCTGTAAGAGGTTTTACCAGTATTAACAAACTGACACACATTCTTTTCGCATAAGGTTATACGCGAACCTGGCAATAAAGCACTTAATTTCATATTGAGAGAAAGAGAGAGTAATATACCCTAAGTATACCTGCAAAACCCTAACAGCGCATTTCAAACGCTATGGAAAACTAATATTTATTGATAGTTATGACGATAAGTCAACAATAATTGGATTTTTGAATCTTTGTTATTTGTAAAATAAGATGTTTTTTTTTTTATGAAAATAGTCGTAAAAAGGGTAAAAAGGGTGGGCCGCGGACGGCCCGCACTGCGACATTTAAAAGGGGAAGGGATCATAGAAAGGAAATGATTGTGGACACGCTTATTAAAAAGTTGCAGGTCATAGTTCTCTGGAAAAACTGATGTTGGAAGCTTATTCCATTCCGTAGCAGCCCTGTAAAAGAAGGATTCTTGATGAAAATTGGTCCTTGTAGTGTCAAGCTTGAGAGTAAATGGGTAAGACTGATCAGCGTGCCGAGTTCTTCGGCCGAATGTGGCCAATGGTGGTACAAGAGTTTTTATTTCTCTGGAGCATCTGCCATGGAAATATCTGTAGAGCAATGACTGGTCTGCAACTCTTCTTCTATGTTTTAGAGGGTGAAGGGTATCTGTGAGAGTTGAGCTGTTTATCAAGCGAATGGCTCTTTTCTGAATGGAATCTAGAAGACGAAGAGAACCCCAAATGTGCGAGCAATACTCCAGTAGAGGTCAGATTTGAGCCTTGTACGTCGTCAACAATTGATCAGGAGTAAAAAACTTTCTGGCTTTCCACAGAAAACCTAGCCTCTGGCTTGCCGACTTTGCGATGTTAGCAACATGGTCATGCCAAGACATATTATTGGACACCGTGACTCCCAAAATCATCTGGTCCTGGGGATTTTCCGATTTTAAGTGACAGAATTACTTCTTTAACCTCCCCTTGACTCACTCTTAGTGGAGACGAAATTATGTTAATTCCAGCTATGTTTGTTTCCTTATTAAATTCTGGTCTATTCTTGGTTAATAGATTCTTGCCATTTTTGTGTTGATATTGGCGATATTATTTCTTTTGATTTGCTGGTTCTCATTTTCTTTAAAAGTTTCCAATTTACTAAGGTTTTTTTTCCTTTCAAGTAGGTATTTAATTTTTGACAATTTTTTTTCCAGGCTTCGTTTTTTTTGCGTTATTCGTTTTCTTACTTTCGCTCGGGCATTTTTATAGGTTATTTTATCGCTATGTGTTGTTAAATATCTGAGGTATTTCTCGGTGCATGGGGAGGCAATTATGCAAGTGTACTGAACAAAAAAAATTCACTTTTCATGCGTTTAAATCCATTTGTGTGACGATTATTACTGCCAAGACGATTTCAGAGGTCATGGAAAAAGCCATCAACATCGAGCTCATGAAATATCTGGAAGACTCAGGAATTATCAATGATAGGCAATATGGCTTCCGCCATCAGAGATCAACTGGTGACCTGCTCGCATACGTCTCACATATATGGCAGCTATCTATTGAAAAGTATGGAGAAACTTTAGCTGTGGCATTAGATATCTCCAAGGCGTTCGATCGAGTTTGACACCAGGGACTCCTCGCCAAGCTTCCATCTTATGGCTTGCCCGCTCAGCTGTGTTCTCTGCTTGCTAGTTTTCTCTCAAACAGGTCTCTCCATGTAGTGGTCGATGGAGTTTCATCTGACACTCTACTCATAAATGCTGGTGTTCCGCAAGGATCCATTCTAGCACCAACACTATTTTTACTTCACATCAACGACCTATTGAAAGCAACTTCATGTCCCGTACACAGCTTTGCCGATGATAGTACCCTCCATACCGCTTTCTCTTCCAGGGCCCCTATATCAGCCCGCGAAACCAGAAATGGACGAGGAAGAAGTGTTAACAATATAAATATGGACTTAGCAACAATTCTCGAATGGGGATCCAATAACTTGGTAGAATTCAATGCAAACAAAACACAAGCATGTCTTTTCTCTAGAAAAGCCGATCTCACTGTGCCTAACATAACTTTGTCAGGAGTAACCATACCACTGAAGTCATCCATATCGATGCTTGGTATTACTATCAGCAATAACCTTTCCCGAGAAAATCACGTGAGGTCCATTGCCAAAAGTACATCCCAAAAACTTGGTTTTTTGTTTCGCGCCAAGAGCTATTTCACCTCCAGTCAGCTGCTTATGATCTATAAGGCACAGATCCGACCTGTACTGAAGTACTGTTCCCATATTTGGAGTGCAGCACCTAAACATATCCTGAAGCTACTGGATTCTGTCCAAAAAAGGGCAACTCGTCTCGTCGGTGATGCCTTGCTTACAAACTCGCTCACTTGTCTGGAACACCGTAGAAAAGTTGGCGATTTGTCTCTATTTTATAGATATTTTCATGGGCGATGCTCTTCTGAAATATCAACAATCGTTCCTCCTTTGGCAGTCTCTTCGAGATTAACCCGTCAAGTTCAGTCTTCACACCCCTTCGTGGTCACTTTGGAGACCTGCAGAACATCACTTTCCAAAGACTCATTCATCCAACGAATTGCGAGGCTTTGGAAGTCATTGCCTAGGGAGGTGTTCCCCGAGGCATACAACCTCCAGAAATTTAAGAAGAACACCAACTCCTACCTTCTTTCCCTTGGTTCCCACGATGTTCTCTGAACATTACAGGGGATATCCCTTTTCGTGGGAACCAGAACATAAAAAAAAAAAAAAATCTTCGAAACGCACCTTCCGACTCTTCGGGGGCGTCGAGCATCGTTGGCCGAGCAACTTGTGTGACCGCCCGCTAAGATACGGTCCGACCGAAATCTGAAGATAGCCGGGAGACGGTCGAAACACGTAGCTTTGTGAAAAAAAATTATCGTTCGTATAGTAGGAAGCGGAAAATCGAAATCTCATAATCCCCGTCGTATTTTTAGATGTCTACAATTTTATTAACATTTTCTTTCGGTCATAAATTTTCGGTGCATTAATCGCCGTTTTAACAAACACACAAAATAGTCGAGAGTGATACTTTTTAAAACAACTCGTCCAGATCCGCATTCCCGAAAACTTTTCCATTTAGTGAAAAAATATTTCTCTTAGTGCACTGAAATCGCTGTCTGACACTTTTTCTAATACACCCATTGGTGCAACAAATCCTTTCTACTCTCGAATGGTTAAGGATAAGAAGAATAAACAAATCACACCAGAAAACCAAAAACCAGAAAAGATAAGTATTCGCTCTGATGATATAAAAAGTCATTTCAAACGTAGAATACAAAACCAATGGCAGAAAAAATGGTCTGCAAGCAACAGATCATCATCATCATTATCATTATCATCAGCCTATACTGTCCACTGCTGGACAAAAGCCTCTCTCATATTTTGCCATTTTTTCCGGTCCTGTGCCATCAGCGAGTCTCCCTATGTCGTCACTTCATCGGGCTGGTGGACGTCCTTTGTTTCTGTATGCTTCCACTTTTGGTCTCCATTGTAATATTTTTATTTCCATCGACCATCGGTTACTCTGGCCACTTGACCCGCCCAGTTCCACTTTATACGCAGAATGGTCTCGTCAGCATCTCTTCCTCCTGTATTGTGTCTGATGGTTCCTTTTGGGATTCTATCTCGAAGGGTTATTCCCAGCATGGATCTCTCCATCTATTAAAAAAGTTTGGTGAATCCCGTGCAATAGCCTTGGATATATCTAAAGCCTTTGACCGCGTTTGGCACCAGGCATAGTTAAGTAAATTATCTGCATACGTTCTCCCAACCAAACTGCGCCAATGGCTCTTGAGCTTCATGCAAGATCGCTCCTTACATGTGGCAGTTGACGGTATTTCTTCTGATGCGTTTAAAACCAATGCCGGGGTCCCCCAGGGTTCCATCCTGTCCCCCACCTTATTTCTTTTACACATCAACGACCTCTTGAAAACCACCACGAACGCCATTTACAGTTTCGCAGACGATAGCACACTTGTCTCAACTTTCACATCCTATCGATCACTTTCGGTGAATGATACAAATAGACTCAGGCAGGAACAGGTTGATTCCATCAAAAGAGATCTTAAACCAATCGTCGAGTAGGGAACCAACAATCTTGTTCAGTTCAACGCCCAAAAAACACAAAGTGCCACGTTTTCCAAGAAAGTGAATTCCTCGAATCATCCCATCACAATGTCCGGAAATACCCTTGAACCAAGTCCCTCCATCTCGATTTTGGCAGTCACGGTGTCCAATAATATGTCTTGGCATGACCATGTTGCTAACATCGCAAAGTCGGCAAGCCAGAGGCTAGGTTTTCTGTGGAAAGCCAGAAAGTTTTTTACTCCTGATCAACTGTGGACGTCGTACAAGGCTCAAATCCGACCTATACTGGAGTATTGCTCGCACATTTGGGGTTCAGCACCAAGGCATTATCTTCGTCTTCTAGATTCCATTCAGAAAAGAGCCATTCGCTTGATAAACAGCTCAACTCTCACAGATACCCTTCACCCTCTAGAACATAGAAGAAGAGTTGCAGACCAGTCATTGCTCTACAGATATTTCCATGGCAGGTGCTCCAGAGAAATAAAAACTCTTGTACCACCACTGGCCACATTCGGCCGAAGAACTCGGCACGCTGATCAGTCTCACACATTTACTCTCAAGCTTGACACTACAAGGACCAATCTTCATCAAGAATCCTTCTTTTACAGGGCTGCTACGGAATAGAATAAGCTTCCAACATCAGTTTTTCCAGAGAACTATGACCTGCAACTTTTTAAAAAGCGTGTCCACAATCATTTCCTTTCTATAATCCCTTTCCCTTTTAATAGTCGCAGTGCGGGCCGTCCGCGGCCCACACGATAGGTCTACCCTTTTTGCGACTATTTTCATAAAAAAAAAATCTTACGTTGCATGACTTGTATTTTCTGAGTGTTGTTCTTGGTCATTGTTAATGTCTCTGAACCGTATGTTACAACTGGAAGAACGCATTGGTTAAACACCTTCTTTTGTAAACACCTTGGAAGACCTTATGAGGACTCCACTGCTTGTGTCAGAATAAACGGAGCTTGCACGGACTGGTTTAACATCGAATAGGGGTGTGAGACAGGGATGTGTGGCTTCGCCATGGCTGTTTAACTTATGCATAGACGATTGTTTAAAAGATTTGAAAGAGAGTGCGTATGGATTGAAAATGAATGATTTGATCGTCAAATGCCTTCTTTACGCCGATGATCAAGTCATATTAGCGTCATCTGAAGAGAAGTTTATTTTGTAATTTAACATAATCTATACCTTTGATCCACTGTTGACCACTGAGCGATTCAGTGAGTACCATCTGTGGTAAACAGTGGATCAATTACATTATTTTTTTGAACAAACTTTGTCTTTTTTAAAAACCTTTTACGATGTAGGAATCATTATAATTTGATAACTAGATACATTAGTCGACCTCTGCTAGAATTTACAGCAATTCCGGCTGTAAATGTGGAAAGTAAGGGCTCATAAAAAAATACTGATCCACTGTTAACCATGTTACCCTACTTTAAAAATTAAAAAAAGTATATTTAGCATAAATTGAAACCATCCCTGATAGTTGTATTCAAATTAATAATGTGGGAACATCCCTTTTCAACGGTAGCAGATCATCCCCTCGGCGTAGGCCACCAATCGTACGAGATCGCCTCGTCAAATGTCATCTGTCGCTTGTCACCTGCCGCCCTAGAGCATTCCTAGCGATTTAAAAGACAATTTAAAGATTTTAGAGTAATTTTTCGATAGCTTTTCATTATTTTTTTCAAAAAAGTATCGATTTTCGCTTGAATCCAAAACGGCTCAAGGCGAGAGTCCGATCGAAAGGCGATTGATCTTGGTTTGTCGAAGAAAAAAAATGTTATATTTTTAACTCCGTGCCAAAAGTTCGGCTTGGTTTGTGTAAATGTATGAATGCGAATCAGCACATGGACGTGGACGTCCAGTTTCGAAATAATCGTCGCCGCGACGCTACCGTCGAATTTCGACGCCGCGAACATCACGAAGTAGCATTTTAAGTGGGGAAAAATAAGTTTTTTTTCTTTTTATTTTGGAGGTCGGTACAGTTTTCAAAATGGTTGTAGTGTTGTTTTGTTACGTGTGGTATTTTTAAAAAGTAAGTATATTGCAATTTGTTTAATCTTAAATTATTATGAATGTCTTACAAACTTTTAAAATATTTTTTATTTTTTCTACCCGAATTTTTATTCCATATATTCTCCGGCTTCTTAGGTTAAAATTTTGAGACAATCTATATAATAATAATATAATTTATTATATTAATATAGTTTTCAAAATTAATCGCGATTGTCAGGCGAGTTTTGGGACATTCTGTATAGCACAATTTCCTAAACATATAAAATAAAACACTTGTGAATTTTTGGTTTTCATTTTTTAAAATTTTAATTTTTAATTTAAAAATAGGCTATTAATGTTAAGCAAGTTTTGGGAGATTCTGTGTAGTGCATAAGATACCCAAAATATATAATAAAAATCTTGCGAATATTTGATATCATAAAACAACTCATTTTCTTTAATTTTCATTAAAAATAATAATTTTTTTAATTTGATTTTCAAAAAATAGTCTTCTCATTGTCAGGCAAGTTTTGGGACATTCTGTATTACTAAAGATATAGAATAAAAAGTTTGTGAATTTTTGGTTTTTTAAGACAACCCACTTTCTTTACTTATCAGCAAAATTTGTTCTTTTTTAAAAACATATTTAAAAAATAGTTTTATATGTTAGGCAAGTTTTGGAACATTCAGTATTGCACCGGTTGCCAAAGATATAAAATAAAAAGCTTGTAAATTTTTGGTTTTGTAAAATAACTTAATTTCTATAATTTTCGGTAAAATATCCTTAATTTTTAAAATTAATTTTTAAAAATAATCTTTTAATTCCCAGGCAAGTTTTGGGACATTCTGTATAGCACAATTCCCTAAAAATATAAAATAAAACGCTTCCGAATTTTTGGTTCTTATTTCTTAAATCTTGCGAATTTTTGTTTTTTTAAGACAACCTTCTTTTATTTTTTTCTTTTTTTAATAAACTTTTAAAAAAATAGTCTTATTATTGTTAGGCAAGTTTTCGGACATACTGTATTGCACAAGTTACCAAACATATAAAATAAAAAGCCTATGAATTGTTGGGTTTTATCATAAAACACATTTTTGTTAAAATTCCTAATTTCTTAAAGAAAAATGTCCTATTGACGACTAAGTTTTGAGACAAACTGTATTACACAATTTACCAAAATTATAAAATAAAAAATTTGCAAATTTTTTGGTTTAATAACCCATTGTCTGTATTTTTCAGTAATAAGGTATTATTTTTTTTATTAAGTCTTATATTGAAAGTATGAGGATAGTTCACGATTTGTTGTCACCAACATGGAAGCAAACACGTCAAAAAATGATACTATAATAAATTTTTCAACGTAATAACCTGCAACGTTTATGCACTTGGTATATCGGTGTTGGAGTGTCTCAAACCCTTTTGAAAAAAACATTCAGAACTTTGCGTCTTCAGCCATTCATCTACCGCCGACATAACTTTGTTTTCATCAGCAAAGCGGATTCCACGTAGACGATATTTTAATTTTGAGAATAGATGGTAGTCGCTGGGGGCCAAATCTGGAGAATAGGGGGGTTGTTCAAAAATGTCAAATCCCGCATTGTAAATGGCAGCCATTTCAACACAACTTTTGTACGCCGGAGCGTTGTCCTGGTGGACGAGCACACCTCGACTCAATTTTCCACTTCTCTTTTCTCTGATCGTTTCGCGTACTTTTGGTATTAAATTTGCATAATATTCACCTTTTTATGGTGCGCCCACGCGGTAAATAATCCACGAAAATAACACCTGCAAAATCCCAAAAAACTGTAGCCATGATCTTACCAGCTGAAGGGACAACACGAAATTTCCGAGGGGGAGTGGACTCCCCATGCCGCCATTCCATGATTTGTTTTTTGGATTCTGGATCAAAGTGATGAACCCATGTTTCGTCGACCGTCAGAAATTTTCGCTTAAAATTCATCGGGATTCCTGTTAATTCGTGGAACCCAACGTGCCGAGATTTTTTTGAGACCCAATTCCTGATGTAACATTTTTTTCAACGCTTCCAACAGAAAACCTACACCTCTGCTATATTCTCGACTGTAATTCTTTTGTCATTTAATACCATGTCATGGAATGAATTCACATTTTCTTTGGTCATCACAGCTTTGGGGGCTCCTGCACCTGGTGCATGTTGACAGGAGTCTCTTCCCAGTTTGAAATTTCGTGACCAGTTCTTGATTACCCTGTACGAAGGGGCAGAGTCACCCAATACTTCTACCATGTCCTTTCAAATTTCTTTCGGTGATAACTCCTTTATACTTTATCGCACCTCATATAAATTTTGTTTATTTTTATAAAATCACGCACACCTCAATGGTAAAATATTAATATTTAACAAACATGAACTGATGCGCTGTTGCTAATTGGCTCATACTAATGTCACACAATAAGCTTTTGCCTGACACCTTATTTGCATTTGTCATTCAACGCCTACTATATTAGGGACAACAATTCGTGAACTATTCTCATATATATGATATTCGATTTTAGATTTGACCCACGTCCCGGTTGTTTGCAGATAACGGCGAATACGAAATGATAAAATCACCACCAGGAAGTGCGGATATTTCCAGAATGCAGCCGATAACCTGCGAAACAGTCAACATCCAGCTGACCGAAAGATAACCGAAGCATGTAAAAAAATAATAATCAGAGCGGTGCCCAACTCAAAATGTTGGACATATTCAGAGGTCTAAAGGCGCTCGTTAGAGTAAGCCACATCCACATCGATTCGCCAGTATTTCGTTTACATTATTCCCTAACGTCCAGCATATTGATAGCCTTCAGTCTGATAGTCACCACCAGGCAGTACGTCGGCAATCCTATCGATTGCATTCACACCAAGGATATTCCCGAGGACGTCTTCAACACCTTCTGTTGGATACATTCCACGTTTACGGTGGCCACCAACAAGCAGGAACCATTCGCCAATATGTACCTGCCCGGCAGTCCAGGCATCAGGACCACGCACGACGACAAGGAGAAAAAAGTTTACAAATATTATCAGTGGGTCTGCTTTTGCTTATTTTTTCAAGTAAGTTTGCAACGTTCATTTTAGGTCCGCACAGCAGTCACAAATCGTTCGGATGGTGCGCAGTAGAGATAAATTACTAATGAAAGCTACACTTGCAGCATCCCTACTCCATCACGGCAGCAGCGCCACTTTAAGTTCCGAATCCAACAGAATTTTTTATACGAGAAAATGTATTGAAATTAAGAAAGAAATTAAAAATAATTTAGTTGTCTCCATAAGCCTGTCTCTTTTTGGGTACATTAACAATACAACCATAAAATTAAAATACTCACTGCGCGTCAGAGAAAACGGACCACCCCAAAATATTTCGAAAATATCCAATTTTTTAAATTTAGCTTATTTTTGTTGTAATAAATATATTTTGTATTTATTCAATAATGTATTTAGCATGTCATATGATGTTCATACGTGTTACGAACAGAAAGTAAGCAAAAATTTGAAAATGTATTAATTTATTGAAAATTAACACATTGAAATAACAATAATTGAATTCAGAAGACAAGAAATAACTCTTTGATAAGGCGTATTACCACCTTGATTATGGATGACACTTCTTATGCGAGTGGACATAGAACGCAGCACATTCTGAATAGGGGCCAATCGAAGGTGGTCCCAAATATTCTCAATAGGATTTAGATCTGGGCTTTGAGCGGGCTAGTTCATTTTGGCAATACCAATCTCTTCAAGGTACTCCGTTACCATTCTTGCCGTGTACGGTCGCGCGTTACCTTGCATTAGTAGAAAACCATTACCAACAAACCCAGCATATGGTAGCACATAGTCTTCTAGGATATCTGCAATATATCGTCGTGCTGTTGGCGCGCTTCTATCAATCACGACGAGATCCGTGTGCGCCTCAAAAGAAATACCTGCCCAAAACATTACTGAGCCACCCCCATAAGCAACCCTTGGTAACCGAGTACAGGCAGCATACCGTTCTCCGACTCTTCTGTAGACCTTATTTTTTCCATTTTTACCATAAAGGCACATTCTAGACTTATCCGTAAACAATACCTTTTCCAGTCATCAATTGTCCAATTCATGTGTTCACGGGCAAACTCAAGTCTGCGTGAGCTGCAGTAAGCAAGGGTCCTTTAGCTGGACTGCAAGCTGTCAAACTACTTTCTTTTAACCGTCGTCGAACAGTAGACATGCTGACTGCTGTTCTATGAGCTTCCTGAAGGCCGCTTTGGAGGATTCTAGCGGTTTGCTTTCGGTCTCGCAAAACAGCAACCTTGAGAAAGCGAGCTGTTGTTTTTCGTTTCGCACCTGTACCGGGCCGCTGTTGGTAAGAGCCCTAACAAACTATTGTCTTTTTCTTAAAGTGATTATCCTGCTTTCAGGGAAATTTTCCATAATTTTGTTCTCTTTATTATTGGTAAACTAGCAGACCCGGCAGAAGTTGTCCTGCTCGAACGTTGGCTTGTCTAATTTGGAAATATCACTATCAAACTCAGCGATCGCGATAACTATGAATTCGACAATAATATCGGCGTTTTTAATAGTTTGTATATTTCGTCACCTTCACTCGACACTAATACCAACCGTTTTTTATAAAAATAGATTAAGGGTTATGCAAAAAAGATCCGATGGGTAGCATAGCCTTCACGACCCCCCCCCTCAATATACAAGGCGAATAAAACAAACAAAAAATCATTCAAATCGGTCAAGCCATTTTTAAGTTTTAGCGAGATTAACGCACGGTGATTCATTTATATTGTTTCAAATCATTTGGGTAGCAGTTAGGAGTGACCAATTCAATAAAAATTCTTCGTTTTTTCAGTCGAGCTTTCGAAATGTTTATTTTCTTTTTTTTTCTTTTTCAAGACTTCTTAACATGAAATTATTAAAAAATGATCACAAAGAGGAACGCAAGATATTTTTTATTTAATTTCTTCCAAAAACAAATATTTTATGTTCCCTTTTGTGATAATTTTTTTAAAATTTCATGTTAAAAAGTCTTAAAAAAGAAAATAAACATTTTTGAAAGCTTGACTGAAAAAACGAAGAACTTTTATTGAATTGGTCACTCCTAACTCTGGTAAAAAACCAAAACTTTATTACTCTTTTGGTTGCATCTTTTGGAGAAAATCATCAGACCACTTATCATATTTTTAATAGATTTATTTTTGTAAATAAGGATAAAATTTTAACGTTCTTTTTGCTGCTCTACTCCTAGAAGTTTACAGATCAAGACACAGTTTACTACTAAATCAAATTATTTGTTGAAATAGTAATTTTCCTAACGAGTGCGGAAAGTGATGCTTTCCCGCACGCGACTGCCGTTAACCCGAACGACGCGGAGCGGAGTTCGGGTAAGCAGTCGAGTGCGGGAAAGACACTTTCCGCATGAGTTAGGAACAATACTTTTTCTACAAGCGTAGGAAACAAATTCATTTTTTCAATTATTTATTCATGCAAATGGAAACAACTAACAAGAGTAACATTTTCTATCCACTAATTATTCGTAATATTTATTGTAAATGTACAATTTGATGCATTATGTAAATTTATAGCGGAAGCCAGCATATTTTTTGAAGATGGCTGATTTCCTGAAGAAGAAGGTAACTCGGGCAATACATTATCGAAAGAAATCGGTGCAGGCACAGGCATCAAATCGTCGCCGATCGATATAGACGTGGATGGTTCTAAAATGCACCCGGAAGACGATGTAGTGTTCAAATTGAGAATTTTGTTGGACATTTCTTTTGGATTTTTCTTTTTTCGATTGGTGGAGTCTTCTAAATACCTCTCTGCAACTGAAGTCGATTTCCATCCTCCTAGGCGTTTGATATTAGTTATACCCACACCACAGTCAGCAAGTAAAGTGGCTGAGGAACGCCGGAAGCTGTGACCAGTGTAAAGCTCTGGATTTTGAAGGCGCAGATATACTGCTATTTCGGAGGGTATCTTTCCTATGGTATTGATTCCTACACATTGCACAGTACATTTTCCACTTTTGTAATACAAGAATAAACGACGGTGAGGAGTCTCTTTTGGACGTAAATGTACATACTTTCTGTATACGTTCAAAAAATAACCATCATTTGCTTCTTCAGATATCACGAAGGATCTAGAGGAATGATTTTTGGAATCCTTGATATTAACAATTATCAGGTTTTCTTTGTCGTCTATGTCGTCAATGGTGAGTTTTGTCAGCTCTTCTCGTCTGCAAGCACCAGCTAATCCAATAATTGCTACTAACTTAATCATGAGGTATATGTCATCGGGTGCTTCAGTCATAAATTTTGAAACGTCTTCTTGAGTGAAGATTTTGGCCTTTTTCGGTCGAAAACCGACATTCTGTCTTTTACTGAATGCAGTTGTTTTGTAAAATTTGCTAATATCCAAATTTTGCTTTACTTTGAATACACTCTTCAACATTGAATATTTTGCCCATAAAGTGTTCGGCTTCCATGTTTTAGACATTTCTAGAAAATAAGCCAAGAATACTTCTTCTTTATTTGGTGTTTTCACTTTTTTATTGTTGCACCATTCAATAAAACTCGTGTATTGCTTCTCATACCTTTGTTTAGATTTCGTTGGCAATAACTCTAAGTTCGCATCTGTAGCTGCTTGCACGATTTCTTGTGGAAGTTCTTCATCAGATGCATAATCCATTGTGGCAATTTCACTGAATCGAAAATTTTATATAAGTAACGCTTTGTCTGTCACTCTGACAATTACAAACAAATTTGTGTATTGATCGGCATGACAACATCAATTGTTACCTACTCGTTATCAGATCAATCAAAGCCTATATATAGGGTGATTTTCATAACAATACATTTTTATTTATCAATATTTGTTCATTTTTTCAATAAATAGTGCAAAATGATGGATGATTTTGAACAAACTCACTTAGTATTGCAACAAAAAAGCTTGAACTTTCATATTTTGTCACCCAACACTTATATTTTACGAGGATATCATATAAATGTTTTTCCCGCACTAGTGTGGGAAAACTTTTCCCGCACAACTGTGGGAAAATGACACTTTCCAAACTGAATTGCGTGCGGGTAGAGGGTGAATCACGCACGCTTGTAGAAAAAAGTAATTTACAATATTACAAGTGTAAACTCCAATATTGTACGGTTTCTATTTTTTTTACAATTCATAAGTATTGTTTTAAATTATCAGAATTTTGTGTGAGTTGAGTAAAAATATATTCAACATTCTCTCAACGGAGTGGCAATTGACAAGTGTTACTATTTGAGTTCTAGCATTTGCGAAAATTATACGAAATTTACAAAATAAAAAGATCATTATGATACTCGAAATTGTAAATGTTACTAAATAAAATAAATTTGATATAATGTTTATTTTACCTTCCGATAGAATTTTTAGATCAACAATTAATGGAGAAAAAGAAAACCCAGTCGGAAAACACATTTCCCATTGATACAATAAATAATTGAATCATAACGATGATATATTTTCGTTAATTGCTTTTCATGAACTTTTTTAATTATGCAGATATGAAAAAATATTTGCGGAACATTGAAATTTTATTGCAAAATATTGAGGTGTACGGTATCCTGTTGACGAACACCAAATATGCCAAATATTCGTAATTCAAATAAATAATAACGTAATTCAATGAAATGTAAGGCTGTGTGCACATACCAATATAATTAATAAATAAAACAAAACTTGTACGAGGATAGTTCACGAATTGTTGTCCCTAACATAATTGGCGTTGAATGACAAATGCAAATAAAGTGTCAGACATAAATTTATTGTATGACATTAGTGTGTGCCAATTAGCATCAGCGCATCAGTTCATGTTTGTTAAATATTAATATTTTACCATTGAGGTGTGCGTGATTTTATAAAAATAGACAAAATTTATATAAGGTGCGATTAAGTATAAAGGAGTTATCGCACCTTGAGAAATTTATAAGGACATGGTAGAAGAATTGGGTGACTCTGCCCCCTCGTACAGGGTAATCAAGAACTGGTCACGAAATTTCAAACTGGGAAGAGACTCCTGTCAACATGCACCAGGTGCAGGAGCCCCCAAAACTGTAGTGACCAAAGAAATTGTGAACTTAGTCCATGACATGGTATTAAATGACAGAAGAATTACAGTCAAGGCTATAGCAGAGACATGTTAGAATGGTTGAAACAATTTTACATTAGAAATTGGGTCTCAAAAAACTATCTGCACGTTGGAAAGCATTAACAGGAATCCCGATGAATTTAAGCGAAAATTTCTTACGGTCGATGAAACATGGAAACATAGGGGTTTCCCTCCCGCTCGAAAATTTCTTGTTGTCTCATCAGATGCTAAGATCATGCCTACAGTTTTTTGGGTGTTATTTTCGTGGATTATCTACCACGTGAATGCGCCGTAACAGGTGAATATTATGCAAATTTAATACCAAAAGTACGCGAAATGATCAAAGAGGCTCCAGATTTGGCTCCCAGCGACTACCATCTATTCCCAAAATTAAAAGAACATCATCGTGGAATTCGCTTTGCTGATGATAACGAAGTGATGTCAGCGGTAGATGAATGGCTGAAGATTCAAAGTTCTGAATTTTTTGTAAAAGGGTTTGAAACACTTCAACACCGATATACCAAGTGTATAAACGTTGCAGGTGACAATTTTTTTCAAAAGGATTTGAAACACTTCAACACCGATATCTCTCTCTCTCGTCGTTCTCTCATTACTGAGAATCGTGATCACCAATACCGATATACCAAGTGTATAAACGTCGCAGGTGACTATGTTGAAAAATAAATTAGTTTCATTCTTCTCACGTGTTTGCTTCTATGTTAGGAACAACAATTCGTGAACTATCTTCCTATTTCGTGTATAAAAAACTTTTTATTGCATAGCGCTCTCGACACTTAACTCATCTTTAGTGCTATTTGTCAGGTTTACAAGAACCATAAAATTATATATGACAGATAAGAACATAACATACATACAACATAACATAAACATTACTTCTGAAAAATAAACCAAAAATTTGAACTCCTGAAAAAAAATTACAAATCTAACGTAATAAAGGTTCAAATAAACCACCTTGTTGTGCCAAACATGGAATTTATTTATTATTATTTAATTATTCTGACAGTTCGACAATTCAGCTATTTCCTATTAATTTTGGGGACATTTTGTTTCAACGGGATGATTCAAGTCACAATTTGTAAGCAGTGACACAATTTCTCCTAACGACATTTCCTGATCCGTTTAATATCTACACGTGGTTCGATCACGTGGCCTCCCAGATCTTCATATTTATCTACAAATGATTTTTTTTTGGGGATATCTAAAAGAATTTGTTTATTGACACTAATTTGAGAAAGATGAAATTTTTAATGGATTAAGGGAGAAAATGATCCAACTTTTTACCAAGATTACACCGAATTTGCACAGCGATATGAGATTATCTCTGTTTCTGTTTGGCATAACAAGGTGGTTTATTTGGATCTTTATTACATTAGATTTTTAATGTTTTTTTAGATTTCAAATTTTTAATGTTATATTTTTTAATTTTATTATATTATATATAGAAAGACTAGTAGAATTTATACAAGAAAAAGAAATGGTAGTAACAAACACATTATATAAATTGCCGCCGAGAAAAATCTACACGTGGAAATCGCCCCAAGATAGGGAAAACAGAATAGTGAGAAAACAAATTGATTATATCATGATTGGGAAAAGACACAGGAATAGCATAAAATCCACCAAAACATACCCGGGTGCAGACGTAGCCTCTGATCACAATCCTGTAGTGGCAACATTCAGGCTAACCCTAAAACGCATTAAACAAACCCATAAAAATAATAAGATTAACATCTCAAAACTAAAAAACGAAGACATTAGAAACAAAGTCAAAGAATAAGTAAATGACAAAATACACTTAATGCAAGGGAAAAATCAAGATGAAGAGAACGTGAATGTAAAATGGAGTAACATCAAGAACACAATAGTAAACACATATAAACAAGAACTAAAACAGGAGAGTAAAGAGAACAAAAAGGATTGGATGACAGAGGAAATTTTGGAACTGATGGAAAAGAGAAGAGAGGCTAAGAGTATGAACAAACAGAGATACAAAGAGCTACACCGACAAATACAAAAGAAAGTGAGGGAAGCGAAGGAGAAATGGATAAATGAAAAATGCAACGAAATCGAGAGAATGCAAAAGATACATGACACTTTTAATCTACATAAAAAGGTCAAAGAAATGACCAGCGGCTTCAGAAGGAATCAGAACAACATACTAATGGATGAAGGTGGAAACATAATGCTAGATTTAGAAGACAAACTTAAAACATGGAAGAAATATATCGAAAAACTGTTTGAAGACGAACGAAACAGGCCCCAACTAACACGAAAGGTAAAAACAGACAATCCAGACATAACAAGCGAAGAAGTAATATATGCACTTAAAAACACAAAAAATGGGAAAGCACCTGGCGCGGATGAATTACCTGTGGAATTGCTAAAACTACTCGAAGAAGAACACATACCAATACTTACGGAACTGTTCAATGCGATTTACAAAACTGGAGTTATACCCAGAGAATGGCTAACATCCACATTTATAGCAATACCAAAGAAAAACAATGCGAAAAAATGTAGCGAACACAGGACTATTAGCTTAATGAGCCACACATTCAAAGTATTTATAAAAGTTACTCACAACCGGATACACAAGAAACTGGACAATGAGATAAGTGATTTCCAGTTTGGGTTCCGGAATGTAACGGGCACAAGGGAGGCATTGTTTGTTGTAAACGTACTGACACAGCGATGCTTAGATGTGAATAAAGAAGTATACGCATGTCTAGTAGACTATAAAAAGGCGTTTGACAGAGTACGACATGACCAACTCATGAAAATTCTAAGTGAAAAACAAATAGATACTCAAGACATAAGAATTATAGAAAACTTATATTACAATCAAACAGCAAACATCAGAATAGGCATTACACAGACGGAAGATATAGAGATCAGGCGCGGAGTGAGACAGGGATGCGTGCTTTCCCCTTTGCTGTTCAACATCTACTCAGAAGCGATCATGAAAGAAGCATTAGCTGAAGAAGAAGCTGGAGTGCGAGTTAATGGGATACCTATTTCAAATATAAGGTATGCGGACGACACTATGTTGCTAGCCGAGAATGCCATCGACCTACAAAGAATGGTACAAAAGGTACATAATGTCAGTATTCGATACGGGCTAAACATGAATCTCAGCAAAACAAAATTCCTTGTATTCACAAAGGCCCGAAACAACAACACACAGCTGATAGTAAACAACCAGATAATAGAACGGGTATATAAATATAAATATTTGGGAACATGGATTAACAGCAACAATGATTATGCTAGCGAACTGAAAGCAAGAATTGAAATCGCACGCAGAGCCTTCATAAATATGAAACAGTTTTTCTGTAACAGAAATTTAAATAACGATCTCAAAATACGTATGCTGAGATGCTACATATTCACCATCTTACTATACGGCATATAAGCGGCCACATTGACAAAAGTCATGATGAGAAACATAGAAGCATTCGAGATGTGGCTATACAGGAGAATACTTAGAATATCTTATATGGACAGAATTACAAACGAAGAAGTACTAAAAAGACTCTCAAAAGAAACAGAAATTAATAACGAAATAAAAATCAGAAAATTACAATATCTGGGCCACACTATGAGAGGAGAGAGATACCGAATGCTACAAGTGGTGATGCAGGGAAAGATTGCAGGGAAGCGCAGCGTGGGAAGAAGACGAATGTCGTGGCTCCGCAACCTGAGAGAATGGTTCAACTGTTCATCAAATCATCTTTTCAGATCAGCAGTCAACAAAATGCAAATAATCATGATGATCGCCAACCTTCGACGGAAGACGGCACCATAAGAAGAAGAATATTATATATATTTTATTTTCAAAGCCTTTCAAACCAAAACAGTTTTGTGCTGATCGACTGGATACCATAAAAATCAAAGGTTTGCATTAAAATTTCTATGTTTCATAAATATTTTTAACTTCCCAGTGAAAGTTATAGTAATGGGTCCGATTTTGCGAATCCCGAATCTTGACATATCTCCACATTTCAAGGTCCCCAGATTCGAATACAATATTTTTAAGTGGACGTCTGTGTGTGTGTATGTACGTATGTGCGTATATTCGTATATTCGTATGTGCGTTCGAAATTATTTTTCGTCTCAATTATCTCGAGAACAAAAAATGATATCGACGTGGGATCAATTGCATTCGACGCGTAATTACGCAACTTAGAACTGATTCGATTTTCAGCAAAGTCGGTCAAGCTGTTTTTTATGGAGAATCAAAAAACTAAAAAAAATGGTAAGCTATCTGAATTTTGCAATTCATAAATTATACTATTATTAATGCAAAATTTTAAGATCTTTTGAATAATATGATTATTGCATGTTAGGAATATTTGTATAAAAAATACGATGACAATATTTCATAAAAAGAGATAGTTTTAGAAAACAAAAATAGGAATTGGAGAATTTTAAACATGCGTCAGTATTGAGAGAATTGCATTGAAGACGCTATAACAGTGAAAAATTATTGTAAGTAATAATCAAGCATTGTTTATAACAATTGAATATTGTTACTAACAAATGATTATTGATCATCATAATCAAACAAATTTTTCAATTGTTATAAACAAGTGTAAATAGCTCCCGCTTATGAAATGATAAGAAAAAGTTTGAAAGAATACAGTTGAAATGAACAGAATATTGTTAATGACAATAATTATAATTTGTTATAAACAATTTGAAATCGTTTTTTATAATAATAATTATAACAACACACTATGGTATTCTTTTTTTCTTTCCACTGGGAAGTTAGTCGTGTGGACCTTTCGGGTTGCACCCAGACAACTGATATTTCTATATCTGTAGTGTTAAAAATGACGATTTCATTAGCAATTATCGGATTTCCGATCGTTAAAGATGAAATAAATGTGAAACAGATAATGTTTCAGCTTTGACGGCCTACAATTCGGAAACAATAGGTGTTTGAATTGACACTCCCGTGTAAGATTTTGTTGTAGTTTTTTTCCCGAGTATGTACTTGATTTAAAACGTTCCTATTTCGTAACAACGAGAGCACTGAACTCAGAAAACGGAATACATTTGAAATGGGCGGTAATTTTGATTCTTAAAATATACGCTTTTGCAGCACGTAGACGTAAAGGCGGACTGTTAATTTAAATTTTTATAGTAAGTGAATAATTTTTGTCTATTTACAAAACACTTAGTTCGAAACAATTGACTGTTTTCGTACGTCTCGATTGAACAAATGAAGTGGGGAACCAACAATCTTGTTCAGTTCAACGCCCAAAAACTCAAAGTGCCACGTTTCCCAAGAAAGTGAGTTCCTTAAATCATCCCATCACAATGTCCGGAAATACCCTTGAACCAAGTCCCTCCATCTCGATTTTGGGAGTCACGGTGTCCAATAATATGTCTTGGCATGACCATGTTGCTAACATCGCAAAGTCGGCAAGCCAGAGGCTAGGTTTTCTGTGGAAAGCCAGAAAGTTTTTTACTCCTGATCAACTGTTGACGACGTGCAAGGCTCAAATCCGACCTCTACTGGAGTATTGCTCGCACATTTGGGGTTCAGCACCAAGGCATTCTCTTCGTCTTCTAGATTCCATTCAGAAAAGAGCCATTTGCTTGATAAACAGCTCAACTCTCACAGATACCCTTCACCCTCTAGAACATAGAAGAAGAGTTGCAAACCAGTCATTGCTCTACAGATATTTCCATGGCAGATGCTCCAGAGAAATAAGAACTATTGTACCACCATTGGCCACATTCGGCCGAAGAACTCGGCACGCTGATCCTTCTCACCCATTTACTCTCAAGATTGACACTACAAGGACCAATCTTCATCAAGAATCCTTCTTTTACAGGGCTGCTACGGAATGGAATAAGCTTCCAAAATCAGTTTTTCCAGAGAACTATGACCTGCAACTTTTTAAAAAGCGTGTCCACGATCATTTCCTTTCTATAATCCCTTCCCCTTATAATAGTCGCAGTGCGGGCCGTCCACGGCCCACACAATAGGTCTACCCTTTTTGCGACTATTTTTATAAAAAAAAAAAAGTAACAGCTTGAAAAATTTGGCGAGCTCTATTATATACGCATTTGCAGAGGAAAATTAAAATTTACCTACAAATAATGAGTCAAAAGTTTCAAGAAAGCAAACCTTGGTCACAGCTATGAAAGGACTACTATTATACTATAGTTGCATACACAGAACAACTCATAAAACGTCTTGCCAACACATCAGTAGAGATAAATAACTAATCTCAGAAAAAATGAAGCTTACACGGACTGATTTAACATCGAAAAAGTTGTTAGACAGCGATGTGTGGCTAGTGTTAATTTATGATTGGATTTATTATTGTTTGAAAGTCTTCCAGATTCTCTGTAAGAATAGCTGCATCATCAAAGTATCTAATATTGTTGATTGTTTCTCCGCCGAGTCTAACACCTTTTTGTCTGTCATCCAAAGCTTCCCTAAATATTTCTTCTGGGTATAGGTTAAAATTACTTGGTGATAGAAGACAGTCTAGTCGTACTCCATGTTAAATGGGCAGTTTTTGAGTGTATGCATAATGCCCTAAAAATCAGATGCAAGAAGACGAAAGTAATGGGTTTTGAAAGAAAAGAAGGCATGACAAAATGCGAAGTACCGATTAACGGAGAAAGAGAGAAAAGCACAACTATGATATTAAGCAAAGCAGGGAAATACATAAAAGGGGCCCTACGTAATGTTATGAGCAGACAGAGCGTGTCAAAAAGGTACGGCTGGTTGTGCATAAAAGAGTGCTGGTACTTATGTATGGTAGTAAATGTTTAATTTGGCTGACGAAGCAAAAATCAAAAGAAAATAAGATCAATGATGCGAAGACGAGTAGTCTGAGAAGTATAGCTGAAGTGACTGATGAATAAAGTGAGAAAAAGTGAGGTAAGGGAACGCTGTGGTGTGAAAGATGTGGTAGGTTAGGTTAGGTATCATGCGAGTGGGGCGTAGGTCGCCCCTCCACTACGACCTTTAGTAGGTCTATTGTGGCTAACCCCTGGAGGTTAAAGTTCACCGCAGAATCCAGCTCTTCTCACGACTTTTATGGTTGTGTGGGGTAAGATTTTCTTGAAATCGGTAGGTTCTAGGTTGGTATAACCAAATATGTTAAACCTTATTCTTCCCAGGCCGGAGCAGGAACATGGTGTAAGTTCAGCTGTTTTATCTTCCACGCAGCAAAACCGACAGTCCATTTGTTGATTGAGACCTATCTTTCCGAGATGGTATCTTAGACGACAGTGTCCTGTAAGCAGTCCCGTTAGAATTCGCAGGTCATTCCTGCTCCATTCTAGGATCTGCTTAATTGTGTTTCTCGAGGGTTTATGTAAGAACGCCTTCGAGTGAGTCAACCCTGGTAAATCGGACCAGTACGTGAGTATTTACCTCTTCGCCTAGTCCGAAATAATTGTTTTGGCAGCACATGTAGTGACTCCAAAAACCAGTTCTGGTCCAGTGACCGAAGATTCGGTCCCCTGTTTTGCAAGGATGTCGGCTTTATCGTTTCCCTCTACCCCCTGGTGCCCAGGTATCCACAGCAGGGTCACCCTGTTGTTAGCATCAAGGTACTCTAGGGATTCGATGCAATACCAAACAAATTTAGAATTTATCTTGTTGGAGCTCAGTGATTTTAAAGCAACCTGGCTGTCTAATATTATACTTATGTTTTTGTTTACTGGAGGTCTGTTAGTCAGCTCTCTTGCACACAATTCGATAGCGAAGACTTTAGCCTGATATGGTAACAAAGATAAATACAGGAAAGCTTAGATAGTTTGGACACGTAGAGAGATTGGATGAAAGATCAGATCTTGATCAGTTTGAAATTGTTTTACATACAGGCCAGATTAGGAGTACCTACAACCGACGAGCATGTATGAAAGCGCGTATGAAAGATGTGTGAGAACCGTTGCAAGTGAAAAGAAATGGTCTCTGCCTACCGCTACGAGAAAGAGGCGTGACTATATGTATGTATGCATGCACGAATCAAGAAATAGGCATAAGAGAGGTAGAAATTGCGAAAAAATGGTACAGCGGTTGAGTGAATAGAATACCTATTTTAAAAAATTACTCATTACTTATTGTAAATATTGTTTCAAAAACGTTTCGATGTTTATTAAGCAATCGTCCGCAGATACAACGATAAAATAAACAAAAATGATGTAGTTTTTTTGGAAGCGCGAGCTTAGTTAATAATATTATAAAAACGTTCTTTCTCAGATTAGTTTGTTTGTTTTTTTTTTGTTTTGGAAACGTCCTAAAATAAACAACTGGCAATCGAGAAACGCCAACTGGTAGACGTCCGCATCTCGACGCACCTAAATATTCTGTTAATGAATAAGATGTTGATAAATCGTGCGTTTTTCTTGAATACTTAAACGATCTTCTAATCACAGAACTTTTATTTTTAAAATTTTTCACTGCATCTCTCATTTTTACCGCCTTTTTGATGTCAGTCAAATTTATTATTATTTAGTTTTGGGTGCGGGTTATAAAATAAAACAACAGTTTTATTGGATACCTATAGTTCGCTTCTGTAGAAACCAGAATAATATTTCGGAGTGTAAGAAAAATTACCCGCTTTCTCTAAAATTTATTGTTAACAACAATTAAACAAACTTTAGTTCCGCATTTAAATAACAGTTTTAAGGAAACAGTAAACTACAAATGTAAAAATTCTGTTTATGTCAACCATTTCTTTCAAACTTTTTCTTATCATTTCATAAGCGGGAGCTTTTTTCAATTGTTTATAACAATTGAATTTTTTTTTAAATATTTTGATTAATAATCATTTGTTAGCAACAATATTTAATTGTTATAAACAGGGCTTCATTATTACTAACAATAATTTTTCACTGTTATAGCGTCTTCTCTCAATACTGATACAAGTTTAAAATTCACCAATTCCTATTTTTGTTTTCTATCTCTTCTTATGAAATATTGTCATCATATTTTTTATATAAATATTCCTAACATGCAATAATCATATTATTCAAAAGATCTTAAAATTCTGTATTAAAAATAGTATAATTTATAAATTGCAAAATTCAGGTAGTTTACCATTTTTTTTTAGTATTTTGATCCTCCATAAAAATCAGCTTGACCGACTTTGCTGAAAATCGAATTAGTTCTAAGTTGCGTAATTATGCGTCGAATGCAAGTGGCCCCACGTCGGTATCATTTTTTGTTCTCGAGATAATCGAAACGAAAGATAATTCCGAAAGCTTACTATTTTTTTAGTCATTTGATTCTCCATAAAAAACAGCTCGACCGATTTTGCTGAAAATCTAATCACGATTGTTTAAAAGATTTGAAAGAGAGTGCGTCTGGATTGAAAATGAATGATTTGATCGTCAAATGCCTTCTTTACGCCGATGATCAAGTCATATTAGCGTCATCTGAAGAGGAGTTGCAGGCGATGGTTAGTGTTATGCCCTGAAAATCAAAGGGATGAAAATAAATGTAAGCAAAACGAAAGTAATGGTTTTTAAAAGAGAAGAAAGTATGACAAACTGTGAAGTTTTGATTGAGCGAGAAAGAGTGGAACAAGTAAATGAGTTTGTATGCTTGGGTTCAAAGTTTACGAGAGATGGAAAGTATGACAGTGACATTGAGCGAAGGGTGTTGGCAGGAAAACAAATAAATGGTGCACTACATAGCTTTATGAACACCCAGAAAGTGTCAAAAAAGGCACGTCTGGCTGTGCATAGAAAATAGGATTAATGCTGTGGATATGAGTAGTCTGAGAAGTATAGCCGGAGTGACTCGGTTGGATCAGGTAAAGAATAGTGAGATAAGAGAACGCTGTGGTGTAAAAGAAGATGTGGTTACAAAGATAGATAAAGGAATGCTTAGATGGTTTGGACACGTAGAAAGGATGGATGAAGGAAGATTGACGAAACAAATTTATAAGGTGAGTGTGAATGGACAAGTCGGTAGATGTTGACCTCGGCGAACATATCAACATTGTTTTGAAGAAAGGCCAGGTCTTGAGTACCAACACCCGAAAAGCATGTATGAGAGCACCGATGAAAGTAGCGGAAGCACCCCTACGAAAGGGGTGGGTAGGGGATGAAATATAAAAACTATTAAAAAGGCCGATATTAGTGTCAAATTCATAGTTTTCAAAGTGGCTAAGTTTGATTGTGATATCTCCAATGTAGTTAGCACTCATACTAAAGGGGTGGGAAGGGGATGGAATATATAATCTTTTAAAAACGCTTTATTAGTGTCGATTTTATAGTTTTCGGTATCACTGAGTTTGATAGTGATATTCCTAAAGCAAGCCAACGTTCTGGCAGGACAACGTCTGCAGTGTCCGCTAGTTCTATATAATTTTTAGCTCTGTTATTTTCAGGAATACCATCAATTACTGTTTTAAAGCTATTCCGGACTTGTTTTTCGTGATTATTGAGTAACTGTGTAAATTCGTCACTGGCCATTATATTTATTAAAGGTTGTTCTCTTAACACAATAGAAAAAATCCATGAAGAGTTTCACTTGGATCGGGAAAAATTTGCCCCTTGCAAACTAAATAAAAAAACATTCTTTTGCGGTAGATTTTAAGACATTAATAAGATGCTTCATCTAATTGAGAACACAATCCTCCAAGCTGGGGTTCTCAAAAGGTTAGACTTTGTTCTTTAATAAAAAGACCTAATTTTTTAAGCATTTTGCTTGTCTATTAATGAGTACATTGTTTTGCTTTATAGAAAACCCCTGACAAAATTTTTGCTACAACTTTTGAGCAATACTTCTTCTTTAAGGTGAAAAAAAAACATTCAAAGAACTGCAGGTCCATTGGAAAGAGATGAAACTTTGAACGCCCTGTATTTTAACGAAAATTATAAATTGTGAGGTATTTCCGATCAAAATTTGGCAGCATACAAACTTTTTGTTCTTTCGAAACGATATTGGCAAACATTTGAAGCTATTACGTAGCAATCAGATATTAGACATTGTTTACGTTTATCTTTCTAACGTTACATACTCAGAACGAATTAGTTTAGTCGAAGATTTCCTCCAAGGTCTTTGGATGCGCATCAAGAGGAAGCTTAACAGTCGTTTATCGTATCAACTGACGAATTTAAAGTTAAACATTCGACCCACTTTTGTTAAAAACAAAATAGTGACCCAAAAACCTCTATTTAGCATCTGAAGAGGCTACAAAACCAATATTCGACATTACGAAGACAACGAAAAATATTTGAAGCTGTGAAAATAAGAGCTCAATTTATAGGCAAGCTTATGACTGCTTCTGAAGAGACTTCAAAGCCCGCAACAGGGATCACGAATAACAAGAAAAATAGCCGTGTTTGAAGCTACGAAACTGTGAGCCTCATGCATAGTATATTATTAAGTGATTGCTACAACTACAAACCTTACAAGTTAAAAAAAAGGGCTCTCCAAACTGTTATTAAGAATAAAAAAAGCAAAATAAACGTTTGGCTATAGGTATCTCGCAAATAAGAAAGAGCGCATTAGCTTCATAGATGCTGCAGACGATATTTGAATACGTTTACAAATGCATTAGAAACATGTTGCTTAAGCTGCAAGATTATAGTGCTTTTGATGTTTATTGCAAAAATTTTGAAAAGGAGTGAAGATGATTCCCGGACACCGTGGATCCTAACTCATTATTTAACAGCAATCGACCAATCACAGATTCACAATTATCTGAGAGGCTTAGACTAATGACAAAACAGCAAATCTACCAAAAAAAATTCTCAAGAAGGTTTTGCTTCATTTGACGTGTCACGGCTTGGCTTCCGCGAATGTCAGATCGACTGTTTTCTTAGTTTTAACTTAGATCTGTCACAATCAAAATATAAAATAAATAGTTGTGATTGGGAAAGCAGCGATAGTGAGAATAATGAGATCTGTACACCACCGGATTTATTACAACAACTCTAAACTTATTGCCTAAAAAATACGTGGCATAGCTTTATGTGCAGCCAAAAAGTAACAAAAAAGGCACGTCTGGCTGTGCATAGAGGTGTGTTGGTTCCTACACTTATGTACGGTAGTGAATGTTGGGTTTAGCACAAGAACCATGAAAATAGGATGAGTAAGGAGATGAGTACTCTGAGAAGTATAGCCGGAGTGACTCGGTTGGATAAAGTAAAGAATAGTGAGATAAGAGAACGCTGTGGTGTAAAAGACGATGTGGTTACAAAGATAGATAAAGGAATGCCCAGATAGTTTGGACACGTAGAAAGGATGAATGAAGGAAGATTGACGAAACAAATTTATAAGGCGAATGTGAATGGACAAGCCGCTAGAGGTCGACCTCGACGAACATATCCTGATCAGATCAAAATTGTTTTAAAGAAAGGCCAACAACCGACGAGCTTGTATGAGAGCACTGATGAAAGTAGAAAAAGCAAAAGATGTGTGTAAGAACCTTAGCAGAAGTGGAAGAAAGTGGTCTCTGCCTACAACTACGGGAAAAAGGCGTGACTATATGTATTTATACTCGGAATTCATGGATTGGCGAAACTTGAACCAGGCACATTTATTCTCGGAAAATGTCCTTCTCGCTGCGGGTGCTACAGCTAATTGTTTCTGTAGTAGATGTTGGAAGTTTTTTTTTTCCAAACGAATTGATTGAATAATGCTCGAATGATGCTCTTTGTCAACTTGCAAGATATGGTTTTATTGATGATAAATTGCTGTGTCCTGTTATTTTTATTACAGCTTGTTCTAATATTCAGCTTTTAATCTGGCTATTGCAAATACTTCAGATTTATTTAGAGCTGATGCACTAGATTTTCTCTTTTCGGGTTGTGCTTGCAGGATTTTTCGTTTAGCATTACGTGTAGCTCGTGATAAATTTAACTGAACGTCCGTGAAAGGGTTAAATACAATATTGAATTCGTTATAATATTTACTTTGTAGCATTTTAGCGGTGGTGTTCCAAATTGTATTAACTACCGCTTTTTTGTAGTCTTCTTCATTACCTTTTGGCATATTAAATGCCAAATCTTGCAATATTACATTAAATTTATCGATGGAAGTATCTGGCTCAAATTTATATCTTTTTGCATCGTAAAATGTAGAAAATTGTCGCCATATTGATGATTGCGTCGCAACTGTATTAGTAGGCACACAGGTATTAACAATTTGACTAATTTCGGCGTTCGTAGACTCACCGAATCGACTCATTGTTAGTGCTTGTAGATTGTATTCTATTCGAGGCCCGGGATTACGAGACTTCGAGCAAAGTTTATCAGTTACCTGGGGGCTAAGTTTCTGACATCGGAGGGCTTTAGAAAGGCTCCTTCCAGAAACTTAAGCCTCTTGCAGAAAAGCGCTGGGCATTCGCAAGGCAAATGTTCTGCAGTTTCAGCGAAGTTCTCGCAGTAGCGGCAACTATCACTCTCTGTTTTGCCCATCTTTTTAAGGTGATACCTCAGAGGGCAGTGTCCAGTGAGGAGCCCCGTCACCAGTTTCAAGTCTTTCTTGTTTAACTTGAGAAGCTGTTTTGCTTTCCTTGGCGAAAGGCTCATCTTTCAAGTGGGCTTTGGAAAGTCCACAGAAGGGTTCTGTGCCGGAAAATTATGAATTTGCCCCTTCTTTGGCAAGGCAATCTGCTTCTTCGTTGCCCTTAACTCCCTTGTGACCTGGAACCCACATCAGAGTAACCTGATTGTTTGCTGCCAGTTGTCTCAGGGACTGTTTACAGTCCCAAGTCAGCTTAGACTCACAAGTGTATGACTTCAGAGCTTTTATTGCTGCTTGGCTATCTGATAAAATAATTATTTCTGCCCTTCGTTGTTAGTGCTTAGAAATTCAACAAGTAGTTGATAAACATGTCAAATTATTTATTTTGTCAACCAACACCGCGATAAATGATAAATGAATAAGTGAAAAAACCACTAGTACATTTTTCGCTGTAAAAGTTGCAGCTTACTTTTGCCGCTGTCAAAGTGAAAATTGCACTGCGGCATATGCGATTTTTTATACATGAGTTGAGTTGTCATAAATAATATTTAGATTGCATTAAAACTCCGACTATCGTATAGTCGTGAAGAAAGTAAAGTCTTCTACTCGCGTATAACGATGACTATTATTATGCGCTCGTTGAAGAATTTACTATTTCGTATAATTTTATATTGTGTTAATTTTGTCCATGAGTTTATTTTTCTAGTTAGCTATTTCCGAAGCTGCGTTATTAGACGTTTTACAAATTATGATTCTCACCAGGAAGCTATTTATCACCTAAAAAAAGATGTCTATTAACTGATTGAATTTCTTTGACGTTCTCTCGACGAACAATCTACGGTGTAAACAATGACTTTACGATTTCCTTGAAGCGCTAATCATCAGCGTCTTTTTTTTGGAATTTGTATTGATTTTAGTGACGTAAGAACCGTTGATGGTAATACGGACCTTATTTATGCACAAATTAGCACTTACGTTAGTGCAAACAACTAAAAATTCTTCTCAGATAGCGGATTTCTTTGTTAAAAAAAATCCCTAGAGCATAAATCGGGGCTGTAAAGGGGCACAATTCTCGAATGGGGATCCAATAACTTGGTAGAATTCAATGCAAACAAAACACAAGCATGTCTTTTCTCTAGAAAAGCCGATCTCACTGTGCCTAACATAACTTTGTCAGGAGTAACCATACCACTGAAGTCATCCATATCGATGCTTGGTATTACTATCAGCAATAACCTTTCCTGAGAAAATCACGTGAGGTCCATTGCCAAAAGTGCATCCCAAAAACTTGGTTTTTTGTTTCGTGCCAAGAGCTATTTCACCTCCAGTCAGCTGCTTATGATCTATAAGGCACAGATCCGACCTGTACTGGAGTACTGTTCCCATATTTGGAGTGCAGCACCTAAACATATCCTGAAGCTACTGGATTCTGTCCAAAAAAGGGCAATTCGTCTCGTCGGTGATGCCTCGCTTACAAACTCGCTCACTTGTCTGGAACACCGTAGAAAAGTTGGCGATTTGTCTCTATTTTATAGATATTTTCATGGGCGATGCTCTTTTGAAATATCAACAATCGTTCCTCCTTTGGCAGTCTCTTCGAGATTAACCCGTCAAGTTCAGTCTTCACACCACTTCGTGGTCACTTTGGAGACCTGCAGAACATCACTTTCCAAAGACTCATTCATCCAACGAATTGCGAGGCTTTGGAACTCATTGCCTAAGGAGGTGTTCCCCGAGGAATACAACCTCCAGAAATTTAAGAAGAAAACCAACTCCTACCTTCTTTCTCTTGGTTCCCACGATGTTCTCTGAACATTACAGGATATCCCTTTTCGTGGGAACCAGAACATAAAAAAAAAAACACGAATATAGCTGGAGATTATCGAGGAACTTTGTGACTAGCAAAAAGATGTTTTGATAGAATGTTCGTAAAGTTAATAAAGTTTTGGTACCGCAGCGCGTTTGCCGACGATTAGAGTACATTGTACGCGCGTACGTAAAATCGCAACAAGAATAGAACACACAGAAATATTTTCATTAAGTGCTCGATACTTTTACTAATAATAAAATTGTAAGATTTCCTGAACGGCTGTAAAAGCTTTAGTATCGTGGAAAATTAGATGAAACGTTAAGGTATATAAACCGTTTTAAAAATATATTAAAACATTAGCTAATGATGCTTTTTGGTTCGGAAGTATTACGAGTATTTTATGGAACAATAAGCCGGTTAATGTTTTGGAAAAAAAATAAACGTGACGTATGTTCGTATGTGCTTTAGGAATTATTTTTCGTCTCGGTTATCTGGAGAACAAAAAATGATATCGACGTGGGATCAATTACATTCGACGCATAATTATGTAACTTAGAACTGATTAGAATAAAAAAAACTGAAAAAAATGGTAAACTACCTGAATTTTGCAATTTAAAAATTGCGGGAACTGATAATATGATTATTGCATGTTAGGAATATTTGTATGAAAACTACGATGACAATATTTTTAATAATAATAATAATTATAACAAAAGAACATATGGCATTTTTTCATTCTTTCCACTGGGAAGTTAGTCGTGTGGACCCCTCGGGTCGCGCCCAGTCCACTGATATTTAAATTTATAATTTATATTAACCCATTTTTAAAATGAATACGTATATAGGTTAGGTTAGGTATCATGTGAGTGGGGCGTGGTCAATCCTCCACTGCGACTTTTAGTAGGTCTATTGTGGCTCACCCCTAGAGGTTACAGTTCACCGCACAATCCAGCCCTTCTCACGAAGTTCATGGTTGTATTGGGTGAGATTTTTTTAAAATCGGTAGGTTCTAGGTTGGCGTAATCAAATATGCTGAATCTTATTCTTCCCAGGCCGGGGCATGAACATAGTATATGTTCAGCAGTTTCGTCTTCCACGCAGCAAAACCGACAGTCCTTTTGTTGGTTCAGACCTATCTTTCCGAGGTGGTATCTTAGACGACAGGGTCCTGTAAACAGTCCCGTTAGAAATACGCAGGTCGTTTCTGCTCCATTCTAGGATCTGCTTAGTTGTGTTTCTCGAGGGTTTAGGTAGAAACGCCTTCGAGTGAGTTAACCCATTGAACGCAGATTCGGCCCCCTATTTTGCAAGGGTGTCGGCTTTTTCGTTTCCCTCCACCCCTGGTGCCCAGGTACCCACAGTAGGGTCACCCTGTTGTTCGCACCAAGATACTCTAACGATTCCAAGCAATTCCATACAAGTTTAAAATTTATCTTGTTGGAGCTCAGTGCTTTTAGAGAAGCCTGGCTGTCTGATATTATACTTATGTTTTTGTTTGCTAGAGGTCTGTTGGTCAACTCTCTTGCAAACAATTCGATAACGAAGACTTTAGCCTGAAAGATTGTAGCATACCTGCCAAGACTGGTAGATATTTCAATCTTTGGTTTCCTGCTGAAAACACCGGCCCCAACTTCATCTGGGGTTTTTGATCCATCTGTGTACATTACGTATTTAGTTTCTGGGAAGAGGTATATACTTCTATGCAGATTTCATCCGAGTTGAAGTTTTTTCTGAGAGTGAGCAAGAATTGATGAAGAAGGAGAATGTGCACCAAAATTGGTTATTTTTATGTGGATGTCAACCTTTACTTAAACAATTATTAAAAACATGTACCACCAAATAAAATTAAAAAATAATGGATTTAGTAAGCGTGTAGGGAAAAGGATTCACGTTTTGAGAAAAAATCTCAAAACCGTTTATTAGAAAAGTAATAACAACTTAAAATTAAAAAATTTATTACTTTTAAAAAAGCTTACTTGTTACTGAACACTAAGAAAACAAAATGCATGATAATTTCCAAAAATAAAATCCAAACGGAAGGACTCATCGTACACGATCAACGAATAGAAAGAGTGAAGACCAATCTTGGAACAACTATTAATGAAGACTGGGACCACTCGCTGGAATGGCTAGACTCTTCAGATGTCATGATTTTTCTATGCCCTTAAAAATAAGATTATTGAGGTGTTATGTTTTTCCTGTGTTGTTACATGGGATTGAATCCTGGACTCTCACGGACGCTGCATGTAAAAAAATCGATGCTTTTGAGATGTGGCTATATCGACGAATTTTGAGGATACCATGGACCGCTCATGTAACTAATCAACACGTATTGACAAAGATGGTGAAGGATAAAGAACTACTATTGAAGATAAAAACATCCAAAATTGAATACTTTGGACACATAATGAGGAATAGCCAAAGATATGGAATCTTACAGTTGATTTTACAGGGAAAGATAAACGGTAAAAGGGGTCCTGGAAGACGAAGAATTACGTGGGTAAGATACAGATTGCCATGATGGTCGCCAACATCCGAAACGGATAGGCAGTGTAAGAAGAAGACTTTTAACGAAAATCTCTCACAAGTATTGGACGAAATTGTTCAAACAAATTCATCAAAACTGTAAGAAAATTTTTAACAACAAATTTTACGAAAATAGCATCGACACATCTCAAAGTGCATAATATTTTGATTGCATTTTACATTAAATTCGTAATTGCTTCAAATACTCGGTGATTATGTTCGTGTACGTTTGTTAGACGATCGGAAATTTTATTACAAAATTGCATTTACATTTGATACATTTAACGTCTTTATAATCATTCTTAATGGTAATTTGGTCAAAACCGAGCTACCAAAGTAGCTTTTAATGACATTTACGAAGCAACATACGAATATTCAAATTGAATGATCACCCACGCACAAGATAATATAATATTTTCTACAATCTAGAACGTTACTCTGATAATATAATTCTAAATATCTGCAAAATATTAAAAGTGGCAATTTCAATTATATACATTACAACTTACTTGAATATTTCCGCTTTCAAATTTATTTTAATTTATTTCAATATTTACTTAGAGGAAATTTTCAGTGAAGCACTTGATGAAATGCCGATTGGAATAAACATCAATGGACATCTGATTAAAACTCTAAGGTATGCCGATGATACCGTCCTTATAGCTGACTCCGTTGAGGATTTAAAACAACTGATAAATAAAGTCATTGATGTGGGAAATGAGTATGGAATAAGCCTTAATACCAATAAAACGAAATTTATGGTAAATTCCAAGAATAGTTTGGACGTCAACGAAATTATAAGACCGTATGCGAACGATGTGGCATTGGAAAGAGTGGAAAGCCTCACTTACCTTGGATGCTTAGTAAATGATCAATGCGACCACAGCAAAGAGATTAAACAAGAGATTAAACAAGAGATTAAACAAGAGATTAAACAAGAGATTAAACAAGAGATTAAACAAGAAAAAGCAAGAACAATTTTTCTAAAAATGAAAGATGTGCTCTCAAGCAATACTTTAAGTTTACATCTGCGCATGAGAATAGTTAGATGCTATGTATTCTCATTATTACTGTACGGCGTAGAGGCATGGACACTCTCGGAAGCTGCTACCAAGAAAATTGAAGCATTTGAAATGTGGGTGTTCAGGCGAATCCTTAAAATTAGCTGGACAGACCATGTGACAAATAATGAAGTTTTAAGAAGAATGGGAGTAGACCGAGAACTCATGAAACTTTTACATATCTGGGACACATCATGCGAAATGAGAAATATGCATTACTCCAACTCATTATCCAGGGTAAGGTGAAAAGTAGGAGAGGACCAGGGAGTCGAAGAGTAACAAGGTTAAAAAACCTACGACATTGGTGCGGTAAAACGTCTAGTGAACTCTTCCGAGCGGCTGTTAACAAGGTCTCGATTGCTATGATGATAGCCAACGTTCGCTGAGCGGATACGGCACAACGAAGAAGAAGAAATTTGTCTCAAAGTTAACCATTGCTTTCCAACTTACGCATTCTTTTAGTGACAACTATTGCTACTCAAAACTTATTTATCACTTTGCCACGTCTTTTTCGTTCTCTAAAGAGTACTCTGCCAGTGGTCTCTCTACTGACAAATTATGCCCGAGCTCAGCCGTAGAGGGTAGAAGAAAAAAAATATAAAAGTGAGCCGCGCCACCGACTTAGACGGTTCAAGCCGGAAACCCCTAGGTCTTATAGGCACTAGCAGAGCCACACGATAAACAACTAAGATTATGGTGAACCAAATAAACAAAATTATAGCAAAAATATATTGGATACTTTACTCACACAATAAATTAAAATACACAGCTCAATAACAAAATTATAACACATATAATCAAAATTAACAGCCAACAATAAATCGAAACTTCAAAATTTACAACTTTATGAGACAACAATAAATCAAAAATCCAAAGTTTACGATTCCATAAAATAATTAAAACAAAGGTAAGAATAACAAACCTTATCAGGTTACCAAAAAAAACGTATACAAGTCAACTTTTTAACAATACTTCATCAACGTTCACGTACGACTGCTAATTTACTCACGTTTTTTTTCCATTTACATAAAGATTTACACTGTTAAAACAATCGAGCTTATTTAAAAATATTTCTTTTTACGATGGCTGTCCTTCAAAATAGCAATATTGTAGGATATTTACAAATAAGTATGAAGAAAACGTTTTTACTTGGACACAAGAAACTATTGAGAATATTACTTTAATCAAAGTTCAGCCTTGGCATATTATCCAATGCAATAAATAGTTTTCAACAGTGTACCATATTAATAAATTAAAACAAAACTTAATCGCGGTGTCAAAAACAAATCACTTCGTTTAAATATTCTAAAATAAATCACTTGTAACCTTTGGGTATACGAATTCACAAATCCTGTGGCCTACTCCTGTGGCCGGTTTGATTATGGATCTGCACCTGCTACTTAACAATGGCTTCCCTCCATCAGATCCCGCATGCGGATATTTTAACTTGACACCAAAATCCAAAATATCAACAACAAAGGTAAGATAGAATGGCCAAGTTAAAAATTAAATGGTTTTTCTTCAAAATCCAATTAAGATGGCCCAAATACAGCCAGATATGAAAGAAAAAACCGTAGAGGTTCTGCTCACGTGTTAATATCAAATCGTTCCAAAAAAACTCTCACCACCACCCGACTCCTAAGACTGACACCAAACGACTGTGCAAACTACTGACTCCCAGGCCGGATATCAGAAATGACACGGGACACGCGTCAGCCAACAATCTTCGCAAATCCTATCACTACAAGGTATGCAACACTATTTACAACGAGTGATATATTTAAATTACAACAAAATACGGTAAGCGAAACTATTTACGAGTACCTGAGGAATAAAAAAACTATCAGAGACCCAATTAATAATGGAACTGTAGAAGGAAAAAATAGGCACGTGACAACTTTAGCAACTCGTGATCTACATGAAAATTCGAAATGTTCCAAAAAGTAAGCGCGCGAACTCCCAAAAGGTCATAAACGTATAAGAAATGCACAGAGGAAGAAGAAACGACGCCAGTGATTTCATTTCAAAACCAACCAGTCCAAATAACTTTTGATTTAGCGCAAATGTAAGAAAAACGAAGTCATCAAACACGTGTACCAAAGAGCAAAAGCTTATGTTAGGCTGCAAGATGATACTCAAGATTTTAATATTGCACGCGTACGCCAAGGAAATGTAATATCGCCAAAGTTATTCACAACCCTCCTAGAATATATGTTTAAATTGGCGAAAAACTAAACCATCTAAGATTCGCCGACGATATCTTAATTATCGCAGATAGCATGGACGAAGTTCTCCAAACATAGGAAACTGACATTCCGATATCCTGATAAAGGTTCTTATGAACGAAAAGGTACGAGCATCTCAATTTTGTCAAAATCTGGAAAAAATTTAAAGCAAAGTTCTAATGACGAGTTTATGAATACAAAATATCGCTTTGGAAATGAGACCTCCTGATAAGGCTTAAAAGTCCCACCAAGCTCTTTACTCCATAGGATCAGACTGTGTAACAAGTTTGGTGTAAAACTATTCCGAAAAGATTGATCACGAACACGTGTCGCTACGGAAAGTAGTCGTGTCAAAAGCTTTATACGCATCGATACATCAATTCGATATTAAAATAGCGCTTTTAACGTCGCGACGTCATCGTTATTAATATCGCGGATACTCCAGCGACAGAAATATAATAAATCGGAAATATTTATCGGTGTTTTTAAAACGATGTAAAAATATAGCAACAGCAAACAAACCATCAGTAAATTAGAATGAATTGAAATTTCAGCCATTCCAACGAAAACGTGCGCTCGTTTATTTTAGGTAAACGGGGAGAGTTAACTACAATTAAACAGGTTAGATAAACAAACAGATAAAATCAGTTTGAAGATCGGTCTTACAAGTGTAACCTATGTTACGAGGTGCCCACGAAAAACAACGTTTTTATTATTAGGCGATACGTATGCTTAAATAGTTTGGACACGTATAGAGGATGAATGAAGGAAGATTGACGAAAAAAGTTTATAAGGCGAGTGTGAATGAACGGAAGTCGGTAGAGGTCGATTTCGGCGAAGATATCCCTATCAGATCAACATTGTTTTGAAGAAAGACCAGAGTACCAACAACCGACGAGCATGTTTTTTTTTACTAAAAATAGTCGCAAAAAGGGTAGACCCACACTGCGATGGATTATAAAAAGGAAATGATTGTGGACCCGTTTTTTAAAAAGTTGCAGGTCATAGCTCTCTGGAAAAACTGATTTTGTATCATTTTGTAGCAGCCCTTTAAAAGAAGAACTCTTGATGGAGATTGGTCCTTCTAGTGTCAATAATGAGAGTTAATGGGTGAGATTAATCAGCGTGCCGAGTTCTTCAGCCGAATGTTGATAGTGGTGGTACAAGAGTTTTTATTTCTCTGAAGCATCTTCCATGGAAATATCTGTAGAGTAATGTCTAGTATGCAACTCTTCTTCTATGTTCTAGTGGGTAAAGGGTATCTTTGAGAGACCGGATGGCCCTTTTCTGAATGGAATCTAGAAGACGAAGAGAATGCCTTGGTGCTGAACCCCAAATGTGCGAGCAATACTCCAGTAGAGGTCGGATTTAAGCCTTTCCAACGGAAAACCTAGCTTCTGGCTTGCTGATTTTGCGATGTTAGAAACATGGTCATGCCAACACATATTATTAGACACCGTGACTCCCAAAATCTTGATTCAAGGGTATTTCCGGACATTGTAATGGAATGATTTGAGTAATTCACTTTCTTGAAAAACGTGGCGCTTTGCGTTTTCTGGGCGTTGAACTGAACAAGATTGTTGGTTCCCCACTCGACGATTGCTTACACGGTTCGTACCAAGTAGTATTGAACATAACTTTTTTAAGATTTGATTTATTATTCAAAATTTTAAGTGAACACAAACATCATTCAATTTTACACCAAGAAGGTACTCTTGGTAAAACTCGATACTGTGTACCGTTTTTAAAATATTTTGGAAGTAATAACCGATGCTGGTATAAAGTAATGATGAAGTTATTAATTATTATTATTAGTTAGTACGCATTATGTGAATTAAAAATTTTTTGTCGCGTAAATGAGACATCATCAATAAAACGGATATATGTTAAAAAATTGGAATTGAGGGTTGTCTTTTCGTGAAATGTTTGACAAAAATCCACTCTAACCGTTAGATCGTCTGGCAAGAGCTCTTGGATGCTCTTGCGAAGCTCTTGAGCCATTGGCGCAGTTTGATTGGGAGACTGTAGGCAGATAATTTGCTTAACAATGCCTGGTGCCAAACGCGGTCAAAAGTTTTAGATATATCCAAGGCTGTTGCATGGGATTCACCAAACTTCTCAATAGTGTTTGTCCAGAGCTAAGTGACATAAGCCAGCAAATCTCCAGTAGACCGAAGTTGTCGAAATCCATATTGTCTGTCATGAGTTATCTCAAATTTCTCCAGATATTTAATGAGTTCTATGTTAATTACTTTTTCCATAACTTTGGATATGTCTGAGAGTAATGCAATATGGCGATAATTCGCAAGAATAGTCTTCTTTTCTTTTTTCGGAATAGGTTGGAGTTTAGCGTTTTTCCACATGGACGGAAATACTTCTTCGCTGTATAATAACTTAAAGAGTCTAGATAGAACTGGGGTGAGCTCTTGAGCACAGGTCTTCAGGACAATTGTCGGAATTCCATCTGGTCCTACTGCCTTATTAGAGTAAAGATTTCGTAGGATTTTACTGATAGTGCGATGGCGGATAGCGACCTCAGGCATTGATGAGTTTATTCTATGTATCGTTGGGGGTTGTTTTCCATTGGTATCGAGGGTTAAATTAGAACTGAACATTTCGGCTAGCAGATACGCTTTTTCCTTGAAAGATACGGCTGTCGTGCCGTCGGACCTTTAGAGTGGTGGTAAAGAAGAAGTTGTGAAATTCTTATTTATGGCCTTAGCTAAAGACCAAAAGGTCTTTGATCCAGGAGGGGCATTTACAAGCTTATTGCATATTCTCGTGTCGTAAGATGGTGTTCCGCGCGTGGACAAAGGCTTCTCGGTTAGCAATTGTCGGGAATTCGCACCAGAGTCGATTTGATTGATTTTTATCACGCACCGCACAATTGCATTCTTGGTTGAACCAGGGTTTGGAGTTGGAGATCCGTCTTGTACCATGAGGAATGTATGAGTCCATACATAGCGTTATGATTTCGGTGACAGATTCTGCACACGTTGATGGGTCTTGTGAGCGAAAGCAGACGTCTTTCCATGGAAATGATAGGAAAAAGTCTCTCAGTTCATCCCATTTGGCTGATCTGTAATGCCAGACAATAGAGGTACCAGACGCGATTTTGGGCAGGGTTGTTTGTTTCGACGTGGCTGAGATGAGTTTATGATCAGATTTTCCGAGTGGAGCGGTTATAGAGACTTGGTACTGGTCGGGATGTGTCGTGAGGAATAGATCAAGAATGTTGGCTTGTATGAGAGCACTGATGAAAGTAGAGGAAGCAAAAGATGTGTGTAAGAAGCGTAGCAAGTGGAAGGAAGTGGTCTCTGCCTACCTCTACGGGACTATATACAGGGTGATTGATTAGTGTGATAAAGCTCAGTAGCTCTGTTATCATAAGAGATACCAAAAAAAATTGTTTTTAAAAATTGTAGACAGCTTTAAGCTTCACGTTTCCGAGAAAATCTGCTGACTATGCGGCGAAGAGAAAGAGAGCAGCATACACATTCTGTGTTGCTGCCCGATGCTAGCTGTGTACAGGTACCAAACCTGGAGCCGAATGATAATGGATCCAAGTGATGTAAATAAGACAGGGCCAACAGAAATCCTGCGATTTGCCAAAACCAGTGGACTGGAATTCTCATGCCCTGAAGACACAGCGTTAGTCACAGACGATCAAAGATCTAGGTGACATAGGTGCCTATACCCCAATGGTCCAACTACAAAAACGTAATGTAATGTTATGTAAGTTTCCCATTTCAAATTTGTTACAATGTTACAGAGTGTTGCATAACACGGTGCCAAATCAAAGTTTTGTTTTTTTAATTAGTTCAATGTAATTAATTAAAAAAGAGATTTATCAAAGTCAAAGTTTAGGTGTTTTCAGAAAGTGAGGATCTCTAAAAAATGGTGATTTTTCGAAACTGGTCAGGAATTTTAGTCTAACGTAGATCGTTGACCAATTAAAAACTTAAAAAAGTTTGATCGATGATTTAAGATCGAGCGAGAATATATGGGAAATAAATTCGGGAGAACGGTACTAAAAATAACCCGAAACAATGAGTTATGGATATTTGAAAATCGGTCCAAGGTTATAACTAATCGCCAAAAGAGTTTGGGTTGTAAAAATATTTATATTATCACTTTTAATTATCTACCTCCGAATGAAACTTATTTTTTTTTCTAAAAATATACCGAACGATGTTCGGAAAATTCAACGGTGCATTGTGTATAGGTGTTGGTTTTTAGCGGTTTTTTTTCTTTGCATCATATTCTATAATTAAGCTATTATTTATAGTTTATTTCGACCAGTCGAAAATTAGGAAATGCCGCAGCTAGATCATAAATACGTGAAGAGTATCCAAAACAAAAAAAACTATTAAAAAACACAACATTTATACGTACTTACGTGCATTTAACATAGGGCAAACTTCCGGAATTTTTAATTTTAGAGCAAACGAGCATGATACAAAAAAAACCATTTAATTCTCGAATTCAATAGATTTTTTCTAAAATAATTGTTGTTTATCAGTCTTATAAATGCTGCGTTATCAATAATGATACATTACATTACAATCTTGCGGTTGTGCCTTTGGTGTCGGAACCTATGTCACCTAGATCCTCTGTGACTACCGCTGTGTATCAGAATTCTAGTCCGCCGATTTTGGCAAACCTTAGAATTTCTGTTGGCCCTGTCTCTTTTAGATCGCTTGGATCCATAATCATACGGCCCCAGGTTTTATACCTGTACCCCGCTAGCATCGGGCAGTGACACAGAATGTGTATACTGCTCTCCTCCTTCTCTCCGCATAGTCGGCAGTTTTTCTCGGCCGCCAGCTTAAGTTTGAAAAGGTGCGCCCTAAGTGCGATGTGTCCTGTGAGCAGGCCAAGCGTGCTGCTTAGTCTACTCCGGTCCATCGTCCAGAGTGCGTCAGCCCTCTTCTGGAGAGATCTTTTTATCAGCTGTTTTGATGTTTTACAGCCAGTATTTGTATCCCACTGAGCAATATGTTCTTGTTCAAGGATTCTTGTTCAATAATGATAGAAGAATGCTGAATTTTTCTTTTTAAAAATATCATTAATGTCAATTCTAGGTCTTAGCCACAGATAGCGCCTGTAATACAATTTAAAATTAATACCAACTTTCAAAAGATACGTTTTAAAATTTCATTACATTTCAATTTTTAATGACCAAGATACTCGAATGGTTTTAATGAACTCAAATCGGCCTTTGAATTGCTTCTGCATGCACTGTATTCTACAGAGCTTACCCCAATCTGTTCTCGAGTATTAAGAAACTTTAAAAGAAGAAGATTTGGAAAATAAGACGAAAAAACATTATACTTTCCCAACGCCGGCGATTTTTAATATTGGCATCGATGGCAGTCAGGAAATTGCAATAAAAAAGGAAACCACCAAAGGATCAGAATTCCTTTTTTTCTAGATACATTTATCCTAAATCGTATTATTTACCATCACGTTTATTATTCCCATCGATTCAACAGTAACCAGAGAACAATGCGTCTGTTTTTCTTGTATTTTTTTTATAATTTCCGGCCGTCGTTTCTTAAGAAAAATTACAAAAAAATGCCCCAACACATTGTTATGTAGAATGTGCAAATTGCACAAAACAACATCATCATGACGTACAGGGTGTAACAAAAACAAGTCAAAAGTTACATTGTCTTGGAAAAGTAATTTTTGTTTTGTTTTTTTTTTAGGCAATCCTGTTTTACACACCGAGATGGCTTTGGAAATCGTGGGAGGGCGGGAAAATACACGCTTTGATGATGGATCTCGACGTTGCCGTTTGCACCGAAATCGAGAAAAAACAGAAAAAGAAGCTTATGATCGACTATTTGTGGGAAAATTTAAGATATCACAATTGGTGGGCGTATAAATATTACTTATGCGAAATATTGGCATTAGTTAATGTCATCGGTAAGTCATTGAAATATCTAATGTAAAAAATATATACAGTAGACTGTTTTAAAAAAATTGATAAATTTTTATTTTCTTAATTATATCGAAAATGTAGTTGAAAATGGTGAAAAAAAATACTGTAAGAGTTAGAGCTCTTAATTATAATAAAGGCAAGTTTTGTCTGTGCCAAAAGAAGTGTCGGTTTCCTACACTTATGTATGATAGTAAACGTTGGGTTTGGCAGAAGAAGTATGAAAATTGAGAAACAATCATTTAAAGTGCAAAAACCTATTTTTATTTTTTTACGGGCAAGCAGATAAGACATCTGGGCAACAAACTCACGGGCCTCTTTAATGACAAATTTTGCTTTTTCTGTAAAGGGTCAACACCAATCAGAGTTTTTTCCGATATTGTACCATTAATTCTATATAACGTATGAAACAGAGCAGAAGCAAAGTAGTATATAAGACATTCATTCACTCAAGTCGGAAAATCATACATTCAATAGTTACTATTTAAAAATTATCTATTCATTAATCAAAATTATTAGGGAACGCTGAGGTGTAAAAAAAATGTGGCAACAAAGATAGATGAAGGAATGCTTAGATAATTTGGACACGAAGATAGGATGAATGCAAGAAGATTGACGAAACAGATTTATAAGGCGAGTGTAGATGGGCAAGTTCTGATCGTTATAATTTACAATAATTGTTTGTGATATGTGATTTAGTATTGTACAGGTGATATCTGATTTAGTGTTACATTTTTTACATTTTTTGCCATAAGCTAAATAAATCTCCAAATGTTTTTTTTCTTTGGGGATATCTAAAAAAATCAGTTAATCGACACGAATTCAAGAAAAATACAAATCTTAATTGATTAAAGATTATCTCTGTTGGCACAACAACCTTTATCACATTAGATTTGTAATATTTTTTTTAGAGATAAAATTCTCTGTGTATTTTTCAGCAGGTTTTTAATTCTTAGAATATTTATGGTAAAAATTAACACATTTAAAAAAAAAATCATTTGATCTCTTGCATACGTCACAGTCTCTTTCCTGATAAGTCAGACGTACACACCGTCGCTAACAGTTTCATGCTGATTAGTAATGGTAACGTCACACATGTCGACGAAGTGGGGGCAATTCAAATTAGAGTCGTGTAGAGTTAACTACTCGATTATGTTTTAAAAATATTTATTATATTTGAGCTGGTCGACTGGATTTCGTCTACCTCTCTCCGTATGCATTGAAATTTCTATGTTCCTTAAATAATTTTCCATACCTGTATATAAGAAAAAACCGTTGTGTTCCTTGGACATGTTTGATGAGTTTATTTTACCGCGGGGGATCAAAATGTTCGAAATAAATTTCGCTTTTTTGCAGGTCAAATGTTTTTGATGAACCGCTTCTTCGACGGCGCCTTCATGATGTTCGGCCTGGACGTGATATCGTTCGTCAACAGCGACCAAGAGGACCGCATCGATCCGATGATCCAGATATTTCCCAGAATGACGAAGTGCACGTTTCGCAAGTACGGCGTGTCCGGGGACGAGGAGAAGCACGACGCGCTGTGCATCCTGCCGCTCAACGTGGTCAACGAGAAGATCTACGTGTTTCTGTGGTTCTGGTTCATCGCGCTGACCTTGCTGACGTTCCTGACGGTCGTTTACAGGATAGTCGTCATCTTTTCGCCGCGCATGCGCGTTTACCTGCTGAGGATGCGGTACCGGCTGGTGAGGGGTGACGTCATCGATACAATAGTGCGCCGAAGCAAGATGGGCGATTGGTTTTTGTTCTACATGCTGGGGGAGAACGTCGACTCGCTCATTTTTAGAGACGTCTTACAGGAGCTCGCCCACAAGCTGAACAGGCACGACTTCCATCACGGGCCCGGTTTTAAGGGGGAAATACAGGAAGCGTAAAACCAGCGTGCATCTATCTCGCGGAATATCCCGAAAAGACTGCGTTAGGGTGTACTAGTTTTTTAAATTCACGCGAAAGTTTATTCTAGTAGCCGTAAACAATGTCACGTGCCTATTTTTTCCCTTCTACAGTTCCATTATAATTGTGTCTCTGATGTTTTTGTATTCCTCATTTTGTTGTAACTTAAATATATCATTCGTTGTAAATAGTGTTGCATACCTTGTAGTGATAGGGATTCGATTGTTAATGGCTGTGGCATTTTTGTTAATCGATGGAGATTGAGTGGGGGTTTTCGTTATTAGATTTTGCTTTAGTTTTTGGCCTCGATTGTTGTGTGTTGTCGGTTATATTATTGTTTGGTTTGCATTTCTGTGTGGATGGAGCTGGCTATCAACACGGACGAGCGCGATTCTGGGTGTGGAACATAGATTTGCGAATATTGTTGGTTGACGTCGGTTCCGTATTGATAGCCAGCCTTATCCACACAGAAATGCAAACCAAACAATAATATAACCGACAACACACAACAATCGAGGCCAAAAACCAAAGCAAAATCTAATAACGAAAACCTCCACTCAATCTCCATCGATTAACGAAAAATGCCACAGCCATTAACAATCGAATCCTATCACTACAAGGTATGCAACACTATTTACAACGAATGATATATTTAAATTACAACAAAATACGGTACCTGAGGAATACAAAACTATCAGAGACACAATTATAATGGAACTGTAGAAGGGAAAAAAATAGGCACGTTACAACAATATGAGACCAGGGGGTTAGTCACAGGCGAAGGGAATGAATGTTTATAGTTACATAATAAATATTTTAATACTTATTTAGCAAGTTTTCGCGTTCAAATGAAATTAAAATAATTAATTCTTAAGCTCTCCGACTAAATTATTTCCCTTCGTGTCACTACCCACTGGTCTTATATTATTTACGGCTTACTATACCATACTGTAGTTTTTAAATTCACGCGAAAGTTTATTCTAAGATGTAACCAGGAGCTTGGTGAAAGTCTTTTCAATTTGTCAATATCCATTTGCCAATTTCGACGCTACTACTAACATCATGAGTATTTCGACCAGCTTGAATTCCAGAGCTTGTTCCTAGGAACAGGGCAGTAACTGGGTAATATTCTTCTCTAGGCAAGGTTTCTTTTTTGCGCCCTCTAGAGAAATACACTGCAGTGGGGAAGGGGAACACATTCATATTTTTTTCAAAGAACGCACAAAATTTATGTGTACAACTTTTTTATTCTTTATTAAATAATTTATAAATTTGTTAACATTCAATCAATTAATTATTAAGTGTAACGAAATCTTCTTAAGGAAGAAATCGTTTTTATTTTATTAAAAAAAGTTAATGCTGAAGAAAACTCAGGGTTGTGTGTTCTTTTTATTATTATTATTACTTTTTTTTATAGCGGTTTCATCAACTGATGAGATCATTAACCGCTCTCTTTCTTTTTGCTTGCAATTTTATGATTCTTTTATCAAGTTAACTTGCTTACAAAATTTGTGTGTTCTTTATTTATCAGTTGAATTAAATTTCTATCTATCTATCTATCTATCTATTTTTTTTTTCTACAAAAACGCTAAACCACGTTAGGGCGTCGAGTGATTTTCCTAAAAATCACTGAAAGTAGATAAAACATCAAAAAAATTCAACTGTACTATTTAATTTAGTAGGTACTTGTAAAACCAACAACGGATTTCGACTGGCTTCAATGCTGCTATCATTTTTTTTTAAACAATTAAAAACTAGAAATATAAACACAGGTTTATATTAATTAACAAAAACTGTTTACAGAACTCTAAAAAAATAAAATAAACAAATACACTAGAGAAAAAGGTGAAACACAGAAAAGATCCAAACGTCGAAAAACTGAATCCGTCGAAAAGTAGAAAAATTCGGAAAAGTTGTACACAATTATACCCCAAATTTGACACATTAAATTCACAATATAATTATTACCGCCTTTTGTTGTTTAAATTACAAATCCGTACCTTTTAATCAACTAATTATCAGTCGTTTCAGCCGTTATGGCCTATCACTTATAAAAAGACAACCAGCTACGGCTTTGAAAATCAAAATAATCCGTTAACATACCAGGACCGGCTCTGATGATAAGCTGGTAAGTTTGCTTGGTATTAAGAGGAGATAATTTATATGTATAGTAAAAATAAAAACAAAAATGGAAACGAAATTTGCACAGAAAACGAAACTCAACTAAAAAGGGATACATCGGTGTGGGACACTGATGGATCCAAAATGAATGAAAGGGTTGAAGTTGCCGTTACAGGGCCAAATTTCAGGATATTAAAACCACTTGGTAACAACCCAACCATCTTTCAAGCAGAATTACATGCCATGGAGATATGTGCCCAGAAGTGTCTCAAAAGGAACACCCAAAGAGTCTAAGCTGACTTGGGACTGTAAACAATCCCTGAGACAACTGGCAGCAAACAACTAAGTCACAGGGGAGTTAGGGGCAACGAGGAAGCAGACTGCATTGACAAGGAAGGGGTCAATACACAATTTTACGGTCCAGAACCCTTCTGTGGACTTTTTAAGGCCCACTAGAATGAAGAGGTTCGACGCTGGGAAACAGAATACAAACACAGGCGAAAAGGCTAGTGATCCTTTCGCCAAGGAAAGCTAAACAGCTTCTCGAATTGGACAAGAAAGACTTGAAATTGGTGACGGGACTCCTCACTGGACACTGCCCTCTGAGCTTTTTCATCTTCAATGAAACCTTAGTGGAAAGAGGCTCCTTTTTTAAAAATGGCCACTGACCTTTGTCTTCGTTGTTTTCAAGGAACCTCCCGATTGGACACTGGACAATCTGGACTACGCGTATTTTAACGTTTACGTGGCAGGGAAATAATTTGTCCCTAATCGAGGGGTTATTTTTTTTCATTTTCGTCGCTTAGGAAGGCTAGTAAGACACGACAATCACCCGTGGTGCAAATGTTATTAATACACTGGGTGATGATAAAATTAGAAGCTCTCGGAATGAATTTTTCAGTGTGAATTTATAAAAACATATTATAGGATAATGTACGGTAGGTACTTAAATTAATATTTTCGCTACTGCCAACGTAAAAAAATCGTCTTATTTTAAAAAAATTTCATGGAACGACTTATAAATAGGCGATTGTGTATATTATTATTACGAGGTCTGTTTAAAAAATAACCTTATTATTCATTTTACAGATTATTTGTGCTTGCTCCCTTAAAACGGTGTTTTCATTTTGCGAGGCAATCATTCATTTGTTGAAATGTCCATTGACGAATTTGCTTTGATGTCATGAAATAAGATAAAATCACAAGGAGTCAGGTATGGTGAGGCGAGAAAGGAGGCTGCGAGAGAACAGTCATCTAATTTTTGGCACAAAACCATTTCAAAAGAACTTGATTGTACACACTGTTTAATCTTTAGGCAAGAATTCAAAATACACAATTCAAAAAAACCACTTGTTTCACCCTTACAGTTTAAACAAGTGTGTAAAAACTTTGGTAGTCAATCTCACCTTCTGGCGTTTCTCGCAATTGTCACTGCCAGTTTTGATTTAACTACTAGACATCGTAGATTCAAAAAGTGTTTCGCTTACATTAATTGTGGCAAAGTATTTGTTTTCTAGGATAGTTTGGTATGGTGTGGGGGGACAACTCAAAATGTTCGGACTTTTTCCAGGTTTTCGCTTACTCATAACACTAGGAACATAATCCATGAAAACCAACGTGTCTTCACCTCAGGAAGATCCATCATCACAGTCATAACATCTTGTCAGATGTGTTGTGAACTCATTTTATTGTCAGTTGTTGCTGGTATTGGCCGAGGGATTACTGATATATAGTTTGTAGATTGCTCTCTTGTCGGTGTTTCGCCATCTCATCCGATTAGAAGTCAGTTCGAAAGCGCCGCTGACGTTTAGATCAAGACACATCTTTGTTAGATCCACCCAGCGTGTAGGAGATCGACCACGTCGTCGACCAGTGGGGGTATGACCCTGTACAACTGGTTTCTTCATATTGTTATTCCTGTGAATGTGAAAATGTCAGGGCACGCTTCAGTACTATGAAGGACGGGCGCCTTGGATAACCAATCTCATTTAGAACTAAGACGTTCGTTCTAAGTGCCGTCCACGGAATCTGCAGCATTCTCCTCCAGCACCACATCTCGAAGCCGTCTATACGATGGAAAAAACCAGGGATCGGACCAGAGATATTTTAGTTGTTATAGTAATGTTACTTGGGATTTTTTAGAAAGATCTACTGACACAAAATTTCATGGCATGACCCAGTCGAATTGCTAACCTCTTCTGCAGGTTCTCTGGTAGTTAATCGGCAATTTGTATGCACCACTTCATCGATTTTTTTAACGGGGAGTCATCAGTTGAAGTGAAAGGCCTTTCTGGTCGAGGACCATCTTCAATTGACTGAAAACCACTTTTAAGTCGTGAGAAATATTCGTAACATTATCAACGACCCAGAACATCATGTCTGTAACAGTTTCTGTAAAAGCTTTCTCCAGATTCACGCAAAATTTTAGGTTATATCGCAGCTACAGAAATTTGTTGCACTTATCAGGAAAACTAAAACGAGATATCAACAATTAGTTACAAAAGAGGTTATTTGCAAGGCAGTGCTGCCAACAGCATAACTCCGTTGGCGCGTAATTCAAAGTGTTCGGTTATTTTCTGAACAGATCTCGTACGCTGTTATGTTTAATTTTTTAATTAAATTATTTTATTATTTATGTCACAGACACGTAGCCATCTGTGATTAAGCGCGTCAAGTGTCTTTTTTGTAATTAAGGAGATACGGGTGAATGACCATCAGTTTTTGATAATTTTTAAATATTTTTGTTTTAAATCGTAGTTTTCTACGCAGGCAAAATGTTTCGGAACAATCTGCCACCCGAATGTCCTTAACAAATTTATCTAGTCGATTACTGGGACTTGAACCAAATGATTCTTATTTAGATTTTATTATTTGTAAAAAGAAAAATGTAGGTATCGTTAGTTTGTTAGGATGGTTTTTTGTTTTATTATGTACATTCCTAGTCATAAAAATGTAATATTTCGTAAATATTCTAGCCAAAGTCTCTTGTAATAAATGACAATAATATTTATTAGAAGTTATCGATAGAATTTGTTAATTTTTGTATCTCGAATTTAATAAAAATCGTCTTATTTGTATTTATGACAAACTTCTTTATTTAATATTTCTACACCTGGCAACACTATTGACTTTGGCATGAGACAATTAGCGACGAACAAATGATCGCGTCAACTAAATGTCTACACGAAATTTTTTTGAATTTACCTGGCAATTCTCCTTTAATGCTAAGCAATACGCCATCTGACGGAATAAACTCGCATCAATAACACGTGATGAACAAATATGATTGCTTTGTGTTTATATACCCTGAAGCTCACATTTGTGCAAAGATTATAGTTGTTTAATGGTAACTAATAATTTTTTAATATTGAAAATGACCAGCAGATCAAATTGTTGTGTACCTGGATGTAACTCAGTTTATAAAAAAAAAACCAATTTCATTATTTCCCAATTGAGGGTCAAAGAGTTGAGCGTATTAGAGAATCGGGAATGTTGACTATGTTTGATAAAATGAAACTGTGGGAGATCAAATTAAAAATAGGAAAGAGAGTTATTAAAAACATGAGAGTTTGTTCTAAATATTTTGTTGAGAAAGATTTCATAACTTCTAAAATATTTACCTGAAAAAGACTGCTATACCAAGTACCTGTATCCAGAATTATAACAAAGTCCATATGTCTGAAGATAGAATAGAAAAATAAAAGATATGAAAAATTAATTGAAAGAAGACAGGCAAGTTCTCTTGTTGGTTATTTTTATTGAAGTCAAAAGTAAATACCTACTTATAATTATCATTGAAGTCATCTCATCCATTGATATCATGAGGATCACTTTTAATAACACTGGTCTACAAACAATAAAATCTGATTATCCACTTACCATCCTTTTTTTCTTTGACACCACAAACAATAATGTGGTTTGCTGCAAGAACAGCTTCACCCTCCACGATGCATCGACTACTTTAGCAGCTGAAGTAGCAGCCAGATAAATAAAAATTGAGAACAACGGTAGAAACATATCTGAATTCCTTCCAATATAAAATATTGAATTTAATAACGTTCAAATATCGAAATTTTCACTAAATTGTATACTTCCCTCAGTAAACACATAGGTTATACTAAATGCAATCACACTAGGCTTCAAAAACATATGTTTTTCGACAGAATGACAGCGCGGGAAAATTAAGGTTAAAATGTCAATAATGATATGCAATTGACATTGACGTTGACATAAACGTCAAAAAAAGCAAAGGATTAACAACGATCAAAGTAATTTTTGCGCCAAATGAATTTTTACATGGCAGATGCTCCAGAGAAATAAAAACTCTAGTACCACCACTGGCCACATGCGGCCGAAGAACTCGGCACGCTGATCAGTCTCACCCATTTACTCTCAAGATTGACACTATAAGGACCAATCTCCATCAAGAATCCTTCTTTTACAGGGCTGCTACGGAATGGAACAAACTTTCAAAATCAATTTCTTCCAGAGAACTATGACCTGCAACTTTTCAAAAAGCGGGTCCACAATCATTTCCTTTCTATAATCCCTCCCCCTTCTAATAGTCGCAGTGCGGGCCGTCCGCGGCCCACACGATAGGTTTACCCTATTTTGTGACTATTTTCAGTAAAAAAAAATATTCTTTTGGAATCATAAGACATAATCGAAATACTGATTAGCTTTTTATTTTGAAATCGCGTCAGAGAGGCTGTCATTATTCTTCCAGCGTCCGATACATTATATATTCCGAGGAGTGACAATATGGGGTGTTCACTCTTTAATTGTCGTCTTTGACCATTTGTACGTGACAAAAATGACGAGACGATACGACAAGCATTTCTAACTACTTGGTAACTTTATCTTTCTCTGACAAATTTTTGAGATAAAAAACACGGAGTTTGTAAAATTAAGTAATTGTAAAGCTACTAACGTCACTAAATGTTTTATTGATTGGTGGTGGGGGTGTCAATACGATGCAAAAGTTTAGGATACTGGAGGGATTTCTCGCAAAATCTGCTTCTTCTTCTTCGACTGCCTATCCAAATTTACGGATGTTGGCGACCACATTCCCAAATTTATTTCTGTCCCTTGCTGTGTGCTCTCAAGCTCTCCAATTGATTTAATTCCGGTCCATTTTCTGATATTTCGAGCCCATGACACTTGTTTTCGCCCCATTCCTCTCTTTCCCTCAATTTTGTCCTCCAAAATCAATTGTAGTATATTATATTTTTCATTTCTAAGAATATGGCCAAAGTATGCAATTTTTCTCTTCTTTATTGTGGTAAATAATTCTCTTTCTTTATGCATTTTTTGTAAGATGTCGTTGCTCGTCTCCTTATCAGTCCAAAAAATTTTAAACAGACGTCTGTAGGTCCACATACCGAACGCTTCTATTTTATTGATAGTGTTTATCTTAAGCGTCCAAGCCTCCACTCCATATATTAGTATTGACCATACATAACATCTTACATAACGCATGCGTAGTGACAGGTAGACGATTCTGTCCTTCTTGCTGGAAATATGCGAGACCTACAAGAACTGCTGAACAGGTTCGTCACTGCTAGTCGACATTTTGGCTTGACACTTAACACAAAAAAGACCAAATAAATGATTATAACAAAGAAAAACGCTCCGCAAGAACACCTATATGTAGACGGAGACCAATTAGAGAGGGTTACAAGATATAACTATCTGGGTACGAACATCACCTGCACCGTAGATTATTGCTCCGAAATCAAGATCTGTATAGAGAAAGCACTTGTAGCTTTTGTCAAAATGAAGAAGATGCTTTATAACCGCGACTTGAGCCTAGATCTAAGAACACGCATGCTGAAGTGCTATGTATTTTCCCGGTACTGTATTATGGAGTAAAAACTTAAACCCTTAACAGAATGTACGAAAGAAAAGTAGAAGCATTTGAGATGTGGAATTACAGAAGAATGCTCAAAATATCGTGGGTGGAGCACACGACCAACGCAGAAGTGCTTACCAGAATAAATAAAGAGTTGGAGGTGTTGAAGGAAGTGAAGAAAAGAAGGATCATCTATCTGGGTCACATAATGCGAGGTTAAAAATATGAAATACTCCACTTGATAATTCAGGGGAAGATTATGGGCAAAAGGTCAATTGGAAGAAAAAGAATATCTTTGCTGCGGAATCTGCGAGATTGGTTCAACATGTCTTCTACAGATCTATTGAGATCAGTAGTTTCCAAGGTCAGGGTTGCCATGATGTTAGCAAACCTCCGATAATGGAGAAGCTACACGAAGAAGAAGAAGAAGAAGTGACAGGTTTAGATCTTTACATTCAAGTACCTTTGCGTATTTTATGAATGCACTACGTGCCATTTCTATTCTGCTTCGGATTTCCTTATCAGAGTTCCAATCTGAGTGCATCCAACACCCTAAGTATCAGCATTGCGATACTCTTTCAAGTTGTCGATTTTGGATTATGATTGATAATTTGCTAATCTAAGCTTCTTAAGGTGCCACTTTCACCGGTACTGTCCACATCTGCAAACTCATTTCGATCTTGTGCGGCTCTAAATAAAGCGTGTGTGTCTTATGTTTCTGAGCCATGATAATTTTTTTTTGTCGCGGCTACGTTTTCCTACTAAACTGCTAAAAACACATGAGACTAACATAGGATCACGACGCTTCAAACATGAAGCTAACGACGAGAGAGAGAGAGAGAGAGAGAGAGAGAGAGAGAAAGAGAGAGAGAGAGAGAGAGAGAGAGAGAGAGAGAGAGAGAGAGAGAGCGCCCATACGTTGATCCAATAAGAGCCTCTAATAACTTACAGATCACAGTCGATAAAATTTAGCACTGGCAAAAAACATGGAAAATGAGAAAAAATTAAGGCAAATCGATTCATATAACGTTTACAAACAAAAAGAGGAAACAGTTACTGCAAGCAAATCGAATATAGCCTTACTGAGGGGAATTCTAAATTAAAGTGCTTCGAATGATTGTAAACGTATGTTCCAAATAACGCGAGTGACTTAAAATTACATCAGTTAAGAAGGAAATTTAACACCAAAGTATAAAATATAGTGAACGTATTCCAATGCATTCTAATGTGCTAGCCAACCGAGTCTAGAAATGAGAAGGTTAAGACAGATTCAAATAGATATTACAAACATAAATCAACACGGTTATCGACAGTATTTGTTTTGTATATAGTATTTAAACGTTGGAATGATTTTGTCATAAGCCATTGTTGACTTTATAAGTAATTACTCACTGGAGCAATCGTTTGAGGTTATGTACATTCAAACCAAATACTTATTGGTACAGACAGAAAAAAAAATTGGCAGTCCCGAACCTTTTCAGGTTCCAATTCTGAATCCCCGAAGTGTCTTTGTTTGCAAACCGAAAATTATTTGCAGTAGCATAGGCAGTGAGGAGCAGTTTCATCTTTCTCTTCACAGAACCTACAAAGCGGGCTTTTAGCAAGCATTGTAATGTGTACGTGTTTATTCATGCAGCAGTGAGGATCATTTTCCTTCGCCCAAGCTCCAGAAATTTTTCTGCTGTTTTCCTAGTTGGCCTCCAGAAAAGAAATTTCGAATGTCTCGTGCATGGGTGCTTTGTACAGAATTTACCGTGGTTGTTTCGTAATCAGCTTCTAGTTTGCTTACTAATAATACTGTTAACAATACTGCAGATGTTGTAATCATTTTGCTTCTGCTAACCTGTCTGCCTCATTGTTGTCATGTTCTTTTTGGTGGTCCGATATTCACATCAAGCAGATCTTTGTGAGTTCCATCAATTTTCTGTGGTATCTTACGACTAGTTTAGAATCTAATTGACAAGATGTCGGTGCTTTTATTAACTGTCTGATATAATGCAGATTCTCCTGCTTTTATGGAACCTTTGCAACATGATTTCTTCTTCTTCTTATTTAAGTGTCGTGTTCTCCCAGAACATTGGCGATCAGTTATATGATCTTCACTTCGTCCGCAGCGGACCTAAACAGTGTTGTGATATTTACTCCATACCATTGGCGAAGGCTCCCGAGCCAAGATGTTCTTCGGCATCCAGGGCCACGCTTTTCCTCTATTTTTCCCCGAATAATTATATGAAGTAGTTCGAATTACGGATTTCTCATTACGTGGGCGAAGTACTCCAACTTTTTTCTTTTTATGGTATTAAGTACTTCTCTTTCTTTGTTCATAAGCTGCAGAACCACTTCATTCATCACCTTGTCCATCCACGATATCCTCAACTATCATCGGTAAGACTACATTTCGAAGGCCTCAATCTTCTTGCACATATTTTCGGTGAGGGTCCATGCTTCCATCTCATACCTAGAACCTAACATGGATTTGGGCACAAGAAAGAATTGCTGTGATTTCGGTCGCAAAGCGGCACAAGTTTATGCTGATAATATCGCCAGGTCCTGTCTTGTAAATGCCCAGACCTGTTCCATTTAATACCGTATGTCAAAGACTAGAAAGTATGAACGAGTAGTGGGTAACAGCGCCACCTGTGCACCAAAAGCAAAAACAAATTGTACAAACTGTCAGAGTTGCTATAAATACACTTTTTTAAATCAGTACGTCCATTATGAGCGTTAATTACTCAACATAAAATATTAAAACATTCTTCAAGTTTGAAAAGAGCCAAGAACAAAGATCGACGTTTAAAGAGTCGGACTTAAAAGTGTATTGGCCCTCGATTAATCGAATATGGTCAGCGCGTGGTATTCCAACAATCCCACGTATGTGAGTCATAAAACTTTGTTGCTAACTCGACGTTACTTAACAAAAAAAAATGTTATTAAAGCACAATATTAGAAGAGGTAGTCTGATTGGATTTGTTTGCTTAGTTAATCGGGAAAAAAATAGTTAAATTTTGATGAAATAACATTACATTAAAGGCTTTTTTTCTTTAATTAGTTTTGTATACAACTATTTGAGATCGGTTGTCAAAAAAAACTCCGACTAGATCATCATCCTAACTTTTAATTTTTATACAGGGAGGGAGTTTCAATTAGACGTTTTAGAAAAACTTTACATACTTAAAATCTGAAAATTTGGTGTATGGAGTTTTGAGATATGCCCAATTGATCTAAAATATTAAGAGCCTCCTACCATTAAATGAAACTTTCTTATTTTTAATAGAACACCTTATATATTATTATCTATTTAAATAAAGCTACTCTTGAGAATTCTCCCAATATAGGCTACCTTCCACAATTGATCAAAAATATTAAGAGCCTCCTACCATTGATTGAAACTTTCTTATTTTAAATAGAACACCTTATATACATACAAATAGTCACGCCTTTTTCACTTAGGGATCGGCAGATACCACTTCCTCCAACTTGCTACGGTTCTTACACACATCTTTCGCTTCCTCTACTTTAATCAGTGCTCTCATACATGCTCGGTGGTTGTTGGTACTCTTGACCTGGCCATTCTTCGAAACAATGTTGATCCGATCGAGATATGTTCGCCGAAGTCGACCTCAACAGACTTCCGTCCATTCAAACTCGCCTTATAAATTTGTTTCATCCATCCTTTCTACGTGTCCAAACCATCTAAGCATTCCTTTATCTATCTTTGTAACCACATCGTCTTTTACACCACAGCGTTCTCTTATCTCACTATTCTTTACTTAATCCAACCGAGTCACTCCGGCTATACTTCTCAGAACATCTAATATATTATTACCTATTTCAATAAAGCTACTCTGAGAATTCTCTCAATATAGGCTACCTTCCCCCGAGTTTTTTCAAGATGTGACCAATTTTTTGTTATGAAACAGTGTTCGATTTGACACTCTGTATCTTTATAAATAATAAAAATGCAAATATTTCGTTTGATACAAATTTTTTTAGTACCATCTTTTTTAATAAAACTGTGTGGATAAAATAACTTTTAATGTACAGAGTGATTCAAAACGCGTACTTTAAAGTTTCTTAACTTTCTTTAATGGATCACCCTATATGTTATGACGTTATTAGGAAGAACTGTTCTTTAAGTTTCGTTAACCACTCCCTTTATTGGGGTATTAAGCTTTTAATGCATGGATTAATGATTTGTATTATAATTTTGATTATTTTTTTATAGCGTGCCATGGAAATTTTAGTTGACACTTCCCAGTACGGGATTTTAATTCTCTAGATATACAGGGTGTTAGTAAATAAGTGCGACCAATTTCAGAGGGTGATTCTTCATAAAAAAATAATGACAGTTTAAAAGTCATGTTTGAATTAAACATGTTAAAGCGTATTTTTCATTTCATTAATACATTATTAAGAACTATCAAATAGAATAACATTAAACCAGAACAATAACAGAAAATATCACTAATAAAATTTTAAATAGGCGCAAAGCTACAACAAAATGACCTCCCTCAGACGTGACACAAGATTCAACACTTCGCCTCAATGATTATTGTATTCGTGCAAATATTCCTGGTGTATTTCTTATTGTCTCACAGCCGGACTGGTCGAGAGACTTCAAAATAAAAATAATAAGGTCATGTGCATTCAAACTTGGATATCAGAGAAGAGACTATGAATATTCTGACATTTTGAACATCTTAAATTTATTAAGTTTGGAACATCGAAGAGCTGAAATTGATTTGAGATTTCTGCACAAAGTTTAAAAATGGAGCTATAAGTTGTCAAAATTTAATTGAACTCTTTAATCTGAATGTCAATCCCAGAAGAATAAGGATGTCAGAACTGTTCATAGTTCCCCATCACAGTACAAACTATGGTTAAAATGAGCAAATTAAAAGGATAGTTGAATTGAAAAATCTTCTTCTTCTTCTGGTGCCCTGTCTGTCTTTAGACGTTGGCTATCATCATGCTTATGATTTCCTGAAATCTTTTTCTATCGGCTGCCACACGAAACAGTTCTTCGGCCGAAAGACCACACCATTGCCTGATATTGCGTAGCCAGGACAGCTTTTTTCGCCCTATCCACCTTTTACCTTCCACTTTTCCCTGTAATATGAGGCGCAGTAGCTGATATTTAGATCATCTGATTATGTGTCCAAAGTACTCTGCCACGTCTTTTTCGTTCTCTATTGAGTACTCTGCCAGCGGTCTCTCTACTGGCAAATTATGCCCGAGCTCAGCCGTAGAGGGTAGAAGAAAAAAAAGAAAATAAAAGTGAGCCGCGCCACCGACTTAGACTGTTCAAGCCGGAAACCCCTAGGTCTTATAGGCACTAGCAGAGCCACACGATAAACAACTAAGATTATGGTGAACCAAATAAATAAAATTATAGCAAAAATATATTGGATACTTTACTCCTACAATAAATCAAAATACACAGCTCAATAACAAAATTATAACAAATAAAGCCAAAATTAACAGCCAACAATAAATCCAGGAACACAGTTTAATAATAAACTTATAACAAATATAATCAAAATCAACAGCTAACAATAAATCGAAACTTCAAAACTTACAACTTTATAAGACAACAATAAATCAAAAATCCAAAGTTTACGATTCCATAAAATAACTAAAACAAAGGTAAGAATAACAAACTTTATCAAGTTACCAAAAAAAACGTATACAAGTCAACTTTTTAATAATACTTAATCAAACGTTCACACACGGCTGCTAATTTACTCACGTTTTTTTTTTACCATTTACATAAAGATTTACACTGTTAAAACAATCGAGCTTATTTAAAAATATTTCTTTTTTACAATGGCTGTCCTTCAAAATAGCAATATTGTAGGATATTTACAAATAAGTATGAAAAAAACATTTTTACTTGGACACAAAGAACTATTGAGAATATTACTTTAATCAAAGTTCAGCTTTGACATATTATCCAATGCAATAAATAGTTTTCAACAGTGTACCATATTAATAAATTAAAACAAAACTTAATCGTGGTGTCAAAAACAAATCACGTCGTTTAAATATTCTAAAATAAATCACTTGTAACCTTTGGGTATACGAATTCACTACTCCTGTGGCCTACTCCTGTGGCCGGTTTGATTATGGAACTGCACCTGCTACTTAACAATGGCTTCCCTCCATCAAATTCCGCATGCGGATATTTTAACTCGACACCAAAATCCAAAATATCAACAACAAAGGTAAGATAGAATGGTCAAGTTAAAAATTAAATGGTTTTTCTTCAAAATCCAATTAAGATGGCCCAGATACAGCCAGATATGAAAGAAAAACCGTAGAGGTTCTGCTCACATGTTAATATCAAATCGTTCCAAAAACTCTCACCACCACCCGACTCCCAAGACTGACACCAAACGACTAACACTAAACTACTGACTCCCAGGCCGGATATCAAGAAATGACACGGAACACGCGTCAACCAACAATCTTCGCAAATCTATGTTCCAAACTCATAATCGCACTCGTCCGTGTTGATAGCCAGCCCATCCACACAGAAATGCAAACCAAACAATAATATAGCTGACAACACACGACAATCGAGGCCAAAAATCAAAGCAAAATCTAATAACAAAAACCCCCACTCCATCTCCATCGATTAACAAAAATGTCACAGCCATTAATAATTGAATCCTATCACTACACTTAGTGTCCACTTCTTGCAACCATAAAGTAGGACAGACCACACATAACATCTTAAGACCCTTTTACGAAGATGCATTGACAGATTTCTATTACATAGAACTGGTTTGCATGTCTTAAAGGCCTTGCGTGATATTTCAATCCGTGTTGTTATCTCTTCATCAGAGTCCGCATTCGCATTAAGCCAGCTGCCCAGATATTTAGAATGGTGTACACGTTCTATCTCCTCCCCACCGATCCAAATCTGTCTCTGATGTATATTTATTTTTCCGACTGCCATCCACTTTGTTTTTGTTATGTTAATTTTGAGACCTTTGGCAAATAAAAATAGTTAAATCATCCGAATTTGTTGAAACTTAGTTTTAGTTGATCATGATTATATGTGTAGATAAAGTAACGTGAAAAAATCTTTTAAATATTTATGTTTTTTCTAAATCGGCATGCCCGTATAGAAATAGGTAAATAAATAAAACTTAACTATTGATTTTGGTTTGTTTGAACAACTCTAAAAAGATGTTACGGGATTTTTTCACTTGACAAAACCGTCATGTATATCTTAATTGTTTAATTTAGATATATACACACAAAATCAAAGGCAAAGAATGAAATTGCACCGACCGAAGATGTTCTTCGAGCAGGTAAATGTAAGAAAAAATAAAACCAACAGCGCAACAATAAAATCCGAACTAGCCTTGACGATGTGGGATAAGAATGTTAACCTTGCAGAGGCGGGAGCGTACATGATTTGACCGGTCTTACAGCTCACAATACATACAATAATTGAGTCGGATTTCATGCGTTCAATATGATATCATTTATTTGCTTAAGCGTACGTTTATTACTAAATGTAAGAAATAATAATATCTTAGTGTATTCAAAAACTATATTTATCGTAAAGCTTATTCAAACTATCTATCGATTACAAGTACGTTTATTTACTGTCGTCCCTTCATGAAGACTCCCTCACTACCTGCCGTATCCCGCACCCCTTCTAGTCTTTCTCTTTTAGGTACCCGATCTCCAGACCGTGCATGTGTACACTATAAGCTCTCCTTGCATATAGGGTGTGCGCGCCGGCGCCGACGACCCAGGAAGTAATGGGCGTGTCAGTTGTAGAAAAATGCTCTGAAGTGTGGGCAGCTTCACCACCGGAACCTCTATTGCCTGGTGACTTACTTGCTCTTCGACGACGTCGTTTCACTGCGTAGCTGTTGGATCTTACGATAACTCAGTAAACGCTGGCTCGATCTGTCTTTTTTTACTACTATAGTCTAAAGGTTTTACTGCCTTTTATCGCCGTGAATTTTGTTACCACAGTAAATGAAACAACACACTGGTCATCGATAATATATTGTTAACTTTAATACATGGAGCTTACAGTTTAAAGCATCCTGTATCTTCGGAATGATTTCACTGGTTGTTAGCTTTTAATTTGATGTATTTTATTTGCTTATATTGATGTGCATTTTACCACGCGGTATTTTAAAGCCGTGCTCTTAGCGGCGGACGTCTGTCTTCTTAGACGGTAAAAATGGAAAAGAGGGCGCGAAGCCGGAAACTGTTTCTAATGTCGCCTCTTCTCGCGTTAAATTCAGCGTTTTTGATTGGTCACTGTATGGTCATGTGACTGTATAGCAGCTTGCTAAGAATTGCGCGCGACGATTTCGGAATGATCTAGCATAATAAGTGCACGTGTTCTAAATTGCACGGGACCCTTTATTTATATCCGAATTCTTGAGTAGATTTAAAAATCAAGGAATCTCTTAAAGAGGAATTATACAGTTGGATGTACTGATTTCCAACAGGGTGAATCCAAATATATCTTAAATAAAATTGTTTCTATTTTTTTTTTAATTAAATCCCCTCTAATAGTATACGAGGACCGTTTTGCAGGTTTATCAATATTTTCAAAAACGATCTTTTACCCACAAAATCTTCCAAAATCGTCCATTCTGAAAGTCACGATGTAAAGTAGATTTATTTAACTGCTAAGTGGGTAGGCCGTAGGATTTTACAATTTAGGCAGGCGATTATTTTTTTTTAATTAACAAAAAAATTTCAGAAGGATTTACGACTTTTTTTAAAAATATTTATGAAATGCTTTTATGGAATTAGTACGGTTATATCCAAGATCATTATTTTCGTTCGTTGACAAGTAATTAGTAATTTGTGGAATATTTTCGTTTATTACAAATAAAAATAAATATATTATCATTCTGGTTGGCGCGTATAGCACGCTACCTGAACGACAGCAATAAAGGTAAGATGTCGTAGAAACCTTAACCGTCCCCTTTGGGGCCATCCATAAATTACGTCACACAATAAGGGGGGGAGGGTGTTGAGGGCCAACGAAAAGTGACATTGTGTGACAAGGGACCAGGGGGTCAAATTCATTGTGACATCACACGTTAAAATCTAAAATACTAAAAAGCGAAATTTATGTTTTTTTTTAATGAAAATAGTCGCAAAAAGGGTAGACCTATCGTGTGGGCCGCGGACGGCCCGCACTGCGACTATTAGAAGGGGAAGGGATTATAGAAAGGAAATGATTGTGGACACGCTTTTTAAAGTTGCAGGTCATAGTTCTCTGGAAAAACTGATTTTGGAAGCTTATTCCATTCCGTAGCAGCGCTGTAAAAGAAGGATTCTTGATGAAGATTGGTCCTTGTAGTGTCAATCTTGAGAGTAAATGGGTGAGACTGATCAGCGTGCCGAGTTCTTCGGCCGAATGTGGCCAATGGTGGTACAAGAGTTTTTATTTCTCTGGAGCATCTGCCATGGAAATATCTGTAGAGCAATGACTGGTCTGCAACTCTTCTTCTATGTTCTAGAGGGTGAAGGGTATCTGTGAGAATTGAGCTGTTTATCAAACGAATGACTCTTTTCTTAATGGAATCTAGAAGACGAAGAGAATGCCTTGGTGCTGAACTACAAATGTGCGAGCAATACTCCAGTAGAGGTCGGATTTGAGCCTTGTACGTCGTCAACAGTTGATCAGGAGTAAAAAACTTTCTAGCTTTCCACAGAAAACTACAAAAACTTAAAAATATTATCAACTCGATCTACAGGGTGTTTTAAAAAAAGGTAACCCCGTCTCTAGGATATGTAGAAAACTGAAAAATAAATGGGGGTTTGTTCAGTAAGAAATTTTCATTACGCCATCCGAATTCAAGATGAAGAACAAGAAAAAAAATGTATTCACATTTATTAGAAATTTGAAACGCGCTTATCGAATACTTGGCTGTACAATTAGACGGGTAAATTCTTAAAGAACAAAAAGAAACGCATTGTTAGTGCGATTCCGTCTAGACATTTTAAATTTCGGTCGTTTTAAAGTAACAGCCAGAACGTCTTTCGATGCCAATGGAAACAATTTTTCGAAGAATTGATACGACAAACGCCTCTTTGCAGTTAAACGCCGTTCAATGAGCCATGCAAAGAAAGATTTACGTTAATTTCTTGGACGGATTGCCATCGAGAAATACAAGTCGTCTCAATAATTCGTTATTCTGCCGACCACTATTATTATTTTACCACCAGTAAACGCGTTCGTAAAAAAAATACAGCATCCTACTCACCAGAAAATTTTTTTAACGTCAATACAAAAAACAATAATCTGTTACGAAAGATATTCGCTCTGCATCACAAGTAAATTTCGTTTTTCATGTAAGACAATCCTTGAAAGAAGTTGGAAAGATAATGGAAAATACTTTTGGAAATCTGAATCGTTCAACTCGAGGTTTTTACTAAAATGAACAAAATATAAATGGGATTCAAATTCTAACTCGTGTTTCAAGCTTTTTTATGACAAGTAGGTCCATATTTTTGGAAAAACTGTTAAACATATTCCAAAAAAACTTGTAGTACTGTAGGTATTAGAATTTAATGAAATTTGGCATATTCGTACATTTCTTTTGCAGAGGTGGAGACAATCCTTTATGAAGAGGTTATGATTTTAAAAGCTCAAGGTCTATTGTGAGACTCCACTGGCTGTGCTAGGTCTACTCACTAAAAACACCACCCCTATTTAGGTCCGTCTGGCTATTGCCTCCGCGGTGACACTTAGGGGCCTGTTCACCGGATGACTGCTCAAAAATTGACTGTCTTTTGCGGTCCAGTGCCACCCAGCAGTACAGTATGTGTTTTACCGTTTCCGGATCTTTGCCGCACAATCTGCAGGTCAGGTCTCCATTATACAGTCTCATTTTGTTGAGGTGATTCTTAGCTGATTCCTGTTCATTGCTAACAGTTTTGCCGTCCTTTTGTGACACGGACATTTAATGTATTCTTTTTTAATCCATCTGTGTACCAGGTGAGTTCACCAGGTTAATTATCATTTTCTTTGTCATCCCTGAGTTTTGCGTGAACCTCATAGTTTTTCTCAAAGGATATTTCTGCACTTATATAATCAGTTGCCATTTCTAGAAATGGTTGTCTGATTATATTTTTTATGGTTGTATGTCCAACAGTCCAACATTTCTGTTCTGTTCTAGTCTATACGCGGATTGTCTTGCCTCGCCGCGGATATAAATATCTAGAGGTGGGAGGTTTAGCATCGCTTCCATAGCAGCAGTGGGGGTTGTTTCCATAGCCCCTGTAATACATAGGCAAGCTAGCCTTTGTATACTGCTTGTATACTGCAATAGCCTTGGATATATCTAAAGCCTTTGACCGCGTTTGGCACCAGGCATTGTTAAGTAAATTATCTGCCTACGGTCTCCCAACCAAACTGCGCCAATGGCTCTTGAGCATCATGCAAGATCGCTCCTTACATGTGGCAGTTGACGGTATTTCTTCTGATGCGTTTAAAACCAATGCCGGGGTCCCCCAGGGTTCCATCCTGTCGCCCACCTTATTTCTTTTACACATCAACGACCTCTTGAAAACCACCACGAACTCCATTTACAGTTTCGCAGACGATAGCACACTTGTCTCAACTTTCACATCCTATCGATCACTTTCGGTGAATGATACAAATAGACTCAGGCAGGAACAGGTTGATTCCATCAATAGAGATCTTAAAGCAATCGTCGAGTGGGGAACCAACAATCTTGTTCAGTTGAACGCCTAAAAAACACAAAGTGCCACGTTTTCCAAGAAAGTGAATTCCTCAAATCATCCCATCACAATGTCCGGAAATACCCTTGAACCAAGTCCCTCCATCTCGATTTTGGGAGTCACGGTGTCCAATAATATGTCTTGGCATGACCATGTTGCTAACATCGCAAAGTCGGCAAGCCAGAGGCTAGGTTTTCTTTGGAAAGCTAGAAAGTTTTTTACTCCTGATCAACTGTTGACGACGTACAAGGCTCAAATCCGACCTTTACTGGAGTTTTGCTCGCACATTTGGGGTTCAGCACCAAGGCATTCTCTTCGTCTTCTAGATTCCATTCAGAAAAGAGCCATTCGTTTGATAAACAGCTCAATTCTCACAGATACCCTTCACCCTCTAGAACATAGAAGAAGAGTTGCAGACCAGTCATTGCTCTACAGATATTTCCATGGCAGATGCTCCAGAGAAATAAAAACTCTTGTACCACCATTGGCCACATTCGGCCGAAGAACTCGGCACGCTGATCAGTCTCACCCATTTACTCTCAAGATTGACACTACAAGGACCAATCTTCATCAAGAATCCTTTTTTTACAGGGCTGCTACGGAATGGAATAAGCTTCCAAAATCAGTTTTTCCAGAGAACTATGACCTGCAACTTTTTAAAAAGCGTGTCCACAATCATTTCCTTTCTATAATCCCTTCCCTTCTAATAGTCGCAGTGCGAGCCGTCCGCGGCCCACACGATAGGTCTACCCTTTTTGCGACTATTTTCATAAAAAAAAAATACTGCTGAGCGTATTTTCTCAGGTCAACCATATTTCTCCCAATATGGATTTACTGAACAGTCCGAGACTCTCGACTCCTTGCTCGAAGCCTCTGCGTAAAAGTGTTTTCATTTGGATTCTTGTTACGAAGAAGCTTTTATAAATTGCATTAGGTAACGTGAACTTTCTTTACAGAGTCTTTGCTGGGGTGTCTTAGTTGTTCTTGTGTAAATCTGCAGTTGGTAGTTTCATTCCACCGATACTTTTGAACTCTCCAAACGGTGACAACACCCACGGTATTATAGTGTCGCGTTTGAGCAATGTTTACCGTAAAAAAAGAAGCCAGTGTTCGAAGTCTGTCGAATATTTCTGGGAAGGAATGTGTGAGTGTGTAAATGTTTGAAATCCAAGCACAAAGTTGCAAAGGTCGAGATTGTTCGCCCACTAGCTGTGATCCATTGGCGTAGGAAGTATTTGCAGATTTTAAGCAGCTATTTTTGTTTCATTTTTCTGAAAATGTATCGCGCGAAATGAATGCATAATTAATCATTATATGTTACGTAAAAATGTCTTTAGAAACTTTCCATCAAATTCTTAAATTTTTAGTAATAGGCAATAATGCACAGATGAAAATAATCTTCTTCTTCTTCTGGTACCCTGTCCGATTATCGAACGTTGGCAATCATATTGGCTATAATAACTTTGTTTATCGCAGCTCGGAATAGTTCAACGGATGATTTGCGATACCACTCTCGAAGATTTCTGAGCCAAGATGTTCTTCTTCGTCCTGGACCTCTACTTCCGGCAATCTTACCCAGCATCACTAAATGAAGGTGGTAATATTTCTCTGGGTGCCTCATCACGTGGCCGAAGTATTCGAGTTTTCGGCTTTTTATTATTTTAATTATTTCTGTGTTCTTCCTCATTCGTTGTAGAACCACCTCATTTCTTATTCGGTCCATCCAGCTTATTCGTAGGATCCTTCTGTAGACCCACATTTCAAACGCCTCCAGCCTCTTCAATAATGAGTCGGTCAGCGTCTCCATAGAGTTGCCATAGAGCAATGTGGAGAATATATAGCAGCGTGTTAATCTGATTTTTAATTTTAAAGTGATTCCTTTGTTGCAGAGAATTATTTCTGGCTTTTTCGATACGGATATTTATTTCTTTGCTCATGTCCCAGTTGTCATTGATATTAGCGCCCAGGTATGAGATGTTGTTAACATTTTCTAGCTGTATCCCGTATGCCCTGATTTGTATTGGTGGTTTTGGTGTTTTGCTGACAACCATAACTTTGGTTTTTGATGTATTGAGTCCAAAAAATTAGAAAAATGAATCAAGCAAGAAATTTAACTGAACAAAAGGTCATGTGGGCCTCAGTTTTATTGGATGGGGGATATTGTCAAAGTTAAGTTGGAAATTTGTTAGGCAAAAATCGTTCCGCAATAACTCGTATGGTAAGATGCTTCAATGAGGTAAGAAATTTTTCTAGAACATACATACATACATATAGTCACACCTTTTTCCCGTAGGGGTAGGCAAAGACCACTTCCTTCCACTTCCGCTACGGTTCTTACACACATCTTTCGCTTCTCCTACTTCCATCAGTGCTCTCATACATGCTCGTCGGTTGTTGGTACTCTTGAACTGGCCTTTCTTCAAAACAATGTTGATCTGATCGAGATCGATGTTCGCCGAGGTCGACCTCTACCGACTTCCGTACATTCACACTCGCCTTATAAATTTGTTTTGTAAATCTACGCGTCAATCTACGCGTCATTATCTACTAATCATAACAAACTTTTATTGCCAACCTGGCAGATTGCAATATCCACTAGAAGTTTAAAAAAAAATCTTTTTTCATCTATCCTTTCTACGTGTCCAAACCATCTAAGCATTCCTTTATCTATCTTTGTAACCACATTTTTTACACCACAGCGTTCTCTTATATCACTATTCTTTACTTTATCCAAATGAGTCACTCCGGCTATACTTCTCAGACTACTCACCTCCACAGCATTAATCCTATTTTTATGCTTCTTCTGCCAAACCCAACATTCACCACCATACATAAGCGTAGGAACCAACACTCCTCTATGCACAGCCACTCCTCTATGCTCAATGTCACTGTTATACTTTCCATCTCTCGTAAACTTTGAACCCAAGTACACAAACTCATTTACTTGTTCCACTCTTTCTCGCTCAATCAAAACTTTACAGTTTGTCATGCTTTCTTCTCTTTTAAAAACCATTACTTTCGTTTTGCTTACATTTATTTTCATCCCTTTGATTTTCAGGGCATAACACTAACCATCGCCTGCAACTCCTCTTCAGATGACGCTAATATGACTTGATCATCGGCGTAAAGAAGGCATTTGATGATTAAATAATTCATTTTCAATCCATACGCACTCTATTTTAAATCTTTTAAACAATCGTTTATGTATAAGTTAAACAGCCATGGCGAAGCCACACATCCCTGTCTCACACCCTTTTCGATGTTAAACCAGTCCGTGCAAGCTCCGTTTATCCTGACACAAGCAGTGAAATCCTCGTAAAGTGATTTCAGTGTTTGTATTAATCTACTGCTTACCCCAAACATAGACAATGTCGACCATAATTTATTGATGGCGTTACGAAAATTTTTCACATAGCAAACCCCAATTATTTTTCAGTTTTCTACCTATCCTAGAGACAGGGTCGCCTTTTTTTAAACACCCTGTATAATTGACATATTGCCATCTGTCTCTTAAACCGAATGAGTAAAATTTCCCTATAAGTATGTCATGATTGATCTTGTCAAAAGCCTTGGCAAAGTCGGTGTATATCACATTAGTCTGGTCACTATCGTTCAGCGCTATTGATATTTTTATTGATAAAATTTGCTAAATTGGTTTCAATTGACTTATTTTTATGTTGTTTTGTTCCTAAGTTTTCACAGCATAGGAACAAATTCCTCAAAATTTCATCTTATAGAGAAATATTGAAGCTAATTTACTTTTAAAGTACCCGAATAAGTTTAATATAACCAATGTACTTAAAAATTAATAATTATTATTTATTAATTTTGTCCAGAAGTTTTTTTTTTTTTAAATAATTTTAACAAAAATATTGAAGATTTGAATTCTTCTGAGCTAATAACTTAAATCCCCTTTTTCGTCGACCATCCTCAGCCGCTGTTTTGCATCGACAGGCGAAGGCCCCCAGCTCGACGTCGTCGGCGACGGGAGACGAACGTGTCCCCACCTGAGAGGTGAGCGCCATCGTCAGCGAGCTGGTGAAGGTAAACCCGGAGTCCGGAGTCGAATACCGAAGAGACTGTCTCAGATCTGCGCGAACGAACGGTAAAGTTGTCTGATTTTTTTTCTTTATTATTTTGGTCGGTTTCGGCGGTTTTGTGGGTGATTGTGTTCCACGGTGTTGACTTTGATTTCTTTCGGATAACCGTACGCTCATTTTTGGTAAGAAATAACTTTAACGGAATTTTTCTTCAATTTATTTACAATGTTTTCATCGAGGTAATTATGTAATCCGCAAGCGGGCTTAATAAATTGACCTTATTTTTACAAATTATTAATTCGTCTAGTGGCTAAATAAACTTTATAATTTTCTGTAAAAAATAAGTCGTAATACATTTCGTACACAATTCAAATACTGTACGAATTAAATATATTACATTACTAGTTTCGAAACGTTTCCCAACAGGGAATGGTTTCTGTTTGATAATTAAATAATTTTGACAATTTATGTTAAAAGTCAGCTTTTTGTAGTTTTGTAACTCTTATTAATAATCTCTCTCTCTCTCTCTCTCTCTCTTTCTTGTCCTTTTACTCTCGAGAGAGTATGGTGACATCATGTCTCAATTGCTCGGATCGTGGTTCTCCATCCTTCTCTGTCTTGAGCTGCAAGAGAAGCTTCTTGCAGACCGTGACCAACGATTTCTTTGGTTTGGTCCACCCAGCGCGTCGGAGATCTTCCTCTTGGTCGTTTACCATTGATTTTTCCCTCTACAATAAGTTTTTCCAGCCCATTCGTTCTTCTTGAAATGTGTCCAAAATACCGTAGGTATGATTAGTTTATCCTGGTTGATAGCCTTGTGGCGATTTTTATTTTCTTAAGAATTGACACTTTAGTACGGTGTTCGCAGCATTCTTCTGTAGGCCCACATTGGGAAAAAGATCAAGAAATATAGTAATTTCAGATATCAATAATATTCTGCTGCAAATCGTCTTTATAATTCCATATATTCTGTAAAAAAATCACGTAACTTTGGCGTGGTGCAAATTATTTATAGGGTGTTAAAAAAACGACTTTTTGGTGATCATCTATCGAATTTAAAACAGTTGGGTCACAAAATTATTAACACAACCTTCGATGGAATTCTGACGTAATATTCCGAAAACTCGTTTTTTAATTACTTTTAAAATGGTCAGATAAATTATCATTTTAATACAACATTTTAATTTGTTTGTAATTACCACACAAAAAAAAATTTTGAAAATAATTATGCGATAAAACAAATGAGCGGTCAAAGAATCGCGAGACTTGTACAAAAATGACACGTCTCCGATGAAAAATCAGTACCATTTTGAGTTGATGTCAACCTTCAAGAGATTCGTGACATTTTAACTGTTACGTCATTGAGCTGCTCTTCTTCTTCTTACAGTGTCTTGCTTTCTCAAGCGTTGACGACTCCCATATTGACTACTTCTTTGTATCTATCTCTATCTTGAGCTGCGTGGAGAAGTTCCTCAACAGTTAAACCTATCCATTGTCGGAGATTTCGAAACCAGGATAGCTTTTTGCGGCCTATCCATTTTTTCCCTCGATCTTGCCATCCAGAATAAGCCGAAGCAGACTATAACGTGGTCCACGCATCACATGTCCCAAGTATTCCAGTTTGCGGCGCTTGATGGTAGTTAAGAGCTCTCTATTGTGCCCTATTCTGATGAGTACATTCTCGTTGGTAGTTCGGCTTGTCCACGAAATTTTAAGCATCCGTCTGTACAGCCACATCTCGAATGCAGCAATGCGGTCAATAATTTTTTGGTGGAGCGTCCATGTTTCGCAAGAGTACAACAGGATAGACCATACATAACACTTGGTAAACCTTTCCCGCAGATGAATGTTAAGTTGCTTGGCACAGAGTAGCGGCTTGATATTCAGAAATGCTCTTCTAGCCATTTCTATTCTAGCCTTGATTTCTTCGTCTGGATTCATCGACTGATTGATCCAGCTTCCAAGATATTTAAAGTGCTGAACTCTTTCTATATTCTCGCCATCAAGTGTTATTCTTTCCGGGCCAACATTCATTTTGCTAACAACCATAAATTTAGTTTTTTTGACATTGATTTTCAGTCCCCATCTATTACTTTCTTTGTTTATCTTGTCTAACATTCATTGTAATTCTTTTAACGCTAGGAGCACAGTATCATCTGCGTATCGAATGTTAAAAATGGTTTCGCCTCCGATCTTTATTCCTTCGCCAGATTGTGTTTCCCCTTTAAATATATTCTCCGTGTTAAGGTTGAAAAGTGTAGGAGACAAAATACAACTCTGTGGCAGTGGCAGATTGATTCCAGTAGAGAGAAAATAACAAACGTATATCATTATTTTGAGTTGCTCGAGTGGTTTTAATGACGCTAATTTTGTCATTTTTAAAAACGAGTTTGGAATAAAAATCCTTAAAACTGTTTTGAAAAACCGCCAAATAAAGTTGCAGGAGATATTCGAAATACTTTGTTCCATAGTCAAAGTAATCACTCAGAATCCTAAACGATACCAAGAACGAAAAATATCATCTATTTTTAGGGCGATACACCAGGATCATATCTGAAGCCGCCAGAAAGGACAATATTTCGTTGGTCACAGATCCAGGTCTTATTAAAAACATATTTTTTTGTACAATGCATTTATTTATTTATGGATTAACAGAGCTTACACGGACTAGTTTAACATCGAAAAAGATGTGAGACAGGGGTGTGTGGCTTCGCCATGGATGTTTAACTTATACATAGACGATTCTTTAAAAGATTTGAAAAAAAGTGCATATGGATTAAAAATAATTAATTATTATTTAGAAAATTATATTGTGAAAGAATTGTCACATAAAGTAATAAAGCTTTAAAATAATTAAAAAAAAGGTAATTTTACGATTTTTTATTTTATTATTTTTTTAAGTATACACTTGAAACTTAACCAAAATTAAAGCGCTTTATTTTTTTGCCAAACATATACACCTACAATTTATCAGTAAAATTTGCGGCGCATCAAAATTCTTCACTCAAAAATAAAATGCTTTTTTATAGTAGCTGTATAAATGAGTATAAAACAATCGTATAAGAGTTGTATAAACTTTTAATAGAACTCTTATACTACCAAACTGTTGTATAAAAATGGGCCGTTTTTGGCTGTATAAGGATCATTTAATTGTTTTGTAGACCGTTATAAGAATTTTAGTATCCTATTAGATATATCTTGTAGCTGTTTATACAAACCTTATAGAATTTAATTTGCTACTTGGGTTCTGTTAGCACGAAAATTCCAACTTCATTCAGCGGGCAGAAGCTGGATGCCCGCCAACAGTTTGTAGATTGTAGGGTGGGTCGTGAAGGCCATGCTGCCTCTCAAGCACTTCGACCTATTAGATCTTTTGTGTATAACCCTTAATCTATTCGAGGCCCGGGATTCCGAGACTTCGAGTAAAGTTTATCAAATTCCTGGAAGCTAAGTTTCTGACATAGGAGAGCTTTAGGAGGGCCCCTTCCAGAAACTTGAGCCTCTTGCAGAAAAGCGCTGGGCATTCGCAAAGCAAATGTTCTGCAGTTTCAGCGAAGTTCTCGCAGTAGCGGTAACTATCACTCTCTGTTTTGCCCATCTTTTTCAGGTGATACCTTAGAGGGCAGTATCCAGTGAGGAGTCCCGTCACCAGTTTCAAATCTTTCTTGTTCAACTCGAGAAGCTGTTTAGCTTTCCTTAGCGAAAGACTTACTAGCCTTTTCACTTGTCTTTGTCGTGGCACTTTATGCCAGTGAGATTTCATTTAATCTTTTTCCCAACGTCGAACCTCTTCTTTCAAGTGTGCTTTGGAAAGTCCACAGAAGGGTTCTGGGCCGGAAAATTGCATATTTGCCCCTTCTTTGGCAAGGCAATCTGCTTCTTCGTTGCCTTTAACTTCTTTGTGTCCTGGAACCCACATCAGAGTAACCTGATTGTTTGCCGCCAGTTGTCTCAGGGACTGGTTACAGTACCAAGTCAGCTTAGACTCACTGTTTATACAAACCTTATAGAATTTAATTTGCTACTTGGGTTCTGTTAGCACGAAAATGATTCCAACTTCATTCAGCGGGCGGTTTTCTGCCCGCCAGCAGTTAGTCGTATCGGTCTGAAATTGTCTTTTATCAACTGGGCAAACATGCATTGAAACTGCTAGTTTTAATGCAGGCAATATAAAAATATTTTTTCAAATTTGTTTCATTAACAAATATATTACTCGTCAAATCTTTAGTTGCGTAACGACGACGAAATATATTCAGTATTTCAAATGTGTCGAGTGCGCTTGGCCAAGCGTGCAAGGCTTAATATTTTTCGTTTTAACCGCTAACCTGAAAAATAACGTACATGACAAATACATTTCAAGGTAAATGGGTGTGAAATACGATTCTCCGGAATGGCGAACGCTCCCTAAATAATAATGGAATGCAGAGTTTGTTCTTGCGACAATAATTGTTGTCATTATTATTGCGTTTCGAGTACTTTTGGTTTTACCAGGAAATATAATAATTATTCATTTATGTAAATGCGTGATGAATCAAACTGGACACCAAGTGTTTTACAGATCACTATTGACACTAGTCACGGAATCTATAAATACACAAAGATTCAACACGATAATTACATGTCAAAATAATTTCACAGAACATTTGTTTCCGCATATTTATTTAAATGGAAAAACCAAGAAAAAAAAATTAAACAAGGTAATAAGATAATACGAGGAAGTATTAAAATAAAAACACATAAATATAAAAAAGTTTAAATATCTGAGAATAGGAGACAGAAAACTTGAAATACCAGAAAAAATACACTACAAATAAAGCCCTTCATGCAAACAAAAAATGTTCAAAAAGCAAATTACTCATGAGGAAACACAAAATGAAAATATACAACACAATAAAAAACCAATATTACTATACGCAGCAAAAGCAATGAGCATAACAAAGAAAGAAGAAGTAAATCTAAGAATCATAAAAAATTATGCGATCAATACTCATGTACTGCTATTGCCCCAGGTGAATCACTCCCTTTGGTAGTGCCTCCACTGGGCGGTGGCTTCGCATTCGAAGATAGTTTGAGTGGCTGTTTCCTCCTGCAGTGTCGGGTACAAAGCCCTACAACTATTTTCCCTATTTAGCGATAGCAGCTTCCCTGTCCGCTTAGGTGAGGATTCTTTTAGCATTAACTTGCTGTGCCTAGTTCCCTCTGGCTGTGCCCTCTTCAGCTAATGCTGAGAGTGAACCCAGCCATTGATCGCTGCTTTAACGCTGGTCTTGGGTATCCCTAGTATTGATTCTAGCCCAATAAATGGTGTTCCAGAGTCCTTCCTAGCTATTTTGTCCGCTTCTTCGTTAAACAAATAAATAACTTTATGAACAGCCAGAACGCGTCAAAAAGTGCACGAATGGCTGTACATAGAGAAGTGCTGGTCTTTACACATATGTATGGTGGTGAATGTTTGGTTTGGCACAAGAAGCATGAGATTAAGTATAGCTGGAGTGACCCTGATGGAAAAAGTAAGGAATGGCGTGATAAGAGAATGCAGTGGTGTGAAAAAAGATTGGCGAAAAAGATTTATAAGGCGAGAGTGAATGGGAAAGTCGTAGAGGTCATCCTCGACGAACATCGATCTCGATCAGATCAAAATTTTTTTAAAGAAAGGCCAAGTCAAGAGTACCAACAACCGACGAGCATGTATGAAAGCGCTGTTGAAAGTAGGCGAAGCGAAAAACGTGTGTAAGTACCGCAGCAAGTGAAAAGAAGTGATCTCTGCCTACCCATACGGAAAAAAACGTGACTATATGTATGTATGCAAAAAATTAAACAAGAAATACAAAAAGACAACAAAAATAATGCAATCCAGGCACGGGTGAAGAGCAGAAAATGGCAAATTTATTCATTGCTACAATGGGACCCAGAAGTTAAAAGAAGACGTGGAAGAGCCAGATAAAAATGGCTGAATGAAGTGAAAGAAGATTCAAGCATTTTTTGTATTGTATTAAATATTATTATTTAGGAAAGAATAAAAGAATAAATTTATGGATTTTTGCCTAAAAATAACCAATCAAATAGTATTTAAACAATATATATTTTAAAACTATGTGTATATAAATGTTGGTTCCAATATTTGACACTTTTGTGCATTTACTGTGATCTAATCTTGGGATGCCGACCATCGTGGAACCCCCACTTTATACCTAAAGACTCCAACAAGTCTTCATTCCAATTTTGCTTGGGCAGGTCAAGTATTTCAGCAGGAATTGATGTATTCGTTAACTGACTGCGATGTAAATTAGTGGTTGATGACAAGACAGTACATCAAGAGATGAAATTCAGATACTTGGGTATAGAAATTTCAAGCTTCGGCGACATAAAACCAGAAGTAAGAGTACAAGCTATCAAAGCAAGAAGAACGGCTGCACAAATCAACGACAGAATATTTCGTAACGAGCACCTGAAAACAGAAGTAAAAGATGCTATTAGACCCATACTGACATATGCGGCAGAAACAAGACCCGAAACATCAAAAACAATCCAAATTATGAAAACAATAGAGATAAAGATAATTCGAAGAATAGCTGGAAAAACACTACAGGACAGGGAAAGAAGCGCGGATTTTTTTTATTTTTGTTTACTGAAAATAGTCGCAAAAAGGGTAGACCTATCGTGTGGGCCGCGGACGGCCCGCACTGTGACTATCAGAAGGGGGAGAGATTATAGAAAGGAGATGATTGTAAACCCGCTTTTTGAAAAGTTGCAGGTCATAGTTCTCTGAAAAAACTTATTTTGGAAGCTTGTTCTATTCTTTAGCAGCCCCGTAAAAGAAGGATTCTTGATGGAGATTGGTCCTTGTAGTTTCAATATTGAGAGTAAATGGGTAAGACTGATCAGCGTGCCAAGTTCTTCGGCCGAATGTGGCCAGTGGTGGTATAAGAGTTTTTATTTCTCCGGAGCACCTGCCATGGAAATATCTGTAGAGTAATGTCTGGTCTGCAACTCTTCTTCTATGTTCTAGTGGGTATCTGTGAGAGTTGAGCTGTTTATCAAGCGAATGGCGCTTTTCTGAATGAAATCTAGAAGACGAAGAGACCCCCAAATGTGCGAGCAATACTCCAGTAGAGGTCGGATTTGAGCCTTGTACTTCGTCAACAGTTGATCAGGAGTAATAAACTTTCTAGCTCCCCACAGAAAATCTAGCCTTTGGCTTTCTGATTTTGCGATATTAGCAACATGGTCATGCGCTTTGCGTTTTCTGGGCGTTGAACTGAACAAGATTGTTGGTTACCCACTCGACGATTGCTTCTAGATCTCTATTGATGGAGTCAACCTGTTCCTGCCTAAGTCTATTTGTATCATTCACTGAAAGTGATCGATAGGATGTGAAAGTTGAGACAAGCGTGTTGACGTCTGCGAAACTGTAAATCAGGAAAACATGCCAGATCGAGAATATCAACGACTGGGTGCTAAGTAAAAATATTGAGTGGAATGACCATATCACACGTATGACAGAAGAACGAATAGTGAAGATGGCCAGAGATAAATCACCTTCGGGGAGGCGAAGCACAGGAAGGCCTCGAAAACGTTGGAGTGACAATCTACCTACCGAGTTACGATAAGGAACATGTATTATGCCTAATTAAAAAAAAAGAAGTAGAGAAGCAGAAGAACCTTGCTCAATATCTTGTCCAGCATTTTGCTTAGCATCTCGTCTAGAATTTCGGTGTGACGCGACGACGAATTTGACACGAGATGTGTCATCATCAGTATTTTGCAATCATTTTTCTGTATCAACGTTTACTAGAATATTGTACGCGAGTGGTAGAAAAAGTATAATGTGCAGGTCACACAAAATGGTAATTTCGCACCCGTATGAACTGCAAAACTCGCCAAGCCGAAGAATTTCTTTTTTAAATAGTTTCTTATTCTTATTTTAACATTTAAGGCGCAACTCTGCAGCAATTAACTTCCACTAGTCGTAAATCGCGATACAAATACCGGATTTTTTTTCTTATTATATAACAACGCGAGAAACCGCTAAACCCAATGATCTGTATCTTTCTATCTTCCACCTATCTTCAATTTGAATATCGTTAGGCTACGAAGAAATGACGACCTCCGAGAGCATCATCAAACGAGAGGATCGGCAACAGCGCCTCGCGAAACGAACGGAATGTCGCTGATAAATAGTAAGGAAGATTGCGATTAAAACATATTACCGAAGGCTATTCGTGGTTTATACGCTAGACAACGAAACGAAATCCACCAAACTGGCATTGAGTCGTAATACTCATTTTTGGTTCACAAAAATGTACTCTATTATGCTTCTAAGGTGGTCTTTTTGATCCTTGATGTCTGAGTACTCCTTTTGCAACCCCCTTTTTCTAAACAGAGCCACCAGACTGTTAAACAATTTTTCAATTTTTCCTTCTCGATTATTTAAAACTCTTAATAACAAGCTACATTCATGCTACAAAAACATTACCCGGTCGGGTATTTGGGCAGTTAGTTTATAATTACATAGGATAAAGGAGCGTATACAGGATGTTTAAAAAAGGTGACCCCGTCTCTAGGATAGATAGAAAACTGAAAAATAAAGGGATTTGGTTAGTAAAAAATTTTCGTAACGCATTCCGCATTCAAGATAAAGGGCGTTGAAACAAAAAAATTTATACACATTTATTACAATTTTGCCGAAACTACTGGAAACATTGTGATGAAATTTTATTTTATTTTTTTCTTCAACGCCCTTTATCTTGAAAACGGATGGCGTTAGGAATTTTTTTTTACCAAGCAAACCCCAATTATTTTTTAGTTTTCTACCTATCCCAGAGACAGGGTCACCTTTTTTGAAACACCCTGTAGTTCTAAATTATATAACCAATGCATGATATCATCATTACAGAGAAGTCTACGAAAGTACCGAAAAAGAATAAGTCCAGGTGTATATTACTGTCCTACAGATAGATACCTGTAAGGATAGGCGGAGACAACTTCTTTCCACTTGCTACGGTTCTTTCACAATCTTTCGCTTCTTCTGCTTTCATTAGCGCTTTCATACATGGTCGTCAGCTGCTGGTGCTCTTGACCTGGCCTTTCTTTTAGATCTATTCGAGATACGTTCGCCTGGGTCGACCTCTACCTACTCGTCCATTCACACTCGCCTTATAATTTTGTTTCGTCAACCACAGCGTTCTCTTATAACACTATTTCCCACGGTATCCATCAAAGTCACTCCAAATATACTTCTCAGACTACTTATCTTCGCAGCATTGATCTTACTTTCATGCTTCTGCTGCCAAACCCAACATTCGCTACCATAAATTCCGGCTGCTCATAAAGTAGTGAAGCTTACCATACATTTGTTTCCCTGCCAAAACTTTTTGCTCAATTATACTTTTCGTCTCTCGTAAACTTTGAACCCAAGTATACAAATTTATTCACTTGTTCTCCTCGCAATTTGTCATGCTTTCTTCCTTTTCAAAAACCATTACTTTCATCCCATTGATTTTTAGAGCATCATGCATAATATTAACCATTGCCCACAACTCCTCCCTAGATGATGCTAAAATGAACTGATCATCAGCGTAAAGAGGCATTTCACGATAAAAATCATTCATTCCTAATTCATACGCACTATTTTTAACAACCGGCCATGGCGAAGCCACACATCCCTGTTTAACAACTTTTTCGATGTTAAACCAGATACTACAAGGGTTTTGACTATAAGTAGGCGATTCTTAAATTTTGCTTAAATCTACTGACTGTATTAATGTCCTTTAGCCGTTTTTACGATGTTGAACATGAGGGTACTTTCTGTAAAAACTCTGGAGTAAGCAATGACGCAGAACTTCATAATGGTAATCCTGATGTGTTTTTAATTGTTTTGTTTAATATGCAGTAGCAATAATTGTTTTTTTATTGTTAATCAGTCAGAATTTAACTACCAAGCTTTTTAGTTAATAATAATGTTTTTAAACTTCGAGGTCACGCATTTACCAACAAAAAATCACACATTTTATGCATCAAAATAAATAATCTTATATAAATTGCTCGCGCTATAAAGATCCTAACTTTCTCTTCGTAGAAACAATCGGAGGTATTCTTTCATTAATTCTTTTTATTCTTCTCGATTGGATCTCCTACTTTTAAAACAGCCGTTAGGATTATATTTGTTTGTTTATGTAACATATTTCTGCGCTTCCGAGTAATAAATCATGCACAGTCATGCGTGGAAGTCTTTGAGTAAATAAATGTTATTCTTTTTATGAAATAATATTGTTTAGTTTGCGATTCAACAGAACTACTAACAAAGTGCAAAGAGAACTAAACATTGCCATTGATGTTCCTTGTTATGACTCTATCCTTTTTTTTTTTTTTTTATTATGTTCTGGTTCCCACGAAAAGGGATATCCTTAAATGTTCAGAGAACATCGTGGGAACCAAGGGAAAGAAGGTAGGAGTTGGTGTTCTTCTTAAATTTCTGGAGGTTGTATGCCTCGGGGAACACCTCCCTAGGCAATGAGTTCCAAAGCCTCGCAATTCGTTGGATGAATGAGTCTTTGGAAAGTGATGTTCTGCAGGTCTCCAAAGTGACCACGAATGGGGTGTGAAGACTGAACTTGACGGGTTAATCTCGAAGAGACTGCCAATGAAGGAACGATTGTTGATATTTCAGAAGAGCATCGCCCATGAAAATATCTATAAAATAGAGACAAATCGCCAACTTTTCTACGGTGTTCCAGACAAGTGAGCGAGTTTGTAAGCGAGGCATCACTGACGAGACGAATTGCCCTTTTTTGGACAGAATCCAGTATAGCTTCAGGATATGTTTAGGTGCTGCACTCCAAATATGGGAACAGTACTCCAGTACAGGTCGGATCTGTGCCTTATAGATCATAAGCAGCTGACTGGAGGTGAAATAGCTCTTGGCACGAAACAAAAAACCAAGTTTTTGGGATGCACTTTTGGCAATGGACCTCACGTGATTTTCTCAGGAAAGGTTATTGCTGATAGTAATACCAAGCATCGATATGGATAACTTCAGTGGTATGGTTACTCCTGACAAAGTTATGCAAAGATATTGATGGACATGCAAAGATATTGATTAAAAGTGTGACGAATGAAACTGAGAAGATGATATGGGATGTGTAAGCAGGATTTAGAAGAGGAAGATGTATGGATCAGGTCTTTTCATTACAAGGTATAATCGAAAAATTCTTGGATAGAAGTCAGAAGGTCTGTTGCGCTTTTATAGACTTGGAAAAGGCCTATAACAGAGTGGTTAGGAGTGAATTGTGGTCGACATTGTCTATGTATGGGGTGAACGGTAGTTTAATACGAGCACTGAAATCACTTTACAAGGATTTCACTGCTTGTGTCAGGATAAACGAAGCTTGCACGGAATGGTTTAACATCGAAAAGGGTGTGAGACAGGGATGTGTGGCTTCGCCATGGCTGTTTAACTTATACATAGACGATTGCTACAATCAATCGCCTGGAAGCGTTTGAGATGTGGTTACATAGAAGAATGCTCCGAATACCCTGGACAGCTAGGCAGACCAACGAAGCAGTGTTAAATAGAGCAAATGCGGTTCGTGAGTTATTTGTTACTATAAAGATCAGAAAGATATCATACCTGGGGCATGTTCTCAGAGGAGACCGATACAGGGTGCTTCAACTTATAATGAAGGGCAAAATCGAAGGCGGCCGAAGAATCGGAAGAAAACAGATGTCATGGCTGAAGAACATTCGCGATTGGACAGGAATACGCAGTGCCGAACAACTATTTAGATTAGCCGAAAACCGCGAACAACTCGCCAATGTAATTGCCAACGTTAGGGGGACCTGGTATGGCACCGAAAGAACAAGATGGACGATTGTTTAAAATATTTGAAAGAGGGTGCGAATGGATTGAATATGAATGATTTGATCGTCAAATGCCTTCTTTACGCCGATGATCAAGTCATATTAGCGGCATCTAAAGAGGAGTTGCAGGCGATAGTTAATGTTACGCATGATGCCCTGAAAATCAAAGGGATGAAAATAAATGTAAGCAAAACGAAAGTAATGGTTTTTGAAAGAGAAAAAAGCATGACAAACTGTGAAGTTCTGATTAAGGGAGAAAGAGTGAAACAAGTAAATGAATTTGTGTACTTGGGTTCAAAGTTTACGAGAGATGAAAAGTATGACAGTGACATTAAGCTTAGGATGTTGGCAGGAAAACAAATGAATGGGGCACTGCATAGCTTTATGAGCAGCCAGGAAGTCAAAAAAGTCACGTCTGGCTGTGCATAGAGGAGTGTTGGTTCCTACATTTATGTATGGTAGTGAATGTTGGATTTAGCAGAAGAAGCATGAAAATGGGATACATGCTGCGGAGATAAATAGTCTGAGAAATATAGCCGGAGTGACTGGGTTGGATAAAGTATAGAATAGTGAGATAAGAGAACACTGTGGTGTTAAAGAAGATGTGGTTACAAAGATAGATAAAGGAATGCTTAGATGGTTTGGACACGTAAAAATGATAGATGAAGACGAAACAAGTGACGAAACAAGTCGGTAGAGCCTTGGCGAACTTTTATAGTAGAAAAAGCAAAAGGTGTGTGTAAGAACCGTAGCAATTGGAAAAAAGTGGTCTCTGCCTACCCCTACGGGAAAAAGGCGTGACTATATGTATGTATGTATCCTTGACAAAGCCATGGATGGTTCCTTTCATGACATATGCTACAGTTTTTCAAGCTAAAACTGGGCATAGCTTCACTTGAGCCCGAGCAACTAAGGCAATTACCGATCGGCGATCTGATCCCATTCTGAAGGCAGACAGGCATAGCAAAGCGTTAATTGCTGTCACGGGTAGACACAATGGACATTGTCTGAGTGCCGTTGACGTGATTCGGAAAAAACCGCCCTCTAGCTTATTATTATTCTTATTATTATTCTTCTATAACTATCCTGGACAGAACTATGGAGAGTACCTTCCGTGACTTCCTCCTGGACAGAACCGCGGACAGTTCCTTTCATTGTCAATAAATATATTAAAGTTTTCTAATCTGACACTGTGCATTTCATGACGTAAATCTCAGAACTGGAATAAACGTACGATTTTAAAAGTATTTAGATGAAAATGGCAATGTTTTCGCATTATTTCTTAACTTTAATGGTACGTCTTTAGTATTCCATTTGCGTGGAGTTAAAGACAATGAATAAACAAGTAGGATTCATTGTCGTCGTGGTCAGGTGTTCGCTCGTTAAACATTGATGATACTTTTAAATCATCGACAATTAAACATGTTGGACAAAATCATTACCGTGATGTGAGCGACACCTTTGAGATACAAATAATGAAGGAAGCAGAAGCCGCCGGTGGTTGTTTGGCTCGAAAGGTTTTTAACATTTTGGACAATTTTAGTTAATTATTGGGAAATTTGGTGCTTTATTAGTATCTGTTAATCATTTTATAATAAATAAATTTCTACAAACTAAACTGTCCGTGAAATTTATTGCATTATGTGGTTTTGGTGAAACTGATAATTACCGAAGATTAAAATTAATTTCATTAAAATTATCTAACCTTCGAATCGCCTTTTTTGAAGCTTCAACGTTTCCTTATCTACCCAAAATAGTTATTATCAACAAAGGTTATTTACAAAGGAAATATTTTTCAAATTATCAGAAAAATGTCGGAATTCGCATACACCTTCCTGAAGGGGGACAGGTCTAATTCGATAGACGAGTTTTAAAAGAATAATTTGACATATCGTGAGTGTCAGCGTGTTTTTAAGGCAAGGAATCCCATACATTTATTATTAAACAAAAATGTTAACGGCTCGACCTGAAAATCTGCGAGTCCAAAAAAACTGTTTTCGGACGTGTTGTTGCGTACACTATTTTTTCGGCAACCGTGTAGAATAGCAAATCAATGAATTTCTTTATTAAATTTCTTTCTGTAGAATAAAATTTCGAACATTTCAATTCTTATTTGTTTATATACTCGACACCCAATAGCTCTACTTATAAAAAATGAGTTATATCGTCTTCAACTAAAAAGAAGTGACATCAAATTTCTATGGACACCTTCCCATGTAGGAAACGAATTAGCCGACAAATATGCCAAAGAAGCAGTGAATAATAACTACGGCTTAATTAACTAACGTTAATTAAGCCGTAGTTTGTGACGTAAAATCAAATATAAAATTTAAAGTGAAAAGTGCGTGGCAAAACCAATGGCAGGAAAGTAAAACAAAATTACGACAAATTAAAGACAAGAAATGAAGAAGAACAAAATAATAATAATGTTTATTTAAATACCAAAAATACATTATATAAATACAGAAGTTTACAAAAAATATAATGTAAATCAATAAACATTCATACATCCGCTGAGACACAATAGTGCCTGAGTGCGGAAATGATCAACTACTCAGAACTCAGGTACTCAAGTACTCAGTACTCAAGACTCAGAATCGGACACACAAAACTGACTCATTAGTATCTAATTACAAAATCGGAAAAACCAATCTGTCAACTTTGCAGTTTGACCTATCTATAAAACACGTATTAATTGAATGTCCAAAATATCAATTTGAACGAAAACAAAATAAACTATCTGACGAAATTAAATCTGGCGACCTAGTTGATCACTCTATAGAACCATTCCATTTATTTTCAATCAATTTTCTAGTTTATATTCTTGGTATTTCGGATTTTTAACCAGTATTTATTCTATTAACACCGAAAAAAACACCTCCATCTGCAGGCAGCATTTTTGAAAAAAATAAATGGCGGACATGTAAATTTACATCTCCGACAATAATTTTAACTGCAACATGACAGTTTATTGGCAGGAAAACCTTGAAAAATCCTCCGCTTCCTTTGCAATCACAATCTCTAATTCATTAATTATTTATAGTTGTTAATTACGTAATTTCGAACAACAAATCATTATTAGCAATGTAAATTGATAAATAAAATGAAGCGTATGGTACAGATTGCGTAATAACGAAGTTTTATACAAAACAGGTCGCGTAACTAAAACGCGGCCGCATGTAAATTGGTCCGTGACGAAAGAATATCGCGAATCAAATCGAAATGCGCGTTGCAAACAAAACCTGACGGATAAAAATCAATGTATACCCTGTGCAGGCGAAAGATCATCCATATTTGTTAGTCCTTTTGTGCAACCTTGAGACAACTGAAGAGAACGCCATCTGCAATACTCGTTGCTATCAGTTTTTTTTGTTAATTTGTCATTTTACATACCAACATACATATAGTCACGCATTTTTTCCGTAGGGGTAGGCAGAGACCACTTCCTTCCACTTGCTACAGTTCTAACACACATCTTTTGCTTCTTTTACTTTCATCGGTGCTCTCATACATGCTCGTCGGTTGTTGGTACTCTTGACCTGGCATTTCTTTAAAACAATGTTGATCTGATCGAGATATGTTCGCCGAGGTCGACCTCTAACGACTTGTCCATTCACACTCGCCTTATGAATTTATTTAGTTATCCATCCTTTCTACGTGTCCAAACCATCTAAGCATTCCTTTATCTATCTTTGTAACCACATCTTCTTTTACACCACAGCTTTCTCCTATCTCACTATTTTTTACTTTATCCAACCGAGTCACTCCAGCTATACTTCTCAGACTACTCATCTCCGCAGCATTAATCCTATTTTCATGCTTCTTCTGCCAAACCCAACATTCACTACCATACATAAGTGTGGGAACCAACACACCTCTATGCACAACCAGACGTGCCATTTTTTGACACTTTCTGGCTGTTCATAAAGCTATGCAGTGGCATATTCATCCTGCCAACACCCTTCGTTCAATCTCACAGTCATCTCTCGTAAACTTTGAACCTAAGTACGCAAATTTACTTGTTCCACCCTTTCTTCCTAAATCGAAACCTCACTGTTTGTCATGCTTTCTTCTCTTTCAAAAACCATTACTTTCGTTATGCATAACATTAACCATCGCCTGGAACTCCTCTTCAGATGACGCTAATATGACTTGATCATCGGCGTAAAGAAGGCATTTCACAATCAAATAATTCATTTTCAATCCATACGCACTCTCTTTCAAATATTTTAAAAAATCGTCTATGTATAAGTTAAAAAGCCATGGCGAAGCCACACATCCATCCATTTTCGATTTTAAACCAGTCCGCACAAGCGTCGTTTAACCTGACATAAGCAGAGGAATCCTCATAAAGTGATTTCAGTGCTTGAATTAAACTACCGCTCACCCCATACATAGACAATGTCGACAACAATTCACTTCTCACCACTCTGTCATAGGCCTTTTCCAAGTCTATAAAAGCGCAATAGACCTTCTGACTTCTAGCCAAGAATTTTTCAACTATACCTCGTAATGAAAAGACCTAATCCATACATCTCCTTCCTTTTCTAAATCCTGCTTGCAGATATGGAATCATTTTCTGCGGAATTGTATATAAATTCATAAAAATATTCATTGTATAAAATTGGGGCCTGAGAACTATCCATAAAATACAATATTGTTACGATATTTACTTCTTGGGTTCGGTAATTCTTAACTCTCAGTACAGTAACCAAACAATTTTTATTCCAATATTTTTACACAATTAATTTTACTTTACAAATCACTTAGATATATTTACTTTACAATTACTGACTTCGAACTAACTAAACTTTACTTGCCTGCTTCACGAGGCTGTCCTTTTTATATTTCCAAATCATAATTCTAGAAGAATCGTCATCATTCGAAAATATTGGACCTTTTTCTAAAGAGTGCCAGAATAATCCTTTTACCATTTCGGAACCATTAAACGCAGTATTCTAGAATTTGGTGGTCCTTTCTTTTGTTACAATCGCCGCGCAGGCATAAAAAAGCAGTCCCCTAATTGTGGTCGACTCGCTGACTCCGCCCGACACATGGCCGGAACGTAACAATACAGACTATCATGTAGAGGCTTATTCAGAGAAAAGCAAGTTTTAATGGTATTTGCACTTTATTTATTAGTATGCTTAATATTTATTCACAAGCACATGGAAAGGTTCACAGAAAATACCACGAACCTTAACCATAATACACGATCACTAAATATTAACTTACCAATACACAGATTAACGCTAACAGAGAAAAATCCGTCTTACATGTGCATTAGAGCATTTAACAAATTACCAAACAATTTCAAGTCAATCAGGAACAATAAAGAGTAAAATAAGACATGTTCTTTAACAGCTGGAACCATATATTTTGAATGATGTTTTTGAAGCTAATGTTGCAAATCACCAAAGCTTAAAACAGGGACTAAAAAATTTTGCTTCACTTAACGTATTTTCTTTCAATGTTTATACAGGGTGTTAGTAAATAAGTGCGACAAACGTTAGAAGGTGATTCTGCATGAAAAAATAATGACAGTTTGCTTTATAAACTTCGTTTTCAGAGATACAGGTTCTGGTTTAATGTTATTGCATTAGATAGTTCTTGATAATGTATTAAAGAAATCAAAAATACGCGTTAAAATGTTTAATTTTTTTGCCTAAAAACGGTGCTCTATACGCACAAAAGGCAAGAAAGCTTTTTGTCACAAATTTAACAAGGAATTTTAACATGATTTTTTATTTAAAATATTTCAGTAGCGTACCATTTTTTTTTAAATTGGGATCATGATCATGATGAACATAAAATTCTTAATTTTATGTCAAAAAATGCGTAATGGCTACCCTCTTAAAACACGCCAAATTTCATTTGCATATCTTGACCGGTTTCAGAGCAATAAATAAATCGTCAGTTTTTAAGAAAAACTTTAATACCCCGTATCTCTGAAACGAAGTATTTGCGGACATACGTTTATATAACAAACAGTCATTATTTTTGTATGCAGAATCACCCCCTGAAGTTTGTCGCACTTATTTGTATCGTAAAAATTGGAATAAAAATCAAAATGTTTTAGCATTTCCTTAAATTCTTATGAATACTATCAAATATCGGAGTGGACTGTATATACTGTAAATATTGTGCGTACATAAATGTTTATTTGGAAATAAATATATAAAAAAAGGTATATGTTGGATTTTTATGCAACTTAAATTTTTTTTTTCAGATATTTAATCCCAGTCGAAAATGCAACTTAAATAAAAAATTAAAGGTAAGACATTCAATTGATTATGTAAATGCATAAACACCACTCTCCCATTTCATCCAATACGTATCTCCTTTTTTAACTTTAACGATCAAAAGACTTTCTTTTAAAAAGAAGTAGGTAACCTTAATATACAATAATATACAGGGTGGCCAACCGAAAACGAAACAAAGCCATTTACAGGAACCTCGTCAACTTTGTAGAAAAACGCTCAGACCCGTCGATTTTTTATTAAAGGGGTTTACTCTTTTCCGGCATTTTTGACTCCACTACTTTCAACCCCAAGCAAGGGTAGGTTAGGTTAGGTTAGGTATCATGTGAGTGGGGCGTAGGTCGCCCCTCCACTGCGAACTTTAGTAGGTCTATTGTGGCTCACCCCTAGAGGTTACAGTTCTCCGCACAATCCAGCCCTTCTCACGAAGTTCATGGTTTTATGGGGTGAGGTTTTCTTGAAATCGGTAGATTCTAGGTTGGTATAACCAAAAATGTTGAACCTTATTCTTCTCAGGCCGGGGCATAAACATAGTATATGTTCAGCAGTTTCGTCTTCCTCGCTGCAAAACCGACAGTCCGTTTGTTGATTCAGATCTATCTTTCTGAGGTATTATCTTAGACGACAGTGTCCTGTAAGCAGTCCCGTTAGAATTCGTAGGTCAGACCTGCTCCATCTGCTTAGTTGTGTTTCTCGAGGGTATAGATAGAAACACCTTCGAGTGAGTCAACCATGGTATATCGGACCAGTACGTGAGTATTTTTCCCTTCGCCCAGTCCGAAATGATTGTTTTGGCGGCACTTGTAGTGACTCCAAAAACCGGTTCTGGTCCAGTGATTCAGCCCCCTCTTTTGCAAGGGTGACGACTTTTTCGTTTTCCTCCACCCCCTGGTGCCCAGGTACCCACGGCAGGGTCACCCTTTTGTTTATGGCGGAAACATATTTTCCATGTATATCTTACTCTTTTCTAGAACCTCATAAAGTTTTTTGAGGGGAACCGTGTCATATGCTTTTTCTAGGTCAATAAATATTATATGTGTTTCTTGGTTCGGATGATACCAACGATTAAAATTACGATTCATCTTCTCACAACATTAATTTAATCCTAAAAATTACAAAAACGCTATTTGGCCATCCACTGTAATTTGATGTCTTAAAAAATTATTTTTAATTAAATCTTTTAAAGAAAATAACGAAACAACACTAGGAAGTTTAACTTATATGGACCGTGCGCTTAAGAATTATTTATCTCTCGCAGATGTTTTATAGACGCGTAGTTCACCTTGTATAACTAATGCAGTATGTAGGCAGTTTTCCTAATAAAGAATCATACAAGAGAAATCGAAAGTGTTCAGCAGCCGTGGATAAAATTAAGGTCGAGTTATTTTGTCCGCATTTATTCCGAACAACTTTCGATTTTTTATCGGTAACATACGATATGGGGGACTACATTATGCAACGTTTAAACGTAATATGATTTAATAAATCGATACAACTCACACTTGACATATTCCATTTCGAATATAATTATCGCACAGCTAATTTTAATGAGAATAGAATGTATTTCACGATATTAACTGTTTCGTAAGAGCCTCTTCGACTCGAGTCCACTCGTCTGCTGGACAGCCAGCCTTTTCCATATATCATTTATGTCATTCTAATGGATAAATTTCAAATATTCTTGACTACAATTAGTACAAGAACGAGAAAGCGGCCCAATGTTATGTGTACAAAAATTAATATCCAAAAAAAGAAAATATGAGCGTTGTAGCGATATTTTTAAAGAATTTCTTTACAACTTATTTTAAATGAGCATGTCGGCTGCTCTACACTTTCGGGAGGGTCGTGAGTCAGGAAAAATTGTTGAATTTCTTTGAAGAGAGAATACACAAATGTTCATAAAAATTTGGGCGCCATGTATTTTATTCCGGGTAAAATACAAAAACCTTGGATCCATGCAAATATTTTAACAGTAGTTAACAAAAGTTATAAATGAGTTAGATTTAAAAAAAACTACTAGATAAATTATTATAACATTAAATTTACAAGAAAATAAAAGGTGATAAATCAAATATTGATTTACCAGTCCGCTAAATAAAAGAATTATTTCTTTGGCAAATGAACGACCTTACATCAAATTTGACGTCTACGATATTAACATTCGTCACTTACTACAGAGTATAATCTTTCCTGGAATTTGGCTGGAAATCACCTTTCTCAGACTAACAATTCTTTATAAATTGGACATCAATAATCTTCTGATTTCTTAATAACTTCAAAATTTGATTCACACCTAAAAATATTAATATCCAACCGAAGATTGATTGAATATATCTGAATAATTCTCAAAATATGTCATTTCCAAGTTAGGATGATGTAAATTTCTAAAGATTTCTTCAAAATAAATCTTGAGAACATCATGGCTTCTCAGACATTTGAAAGATTAAAAAAAACAATTTCAAAGTATCTCAAACTTCACTGTGAAAACTTCAGAAAGCAAAAATAATTTTCTTCATACAGTTGTACTATAATATCTCTTTATCAAAATATTGAAACGTAATTTCTTTATTCACAAGAAATTTACTTATCTTCTTACACACTTCAAAGAAGAACTCAGGAAAACTATCAAAAATTAACGTCTTCTCTTCAGGAAAGACCAACGACGAAAGAGAACAAGTACCTGTCCTTTTATCTCTTCTCATCAAAATTCTATTTATCGACAGATCTGGGCTAGTAGGTTAACGGTTGTTGCCAGATCTAATTAAATGTATTTAATTTCGCAACATAATGGATTAGAATTCTCATAAATCAAATTCTATGATATTCCTGATAACTTTTTCAATATAAGATACCTCTCGTATACCTTGTCACAATACTGAATTACTTTATTCATGCAAAAAAATATATAAAATGAGTTATATGAAAATAAGCCAAAATAATCTTAGTTCTGAAATGACAACCATGTAGTATCTACAATAACTATTATCAAAGAACATATTTAGCTGTCAATATTCAACTAATCAACCAATAAATGAGTTTTAATTGAAATCATGAAAACAAAATATACAAGGAAAATAAAAAGTTATATCAAAAAGGAAAGGAAATCAATATACTTTTTTAATAATATGAAAGTTCAACTTTTACAGAAAAAAATAAGTCCTATACATCGTTACTGTAGCATTATCATCCCCCGAGCAGAACTAGCTAAATTAAGAGAGCATCTTTTTGGAGGAAACATCATATATCTTGAAAAATAATCAATATTTATCAATTTTTCAAAAAAAAACCTTTTTGGCTCGCCATAGGCTACACTTAACAGTAAGTTTTAATAGGTTATAGTTAACAAGTTATAGAAAACCCGATTTTTCACGGTTTTTCCAATATAACTCGAAAAGTATCAACGATATCCAAAAATTATAAAAATTTAATAGATAGATCTTTTTAATACCTACAATTTTCTTATTTACCTTTTTTCATTTGGAGCTGTAGTTTTTTAGTTATTAACAAAAAACCGTTTTTCGCAACTTCGCCAATTTTTCAGGTTATGTTCGATAATCAGGATCGAGTCGCATGAAATAGAAACTCACCCTGAATTTTAATTTCCTATACGCTCATTTTTTTTTTTTTTTTTGGTTATTAATTTTTGCGCGCACTTTTCCCTATTGCTTGGACTAATTCACGTTTCTGTCGATCGCATTGAAGACAACATTCACCGATGGGGATTTGCCCACGTGATCGTAGAAATAAAATTAATTCGCGATATCAAGGATATCCACATCCACACAGTTAACCTTTTTCGCAAACAGAAACCAGTTCGAGATTTTTTACAGTTAAAAATATTCGCGACCGTTTCTTCACAGTTATTGGGAGTATTTAAAATTACAGACATTGTCTCCTTATTTGTCACTGTTTAGTAAGGAGACACCAACACAAAATGGGGCTGTACTTACAGAAACAATAAGGCAAATAGCTGAACAAATACTTTCAGCATGCGAAGTATTGGAGACATGAGAGTACTCTGCCAGTGGTCTCTCTACTGGCAAATTATGCCCGAGCTCAGCCGTAGAGGGTAGAAGAAAAAAAATATAAAAGTGAGCCGCGCCACCGACTTAGACGGTACAAGTCGGAAACCCCTAGGTCTTGTAGGCACCAGAGCCACACGATAAACAACAAACAATTATGGTGAACTAGATAAATAAAATCATAGCAAAAATATATTGAAAACTTTACTCACACAATAAATTAAAATACACAGCTCAATAACAAAATTATAACACATAAAATCAAAATTAACAGCCAACAATAAATCGAAACTTCAAAATTTACAACTTTATGAAACAACAATAAATCAAAAATCCAAAGTTTACGATTCCATTAAAATAATTAAAACAAAGGTAAGAATGACAAACCTTATCAGGTTACAAAAAAAAACATACAAGTCAACTTTTTACCAATACTTCATCAACGTTCACGAACGGCTGATAATTTAATCACATTTTTTTCTTTTTTATTTACATAAAGATTTACACTCGCGCTTATTTAAAAAATAATTCTTTTTACGATGGCTGTCCTTCAAAATAGCAATATTGTAGGATATTTACAAATAAGTATGAATAAATGTTTTTACTTGGACACAAAGAACTCTTGAGAATATTATTTTAAACAAAGTTCGGACTCGGCATATTATCCAATGCAATAAATAGTTTTCAACAGTGTATCATATTAATAAATTAAAACAAAACTTAATCGCGGTGTCAAAAATAAGTCACGTCGTTTAAATATACTAAAATAAATCACTTGTAACCTTTGGATATACGAATTCACGAATCCTGTGGCCTACACCTGGCCGGATTGATTATGGAACTGCACCTGGTACTTAACAATGGCTTCACTCCATCAGATCCCGCACGCGGTCATTTTAACTCGACTCCAATAACCAAAATATCCACCACAAAGGCACGACAGAATGGTCAAGTTAAAAATTAAATGGTTCTTCTTCAAAATCCAATTAAGATGGTCCAAATACAGCCAGATATGAAAGAAAGAACCGTAGAAGTTCTGCTCACGTGTTAATATCAAATCGTTCCAAAAACTCTCACCCGACCTCCACAACTGACACCAAGCGACTGATGTCCACTCCTCACTCCCAGGCCGGATATCAGAAAAATGACACGGAACCCACGTCAGCCAACCTTTGCAAATCTATGTCCCTCACTCATAATCTCGCTCGTCCGTGTTGATAGCCAGCCCATCCACACAGAGAAGCAAACCAAACAATAATATAGCTGATAACACACGACGATCGAGGCCAAAAATCAAGGCGAAATGTAATACAAAGACTCCCACTCCAATTAACAAACACGTCACAGCCATTAATAATTAAATCCTATCCCTACTAAGTATGCAACACTATATACAACAAACAAAATACGGTAAGCAAAACTATTTACGAACACCAGACTATCAGAGACACAATTAATAATGAAACGGTAGATGGGAAAAATAGGCACGTGACAATATTTAGAATTATGATTATTGTCACGGTTCAATAAGTGGCACAACGTAGACTGTCTGTAGTGTGTTCCGATTAACACAATGGCGTATGTCATTAATGATAGTATGTTACATTTTCAACTTGAGTGGTCCACGTCATTTTATGGTTTATGTATATACCCAAAAGACAGTGGTGTTGCATGTAATATTTTGATTTTCAATGTATCTCGGCCCGTCTAAGGTGTTGTTAATTCTTAGTAACCCACAATTGGTTTTGATAAGTAATTGATAAGTAACTCATTTACATCGTTAACGATGATTATGAAAAGCACTAGTCCCAGAATACTTCCCTGCGGGACACCCATCGATGTCTCCAAGGCACTCGACCTTGTTATACCTTTTGCGGTTGTTATTTCGACTACATGTTTCCCTATATATTACATATGATTCGAATCAACAGTGCAGATTACCACGTATGCCTTATTTGTGCAAAAATATCAAATAGAATATTATGACAGATGTAGTCGAAAGCCTTGGAGAGATCCACAAATATATATTTAGTTTTTTTTACTGAAAATAGTCGCAAAAAGGGTAGATCTATTGTGTGGACCGCGGATGGCCCGCACTGCGACTATTAGAAGGGGAAGGGATTATAGAAAGGTATAAGTGGTGGTATAATAGTTTTTATTTCTCTGGAGCATCTGCCATGTAAATATCTGTAAAATAATGTCTGGTCTGCAACTCTTCTTCTATGTTCTAGTGGGTAAAGGGTATCTGTGAAAGTTGAGCTGTTTATCAACCGAATGGCTCTTTTCTGAATGGAATCTAGAATACGAAGAGAATGCCTTGGTGCTGAACCCCAAATGTGCGAGCAATACTCCAGTAGAGGTCGGATTTGAGCCTTCTACGTCATCAATAGTTGATCAGAAGTAAAAAACTTTCTAGCTTTCCACAGAATACCTAGCCCCTGGCTTGCTGACTTTGCGATGGTAGCAACATGGTCATGCCAAGACATATTATTAGACACCGTGACTCCCACAATCAAGATGGAGAGACTTGATTCAAGGGTTTTTCCGGACATTGTAATGGAGTGGAATTTACTTTCTTGGAAAACGTGGCGCTTTGTGTTTTCTGGGCGTTGAACTGAACAAGATTGTTGGTTCCCCACTCGAAGATTGCTTCAAGATCTCTATTGATGAAGTCAACCTGTTACTGCCTGAGTCTATTTGTATCATTCACCGAAAGGGATCGATAGGATGTGAAAGTTGAGACAAGTGTGCTATCGTCTGCGAAACTGTAAATGGGGTTCGTGGTGGTTTTCAAGAGGTCGTTGATGTGTAAAAAAAATAGGGTTGGGGTCAGGATGAAACCCTGGGGGACCCCGGCATTGGTTTTTAACGCATCAGAAGAAATACCGTCAACTGCCACATGTAAGGAGCGATCTTGCATGAAGCTCATGAGCCTTTGAAGCAGTTTGGTTAGGATACCGTAGGCAGATAATTTGCCTAACAATGCCTGGTGCCAAACACGGTCAAAGGCTTTAGATATATCCGATATATTGCAAGATAGATCGTCATCATCTAAAACCTCAGTTCTAAAGTGAAAAAGAGCAGTCTCAATGGATCTGTTTTTTAAATATCCGTGCTGATTGAGGCCTACAAAGTCCTAGCCAATATTGTTCTGGATAGACTAACCCCATACTCAGAGAACGTCCTATGAGAATATCAGGCGGGATTTAGGAAATTTAGATCCACTGTTGACCAACTTTTTACACTCAGACAACTACTAGAGAAAAGATGGGAGTTTAACCGTACTATACATAATCTATTAATACATTTGTGACAAACATACGACTGCATTGAAAGATCTCAAGTGTGGAATGCAATGGCCGAATTCGCAATCCCAAGAAAACTCATCCAGATGACGAAAGCATGTATGGAAAACCTAGAGTGCGAAAAAATAATAAGACCTCGTATAGTTTTGAGATAAGTAGCGAAGTAAGACAGGGAGATGCCTTGTCACATCTACTCTTCGATATCGCCACAGAGAAAACTACCACAGGTCAGCAGAAATTCAAACAGAACTTCTGAATGCCCAAGGCCCGAAACTATTGTTAGCATATGCAGATGACATTGACATCATTGGAGACTCCACACCAACAGTAAAAAAGTCTTTAATCGCATAGAAAAAGCTACAAGAGAAGTAGGACTCAAATTTACGAGGAAAAGACCAAATATATATGCATAAACAGACAGGGGCGCAGAGATAAAATAGGGCAAAACGTGGCAATAGGCACCTACAATTTTGAACGAGTGGAACGTTTCAAATATCTGGGAGCTACAATTACAGCCGATAACGACGTCACAGAGAAAATAAAAGGCAGAATACAAATCGCAAATCGACGTCTGTTCTCTCTAAACAACTTTTTCAAATCCAAAAACCTCGAAGGTGAAAGTCATTATAAGGCCAATAATCACTTACGGGTGCGAGACATAGACAATGACTAAGGATAATAAAGAAAAACTTGGGCGTCTCAAAAGAAAAATTCTAGTCGGGAAAAAGACCAGAGATGTAAAGACAACATCAAAGCAGATCTCACAGATCTCTCTTTCTCTTCTCTTCCAGGGCCCCTATATCAGCCCGTGAAACCAGAAATTAACGAGGAAGAAATGTTAACAATATAAATATGGACTTAGCAACAATTCTCGAATGGGGATCCAATAACTTGGTAGAATTCAATGCAAACAAAACACAAGCATGTCTTTTCTCTAGAAAAGCCGATCTCACTGTGCCTAACATAACTTTGTCAGGAGTAACCATACCACTGAAGTCATCCATATCGATGCTTGGTATTACTATCAGCAATAACCTTTCCTGAGAAAATCACGTGAGGTCCATTGCCAAAAGTGCATCCCAAAAACTTGGTTTTTTGTTTCGTGCCAAGAGCTATTTCACCTCCAGTCAGCTGCTTATGATCTATAAGGCACAGATCCGACCTGTACTGGAGTACTGTTCCCATATTTGGAGTGCAGCACCTAAACATATCCTGAAGCTACTGGATTCTGTCCAAAAAAGGGCAATTCGTCTCGTCGGTGATGCCTCGCTTACAAACTCGCTCACTTGTCTGGAACACCGTAGAAAAGTTGGCGATTTGTCTCTATTTTATAGATATTTTCATGGGCGATGCTCTTCTGAAATATTAACAATCGTTCCTCCTTTGGCAGTCTCTTCGAGATTAACCCGTCAAGTTCAGTCTTCACACCCCTTCGTGGTCACTTTGGAGACCTGCAGAACATCACTTTCCAAAGACTCATTCATCCAACGAATTGCGAGGCTTTGGAACTCATTGCCTAGGGAGGTGTTCCCCGAGGCATGCAACCTCCAGAAATTTAAGAAGAACACCAACTCCTACCTTCTTTCCCTTGGTTCCCACGATGTTCTCTGAACATTACAGGATATACCTTTTCGTGGGAACCAGAACATAAAAAAAAAAAAAAAAGAAATGAGTATCCCTCTGGACACAAATCTGATGTAGGACCGGGAGGCCTGGAGGAGTATAGTGCAGTCAGTCAAGACCCACCCTGAGTTGTAGAGCTACCTTGTAAAAATGTATGTGCTGATTAAGGCAAAAGGACACTAATTTCTGAACAAATACTGTCAGCATGCAAATTATTGGGGACAAGTGAACCCCTGAAGGCTATCCCATGTGAAGCTCTAGGGGATGAGGTGTTGCTGGTAATGGATCAGCAGGAAAATATTATAAAGAATACTGATACAGAAAATTACTGTTTATTCGATAGTTCTTCCCTAAAAAAGTTTTGAATAACTGTTCTTATTCGTAAATATTTTATTATTTTGATTTAGTTACTATCAGCAATAACCTTTCCTGGGAAAATCACGTGAGGTCCATTGCCAAAAGTGCATCCCAAAAACTTGGTTTTTTGTTTCGTGCCAAGAGCTATTACACCTCCAGTCAGCTGCTTATGATCTATAAGGCACAGATCCGACCTGTACTGGAATACTGTTCCCATATTTGGAGTGCAGCACCTAAACATATCCTGAAGCTATTGGATTCTGTCCAAAAAAGGGCAATTCGTCTCGTCGGTGATGCCTCGCTTACAAACTCGCTCACTTGTCTGGAACACCGTAGAAAAGTTGGCGATTTGTCTCTATTTTATAGATATTTTCATGGGCGATGCTCTTCTGAAATATTAACAATCGTTCCTCCTTTGGCAGTCTCTTCGAGATTAACCCGTCAAGTTCAGTCTTCGCACCCCTTCGTGGTCACTTTGGAGACCTGCAGAACATCACTTTCCAAAGACTCATTCATCCAACGAATTGCGAGGCTTTGGAACTCATTGCCTAGGGAGGTGTTCCCCGAGGCATACAACCTCCAGAAATTTAAGAAAGGACAGGATATCCCTTTTCGTGGGAACCAGAACATAAAAAAAAAAAAAAAATTAATTCATGTAATTTTGTCGGGATTTTAAAGAGAGAGGTGGCGGGAGAAGTGTGTAGTGTATGGTCTTGTAGTTATCGAAAGATTCTAACTCACCCACAATTTTATTTTTACAGATGTCTTCCAAATTATTACCATTGGTATGTGTGTGGCTGTTGATCGCAGCCGCATCTGGACAATCCAACTACGCAGATCAAGCCAACAACGTCGCCTATCAAGGGGAAGGTCTTCCCGAACAAGGAATATTAGATGGCAAGGTTACCAAGCTGGACGATATCAGTCCCGTTATATTTTTGAACAGGACCAAAGCGGCGCTCAACTGCGCGGCTGGATCCATGCAAATTGAAATGAAATTCAACGATAAATTCCACGGGATAGTTTACGCGCAATTCGATAGAAATTCGGCGTGCAGAGTATACGGAAAAGGAGATTTGAGCTATAAATTGGAGTTGCCGCTCAAAGGCTGCGGTACCAAGCAGGTAAAAGTGTTTACTTTGCATCCCAATATTTGTCACGGCACACCGTTTTTCTGCTAATTTCACAGATCTATTGTATTTATTTAAAACATACAAATTCTTCTTGTCTCTAAGTACTTTTATATGTTTGGGTTAGAGGAGCCTATGTTGCTGCTTTAAATCTTAGCGTGTTTCGCTGCTGCTGTTAGATTAGTTAGCGTTAAGCCAACTAATCTTCTAGCTACGCTTGATCAAAGTTGAACTTTACACTTAAATGCAACAAGCCTCGTATCAAGTGTCTAGCTGTGCAGCATCAGTCTGGGTCATATCATTCCCATACTGAATAGACCACCTATTGAGGGCGTCACAGTCAAATATGAAGAAGAAGAAATATTTATTAAGTAGGTTTCCCTAATATACAAAAAAAACTCTAATATATGTATACATAAATAACAATATAATCATCCTATATGAATGATCTGTTAAATAGGTTATTAATCTGTAGTAATAAGAATAACATTATTACAATTAAATATAAAAATTATTACAATGAAATATAAAAACAGTTATAATTCATACAGTGTAAAAAAGAAAAGTATATAACAATTTAATTATTAATCCTTTAAGATTTAACAGTAAACTGGATAATAAGAGTAACATTGCAGATAAAAAATAGTTCTAATTTAGTTCCCTTATATGTATCAACAATTTGTGTCTGAAGTTTTCACAAGATCCACTAGATTTAACATTATGTGGTAAGTTATTGTACTCTACCATACCTTTATAAAACAATGAATTTCTCGTATTTGATAATTTTACTCTCGTCACATTAATGTTGTTCAAATTACGGAATGCTGTTTCTTCCCCATCCCCATGCAGTCTGCAAATTGGGTTCTTTAAAAAGATGTAAATTGTAGTCGACATTGTTTATGTATGGGGTAAGCGGTAATTTATTACAAACACTGAAATCCCTTTACGAGGATTTCACTGCTTGCGTCAGGATAAACGGAGCTTGCACGTACTGGTTAAACATCGAAGAAGGTGTAACACCGGGATGTGTGGCTTCGCCATGGCTGTTTAAAAGATTTGAAAGAGTGCGTATGGATTGAAAATAAACGATTTGATCGTCAAATGCCTTCTTTACACCTATGATCAAGTCATATTAGCATCATTTAAAGAGGAGTTGCAGGCGATGGGTAATGTTATGAATTATGCTCTTAAAATCAAAGAGATAAAAATAAATGTAAGCAAGACGAAAGTAATGGTTTTTAAAAGAAAAAAAAGCATGACAACGTTTTGATTGAGGAAGAAAGCGTGGATCAAGTAAATGAATTTGTGTACTTGGGTTCAAAGTTTACTTAAGATGGAAAGTATGACAGTGACATTAAAAAAAGGATGGCAGAAAAACAAATGAATGGGGCACTGCATAGCTTTATGAACAGCCAGAAAGTGTCAAAAAAGGTACGTCTGGCTGTGCATAGAGGTGTGTCGGTTCCTACACTTATGTATGGTTGTGAATGTTGAGTTTGGCAGAAGAAGCATGAAAATAGGATTAATGCTGCGGAGATGAGTAGTCTGAGAAGTATAGCCGGAGTGACTCGGTTGGATAAAGTAAAGAATAGTGAGATAAGAAAACGCTGTGGTGTAAAAGAAGATGTGGTTACAAAGATAGATAAAGAAATGCTTACATGGTTTGGACACGTAGAATGAATGGATGGAAAAAGATGGATGAAACAAATTTATAAGGCGAGTTTGAATGAACGGAAGTCGGTAGAAGTCGATTTCGGCGAACATATCGCGATCAGATAAACATTGTTTTGAAGAAAGGCCAGGCTAAGAGTATCAACAACCGACGAGCATGTATGAGAGCACTGATGAAAATAGAGGAAGCAAAAAATGTGTGTAAAAACCGTGGCAAGTGAAAGGAAGTACTCTATGCCTACCCCTACAGAAAAAAGGCGTGACTATATGTATGTCCACGTTATGTAAATGATTTATCAGACAACTGTGTCCCGTAACAAGCCTGAATTTTTTCCTGTCCAGATCCAAGGCCTGTGTAGCAAATGCAAGGTTTATTAGAAGCCTTATTTTTTCATAGTGTCTTTGTAAGAGCTAATTTGTTTTAACTTAATTAATACCTGCTACATCCATCGTCTTAAATTATTCTTTAGTCACATTCATTCTGTCTGGTAAAATGTTTTAACCAAACGCTGTCACGTGGACCAACTTTTTAAATTAATAAATTTCTCGTAACGTCGACAGTTATTAAAATTAATTTTAAATGAAAGATTTTATGCAAGCACGCCACTTAAATGTTGAAAAGAAGCCGTTTGGAGTTCTATACAACAGTCAATTTTAAATATAGAGCCATACTCACCATTGTTCATAATTTATACGAAAAATAAATTCGTTTAAATGTCTCTAAATAATGTACCGCTAACAAGTGTAACGGTGAATTTAATTTTATGGAATTTTACTTTTCAGGGACCTCAACGTGTATTTACCAATAATATCGTCGTCAGGTTCCATCCCGAATTCGAAATTGACGGTGACGAAATTATTACTCTGGTATGCAGATATCCTCCGCCCATAGTGCCACCGCCAGCTCCTTTACCACGAGTCGTGTAAGTATACAACTGACATTTGACAGATGATGATGGTGTACTAATTCTTCGTTCTTTGAGGCATCCATAAACTACATCACACGAATTTTACACCGTCCTTGTCACAGATGGTCACATATGTGGTGTGGCATCACATATTTTCCAATATTAAATTTAGAAATAATTAAATTAAAACGTATTTCTATTAAAAATATTTTCATAAAATCAACCATAAAACAAACATAGTTAGTAATATTTTGTTAGATTTGAAGCCTAAAGTTTTAATACTTTAAATTTATATATGTGACGTCACGAAACTCATGTCTCTTCCTCCTTCCCTTCGTCACACTTTTTTGACCCACTCCCACCTTTTAAATACAACCAATAGATGGCCCATTTCCACAGAATCTGCAGGAATCATTCTATACCTTGCTCATATTTTTTGAACGTTTATTGACTGGATAGTGACTCTTCTTAATGTGCCATCTCCATCAGTGGAGGTTGGATATCACAGTCGCAAATTATTCTCGGTCTTCGGCTGCTGTTATAAATTCTTCCAAGTCCAGGCCAGTCCATTGACGTATGTTTCTCAGCCATGACATTTTCTTTCTTTCGAGGCCACGTTTGCCTTCGATTTTTCCCTTAACAATAAGCTGAGCGTAATGGTATTTAGGGTTTCTCAGAATGTGACCTAGATACGCTGTTTTCCGTATCTTTACGAGTTTAAACAGCTCACGCTCTATCCCCAGCCTGCGAAGAACCTCTTCATTTGTGGTGTGCGATCTCCATGTTATTTTGAGCATTCTACGGTACGTCCACATCTCAAAGGCTTCTAATTTATTGATGGTTTGTGCTTTAAGTGTCCATGTTTCTGCTCCATATAAGAGGGTAGACCAAACGTAGCACTTCGAGAGTCTCAAGCGCAGGCCCAGGTAAAGTCGTGAGTCGCAGAGCAGCTTTCTAAGTAGCATGAAGCAATTTCTGGCTTGTTCTATTCTACATCTTATTTCCGCGTCCGGATCCAACTTACAGTCCACCCAACATCCCAAATATCGAAACCTATCTACCTGTTCCAGGACCTCGCCGTTTAATTGTATTGGCAGTGAGACATTCTTAGATCTTTTGATGGTCATAGTGACTACATAGCAGTAATTCCAAAGCTATTTTAGGTCTTTTCCGTTTAGGAGTAACAAAGCTCTGCTATTCGAATAGGGAAAAATCACGTAACGCGAGATGGCGCTGTCAATGACAAAATGTCGGATCTAGGTGTGAACAACAAATATTCTGTCATTTGATCACTTGTAAAACCAAAGTTTTTATTATAGGAAATTTTAGTTATCTCAAAGATTTGAGTTGATGTTTTGTGTTAAGCTATTGGATTGAAGCTGGATTTAAGGTTTGTTTTCGACGTTTCAGTTTTATTGCCGCTGGTTTCTTGTTGAATGCCAGTAAAGACCAGGTGTGTCCAGGTTTTAATTTTGGTTTGTTTTCGTAGTTTTTTAGTTCTGTTGTCCCTGAAATTCTTGTTGCAATTCCTATGAATGTCGAAATATAAATTTCGAACATATTGTATTATGTGGGTGAAAGTGTTCGACCAATTAAGGATTATAATAATAATCCAATTAGCTTTGGTTACTTCTATCTTTCTGAATTATGAAATGTTAATACTTTAACACTGAAAGGTTCTGGCTAGAAATAGATCAACCTTTTAAACGCTTTATCTGTGTTGTTGAAGACACTATGAATAATGACAAATAAAATAATAGATCATTGGAAAATAATATTAAAATAATATATAAAGTTTAATTTTCACCCATATAAACAAATGGAGGTTAGTTTGTTATTCGCACCTCTCGAGATGTTTATACGATCAATAATAGATGTCGCCCAGTCTGTGATTTCTCCCTATAAGCGATTATTTCAGAATGGTTCTATATGTAACTGAATGTAATTTCCTGATCGTAATATTTGTAAATTTGTACTTCCTTGGTTCTTTCTGCCCAAAAAGAAGAAAAGTCTTTGATTGAAAGATATTTATTTTACGATGTACGTTTCGGCTATACGCAAGCCATTTTCAAGTTATTAGTAAAACGAGATTAAAATGATTAACATGCTGTTGTCTTAGTCGGTAGTTGTAAAATGTGCCTACCGATGTTTATCGTTGTTAAAATAAAGTAGTTGGGTAGAAAAACTATGAGTTATACAGTGTGTACACGAACTAACGTAACTAATATTTCAATTTGTGTTGGGTTTACAAAAAAAATGTTGAATAAAAGTTTTTTTTAAATAATTCAGACTATCTGCATAACATAATTTTTTAAATAGTACACCTTGTAAATTATTTGTATATCTAATCTCGTGGAAGCTGAATGGTACAGCTATCTGTTTAGCACGTCATTGTAAAGTATATTTCACGAATATACGGTGGTTTCGGATTATCGTTACAAACTCGATAACCAGTATTCAACTGTACAAGAAGTACAAAAGTAAATTCCCCTAATAATTTTAAACAAATTTTATTTTATAACAGACTTTTTGTTTGGAAATTAAGGGTCAATAGGGTTTAAGTTTAAAAATGAGGACAACCTAAACGCTTTGTGTGAAAAAGCTAGAGTCGTGCACAAAAGAATAAAATTTTTGAGAAATTATACTCTTTATCTGGACGAAACTTGGATTTTTGCTAAAGGTGGAACAAAAAGAATTTGGCAGGAGTATAACATAAACTCTATAAAACACACTGACGGCGAAGGAAAAAGACTTAATATTGTGCATGCAGGTGAAAAACATGGTTTTGTTAATGGGGCGGATCTTTTATTTTCGTTAAAATCAAAATCGGTCGATTATCATGACAATATGGATACAGAGATGTTTGTGAAATGATTAAAAGAGAAGCTATTACCATCGTTACACGAACCATCTGTCATTGTATTAGATAATGCTCCGTACCATTCGGAAATTTTAAATAAGCAACCAACAAACTCCTGGACGGACGAAAATAAAAATATTTCTTCACAGTATTGCTTCAAGCGAGAATTATTATCGATAGCTAAAAAGCACAAAAGAGAAAAAATTTACATACAGTGATAAGACTGTTTTGAAAACCTGGCAACGAGCACTTAATACTAGCAATCCTGAAATTTGGGGAAAATGTGTCACAAAATGTGAAAATTAATTAGAGGAATGGTGGGTTCGTGAAAACCGCATCGAAGCAGTTAATCCCGTTATCATTTGCAATCCGATTGAGGATAGCGACGACAGTGATTCCGATTATGATGACTATAAATATGATAATACCGTAAGTACAACATGATTAAACATGTTTATTAAATTTGTACCGATAATTTATTTTTGATGCATTTCCTTTAAACATAATTAAATATGTGCCTCTTCTAACCAAAAAACTCATCGAAAGCTACATCAACGATTTCAGTTGACAATAAAGCAAAAAATAAAAATAAAACGTCTCAATAAAAAGCATAAAAATAAACAAAAAAAATTGTCGGGTTTAAATCTTGGGGGAATTTACTGATGTACCTCTCAACACAATCCGATACCGTCGTATATTGGTGAGATGAGCTATATTTAGGTTTAAATCCCCGAGTATTCAATTTTTTTTAAAAATATTAAAATATCAACCAAGCAATTACAAACCTAGTTCTATAAGTAGTTCCTTTAAAACTTATTTTTTCAATACAATAGCTTTTTTACGCCTGGAATGCCTTACTGACCAAATGAGGCAGATTTTGTTGCTACTTAACTGGCAACATTTGACCAATTTCTTGCTTCTTTATAACTGTTATCATGAATAATTTAGGCTCACTATGTTATTTTGGTTTAAAAGTTTGTGCAGCTTTTTACTTTCCACCTCCGTAGAGCGTACATAGATCCAGATCCATTGCGATCAGTGTACCAGCCCCTATTTTCTAGTTAACCGGTAGAAGAAATTTCATCGTCGAATAAACAACGATCAGTGACAATTCCTTTTTTTTTGCAGGGTTCCAGGTCCTGTAGAAGCCGTTGCAGCTCCACTAAAGGGATTCCAAATTCTGCTTATCATATGCGGCATACTTTTCTTGTCGTTACTGCTGCTAGGTCTGGGATGTTCGTACTACTGCTTGAGAAGACGTCCGCTTACAGTAATTCGACAGCCGTTCTCTTCTCTAGGAAGCGGATCGGAAATCACAAAGATATCTGGAAGTTCTTTAGGTAACTCATATCATACTAACAACAAACCCCACTAACGTTTCTTCGTTCAAGGTTAAATTGTAGCATCCACTTCTGAAGCAGTCAAGAATGCTTTCAAAAGATCGCCCCGTTTATTTGCGAAAATTTATGTTTTGTAGGAAGTCTTCCCATAATTGACGGTCTAAAAATCCCCCGAGCCAACATGCTTCCATACACAGCAGCGGCAAGCAGTGCCGGTAGCGAGGGGCCACTGATGAGCGACAACTTGCCATCGGACTACCCATCAGAATCACACTCCGACATCGACATCGATACTGGCTCCCTCCCTGTGTCATCGGCAGGAAGTTACGAAAATCAAGCGTACGTCCAGGATAACAGCAGCGTCTACAGCGAAGGGTACGGTCACACAATGGAACGACAAATTCAAAATGCCGTCGCCGTTCCGGCGACGGTTCCCAGATTGCCTTTGGCCGTTAAGGAACAACCCAGGTTTGACGTGCAGGTGAAGGTGAAGAAGAGTCCTCCGCCGCCGCCGAGCATCTCTTTGTCGGACACCGAGAGCACTAGAACCGATAGAAACCTGTCCACTATTCTCGAGCAACAGGAGAGCATTAGGTACGTACAGAATCTTGTAATTTATCATCTAACTAACAAAAGTGTTAACATCGAAACTTATCGGCGGCATCAAAATGACTTATTCAGCTCTGGAGCATGGGGGGAACGTATCGACGACTGCGATCATAGCTCGTTTTGTTTTTTCAATATATAACGTACTAAACATCATTATTATTCACAAACATTTCACTTATTTACAGATCATTGGATTCACCTCCGATACACGAAAGAAACCAATTTACCTACGTACCAGAACTTCATCCGCCACCGAAACACGTTCAACCGGCTCCAACTTACAACAAAATACTCAGGAGGCAGATGGAGATGCAAGAGGAACGGTTAGTAATTGATTCTTTTGGCTCAGCACATCTATTTTGTCTTGGATGCCAAATGTTTCCTTGTATTGTTGTAGAGTATTTGGGCTTGAGTATTTTGGCTTGATTTTTAAAGAATTGATGCGCTCGAGTCCTGCATTGGTTGTCCTGTAACATTTTGTTGGAGAAATATTGCACTTAACATTGTTTCCCATCGTTGGCATGCTTCATTATTATCTACAGCTGCCATACAAAGTTTCAACACATTGCTTTTCATCATGTGTCATAATAATTGCTTTATTTACGAAGTAAAAATGTTCACAGACGTTCTTTACAATAAAACCGGGTAGTTCTATCACCTTCTCTTACAGTCGTTCTGTTGAGAAACATTAAGATGTCGTTGAAACCGTATCAATAATTTTTCAGATATGTCGCTCCAACCCCGCCGCCTCCTCCGCCCATCGTGCCAAAACGTGAGTACATCGTCGAAGACGTACCGGACAGTTATGAGCCACCCATAGCTGTAGTTCACAAACCAGAAATTACCTCCCACATGGTGGACGATGTGTTCCTGAAGACCATCACCGAAAAGAGGACCATTGAGGATATTGAGAGACACAGACGATCTGTCACCGAGTACCATACCAGACCCAAACCAGTCGACGATCAAAAATGGGACGTTACAATCAGGTAATTATGGGTAATAAGAGGTCTACCAGTGCTAGAGCTCAATATAGTACGATCTTACTATGCTGTCTATCTGTCTTCGTTGCATACGATTCTTCCATTGTTCATAACAGTGTATAACGTTTTTAGACATAAAGCTGTTTAGTAACCGCCTCTTTGGTAACCGTCTTTTTTTCTTAACTTCTAACAACTGAAAATGGATTATCTATTTTTGGAAACAAGATCTAAACAGGGAGGTAAATCAGATAAACATAGCGGTTGATCGAGGATAGAGATTGGTTTTTAGGCCAAAAACTGCTTTACAGTTAAAGTCTTCACAGTTCTGATTGGGGAAAATGAATTGCCCTGATAAATAATCCAAGTTTTCTTCTAACACTTAATGATTGGACGTCGTCTCGCACATTCTCACAGTCTTCCAAAAACTTCCAAGTAGTAATTTGATTAACATTTTTCCTCTCAGGCGTCCATTCGAAGTGAATGGGGTAGATCAGGTGAACCTGAGGAATGATCAAGGATAGAGATTTTTTTAGGCCAACAAACTCTTAACAGTTACAGTCTTTACAGTCCTGATGGCATTGGGAAAGAGTGAATTGCTCTGATAAAGAATCCAAGTTTTCTTCTATCACTTAATGATTGGACGTCGTCTCACACGTTATTACAGTCTTCCAAAAACTTCCAAGTAGTAAACTTGATTAACATTTTGTCTCTCAGGCATCCATTTGAAGTGAATGAAGTAAATGATCAAGGATAGAGATTTGTTTTTGGGTCAAAAACTGCTGAACCTGGTGAATGATCGAGGATAGAGATTGATTTTAAGGCCAAAAACTGCTTTACAGTTACAGTCTTCACCGTCCCGGTGGCATTAGGGGCAAGTAAATTGCCCTGATAAAGAAATAAAGTTTTCTTTTATACAAGAATACAAGAACTTTACCACACTATTTGGACATCCTGTGTGTCTGATTTGTTTTAGAAACCATGCAAATCTCTTACTCATTTATTTCTTACTCGATTTGTTTCAGAAACTATCCAGTAGAAATGCCGGAACCGCCAGACTGGGAGAACTTCTCTGACATATCTTCGGCATCAGGTTTGACGCTTACTCCCAAATTCGAACGAGCCACCATGAGTTTACCGCCACAAAATCTGATCGTAGACGATAAGCTACCGCTGAACGCCCCTGACATCGTCGCCAACGTTAGCCAACCATCTCCTCCAAGGTAAGAATTACCATTTTCATAGAGCCTTCAGTATAGTAATCTTGTTGCAGATACGTTTCCTCCATGGAAGTGCAACAGACCAGAGACGAAACTTATCTGTCAACCTTCAACATACCGGCCGAGAATCCTCGAGTGCCGAACTGGAACATCCTGATCAGAGTGCTACAGCCGACGGAACACGAAGAAGGTCCCGTCATCGAAAGCGCTGAAACTTTCAACTCGCAACTCACCACCGCCGATAAGATGAAATGGCGGCAAATCATCACGACCGAATCGACTCTGCGCACTCTTCTGACAGAGTGCGTGGTTCGAGAAGATTACGAACGCGTCCGATGCGATACGAGGTACACCGATCTCTTCGAACCGCCCAAATGGGATGTCATTATAAGAATTTTAGCGCCTCCAGACAAACAGCCGAAAAGCAGGAAATGGGATAACAGGTAAATAGCATATTTTCCATTTTTTACCCCATATTAATTACATTAGCAATTACCTCTTTCATTTCAGCAGGGTAGTTCTGCTTACCCTTCGGTCTGCCCTTATAATTTTTTATTTTGGATAAAAAAATACAAGAGCAGCAAAAAAAACACAAACACACACAAGTGTTAATCTATAGCCATCAGAATTTTTCTTTCTACATTTTTTTTTGTATGAAAATAGTCGCAAAAAGGGTAGACCTATCGTGCGGACGGCCCGCACTGCGACTATTAGAAGAGGAAGGGATTATAGGAAGGAAATGATTGTGGACACGCTTTTTAAAAAGTTGCAGGTCATAGTTATCTGGAAAAACTGATTTTGGAAGCTTATTCCATTCCGTAGCAGCCCTGTAAAAGAAGGATTCTTGATGAAGATTGGTCCTTGTAGTGTCAATCTTGAGAGTAAATGGGTAAGACTGATCAGCGTGCCGAGTTCTTCGGCCGAATGTGGCCAATGGTGGTACAAGAGTTTTTATTTCTCTGGAGCATCTGCCATGGAAATATCTGTAGAGCAATGACTGGTCTGCAACTCTTCTTCTATGTTCTAGAGGGTGAAGGGTATCTGTGAGAATTGAACTGTTTATCAAGCGAATGGCTCTTTTCTGAATGGAATGTAGAAGACGAAGAGAATGCCTTGATGCTGAACCCCAAATGTGCGAGCAATACTCCAGTAGAGGTCGGATTTGAGCCTTGTACGTCGTCAACAGTTGATCAGGAGTAAAAAACTTTCTGGCTTTCCACAGAAAACCTAGCCTCTGGCTTGCCGACTTTGCGATGTTAGCAACATGGTCATGCCGAGACATATTATTGGACACCGTGACTCCCAAAATCGAGATGGAGGGACTTGGTTCAAGGGTATTTCCGGACATTGTGATGGGATGATTTGAGGAATTCACTTTCTTGGAAAACGTGGCACTTTGTGTTTTTTGGGCGTTGAACTGAACAAGATTGTTGGTTCCCCACTCGACGATTGCTTTAAGATCTCTATTGTGTGCTATCGTCTGCTAACTGTAAATGGGGTTCGTGGTGGATTGATGGAATCAACCATCTATATAAATAGACATTTCTAAATTTCTTGTATTATTTTTTTGTTTTAGGAGTCGCCGCAGCAGCTTGCCGACCCTCTACGAATATGACTCCGACGGCGAAAGCTCGGTGCGCACTTTGACACGAGAGCCCATCGTGCTGCCGCAGAGATCGAGAAAGAACTCCAGATCCAGTTACAGAAGCGAGGCGGATCTCAGATCGATGTCAGAAATGACCGTCGATTTTGGTAGGCAGGACAACATCTCCGAAACGTCCAGCTATTACCCAGACAAAAGATATTACGAAGACTCCGAAACTGGCCACCCCTCTCTGGCCAGATCACTAAGTCAACCGAGCCTCGCCAGATCGGCTAGCGAGTTCACCGAAAGATGGATAGCACCGTCCAGATACGATACCGCTAGCGAATTCACTTCACCAGAAGGTACGTAATGGTTACGTGTTTTTGCACAGTTTTTAAACGTTGGATGCTTCCAGGTACACCGAAGTCACAGCACAGTTCTCGGTTCCAGCCTGGCCGAGGTGGCGAACAGCGAACCGTGTGGCAGAGCACTGAAGCGTCAACCAGTACCGGTCCTCGGGGTACCAAACAAGTCGTAAGGCAGGAATATAGCAGTCGTGCTGCTGTTTCGAGTTACGTAGGTCACACGGGACCTCCTACAGGCTGGTTCGCTGACAACGACAGCGAAGCTAGCTACAAATAAAATCATTTACGTGAGAAATATCAGCACTTGTATCCGGATAAAAATGAGTAAACGTACTGCCATTTTAGCTTCCCATTAATCTTTGGTTATGATACACTACATTGTTTGTTTCGCGTTTTTTTGAAGGTAGAAGCCAGATTTTTTTACAAGATGTATTTAATTTTCTTTATTAATTATTAATCTCCAGGTATCAGTTACCTACAATTATTCAAGATCTCTTTTAGCTAAAATAAGACAAAGTGCAACGCAGTTCTTGTATATCCTTCCTAAAGAAGGTCTATTTTCTGTAATAATATTACAAGAGAGTGAGAATAAATTGAAATAATTTGGGATTTTAAAAAACTTGTTGCCAACCGATAGACACGAGAGCCCAAAGGGCTCGAGTTGCGATTTCCAAATGGCAACCAGTTTGAGAAAAGGCCTAAAAGAATTATTATTTAATTTATCGAACTCTCGTGTGGTATTCGATAGATTATTTTTTGACGTTACAATAAAAATCACTTTTAAGATTTTTTTTTATTTCAACAAATTTATATTATTCGCTTCAATATAAACTGAATGAGTTATTTAAATTAGAATGTATTGAAGTTTTGAACATAAAAAATACAATTATTATAAATGTTTTGCCCTTGTGTGGAGGATTTTTCAACATTGTTTTGTTCTGATGTAATGAAAGTTAATGATACTTCCCCACTGATGATTCACCTTAACGTTTGGGATTTATTTTACGAATTTCTTGAAAATTTATGACACGCGTTAGATCAAGAAAATACGTTGTCATGTCATTGTCATTCAATAAAAACAATGTACATGAATAATTCTCACTGGAATAATGTAAGTAGATTATTCCCACTATAATAATATTTTGATTGGCTAGAACGTATATGAATTACTGAAATTGAAAATTTCTGTTGGTTTCGAGAAACGTCAAAAAATAATCAGTATATTGTTCTATAACAAGGTGATGATATTTCCTAACCTAGGCTTTCTGTACATTTTTTTTAGAGGATGTCCTCTCTTCCGCATTAAGATTGCCTATTATTGGTGGTGGTATCTTCTAGGGGAAATTTTCACGAGAGTTACTTGCAAGTTTACTCTGGTCCTTGACGTTGGCTTCTGCTGGATATTTATCAAAACAGCCATTTCATTAATGTGCTAATATTTGCAAAAAAACAACTGCCTTTTTTTATAATGAATATCTCAGTAAAAATAATACTAGTAACTAGCTGTGATAACAATTTAAGATGTATTCGAATGATTTTTTTCTATATTTTCAATGGGTGTACCTGATTTTCCACTTTTTCAAAAATATTATTATCTACTTTGAGAAACTGTAGAATTAGGTTAGGTTTTGGTGTGTCTTAAATGTTCTGGTAATAGTTTTTATTTCCACTAAGTTCTACTAGAAGTGAGGGTATTTTTATGACAATCGAATAAATGACAAATCGGTATCGCTATTATATAGTGTGATCCAAAATTGAAAAGTATAATGTATAATATAATGTAATCAAAGCAAAAAATGCCTCTACAAATCTACCAAATGGTGTGATAATCGCTGGAGGCTAGATATGAATAATAAGGAGGATGTGGACGACATTCTAATTCAATATTTTTATTATTTAGGCTTTAACTCTTTGAGGGGCAAGGAATATTGACAAATTTTTTTTTATTTTTACAAAACCAGAATACAAAATAAAATGTTTAAGAATTAAACGACCTAAAATTGATAAATTAAAAAAAAATTCTTAAAAACTGTGACGTCAGGCGGTGGAACACTTTTAGTACCATTGCCCCTATCAATATTATTTTGTTTGGTGGAAGTCCTAGAAGTATTTTTTTGTTTATTCCCAGAGTTTGCCAGGATCCACACTTTGTATCACCTTTTAATTGGTTTTAAATTCTACCAAATTTGTGGGTTTTTGTTTACTAGATGATTGCTGAGCATACAAATTGGTGTTAAATACAACTTCATTTAGCAAATCATCAGTGAAAAATAACTGAAAAAGTTTGCAGTGTGTGGGGATTCACCACATCTTTGACAATATATTATATAATACCTAATTCTGTTAAAAAATCTGCTAGAGGCTGCAGAAGATCAAATGCCGACCAATCATTAGAATGGTTAGGTAGAATTATATTCGGTACAGCAACACCTTGTGGTAGATTGGGCAAAAGAACATCCTCTAATGGATTCAGTAGAGTAACATTTTCTGGTGGCAAAATGTTATCTAAATCGCTTTTATAATCACCTATAACAATATTATTTTCTGTATGTTCTTCTTCATCGTCACAATCATCATCGACCTCTGACTCGTCATCCGATGGTATAGGTTCTACTTCGAGTTCTGCCAAAAGCTCGTCATATCTTATATTTTTTAATCTAAATGGTAGGCAATCCACTGTTTTGGTACAAAATATAAAAACAAAAAAATACCAAACGGACAATGGTACACTTTTTCAACCACAAAAAATCAACCAAAATAAAACATTTTTTTCCTTATACTGCATCAAAGTCATGATGTCATGATGCCCCGAACGTTAAAAAAATTTGAATGCGATGTACAGTTTTTGAACCAGTGCCCCTCAAAGAGTAAAAAGACGTGGTCAAATTTGAGAAATTTGAGACACACATTGTGATTAAACGATTTTCAATGTCGACGAACTAACTCATGAAATTCGACATTGAGAATATGCTCAATTGTTTTTTTTTCTAATCGGTGACGGTTGGGGCCTGTTTTTTTTTTCAGCATTTTATTAAACTTCTTATTGACCTCTTGCAATTGTAAGATACTCGTATGGTGCTATTATAATTTTATAATTTTACTTATATACAAACGTAGGTAAGCTTTTATAACGCAAAATCGAAATAAACAATTTTATAGTAAAATACAAGTGAGTTTTTATTACATTAGAAGTTTATTGTCAAAGATAGTGCCACGTCTTTTTCGTTCTCTAAAGAGTACTCTGCCAGTGGTCTCTCTACTGGCAAATTATGCCCGAGCTCAGCCGTAGAGGGTAGAAGAAGAGAATATAAAAGTGAGCCGCGCCACCGACTTAGACGGTACAAGCCGGAAACCCCTAGGTCTTGTAGGCACTATCAGAGCCACACGATAAACAACAAACAATTATGGTGAACTAGATAAATAAAACTATATTTACAATTCCTGCAATATATTAATTAAGTAAAAATGATGTTCTGATTTTTTACAACAAATTCTGTATTTTTGTAAAGTGGATTAAACGAATTTAATACACTTTTCTTAAAATAACATTTAAATTAATTATAACAATATTTTAGACAATAATAAAAACCTAATGATGTACAAAAGAGAATTAAAAACAAAAAAAAACGTTCACAATATTTAAAATTTCAAAAATAATTGGTTTTAGATAGAATTCTTGATAGCAAAAGATTAAAAAGAAAATACAAAATAAATGGACTTGCAACAAAAATTATAATTTGAAACCATCACAATAATTACATAATGTATATTCAGTAATGCATACGTTCAGATTCAACTTGGAGCAGGTACAAATTTAATGAAAATAATTTGTTACTTTTAAACTATTGAAAACACTTAGATCAAGCACATAATAACTGATAAGTTGATAAAATTAAACTCAATACTGTGTAACCAATTGAAAACGTCATTGAGACGTCACTGTTACATCGATGATCCAAGAAACAGAAACACCAAGTAGTATTATCATAATAATTTCTGCTAAAAACACCAAGCAAGTCTTTATAACACTAAAATTTAATTATTTTAATCAAAGTTCAGCCTTGGCATATTATCCAATGCAATAAATAGTTTTCAGCAGTGTACCATATTAATAAATTAAAACAAAACTTAATCGTGGTGTCAAAAATAAGTCACGTCGTTTAAATATACTAAAATAAATCACTTGTAACCTTTGGGTACACGAATTCACGAATTCTGTGGCCTACTCCTGTGGCCGGTTTGAATTATGGAACATCACCTGCTACTTAACAATGGCTTCCCTTCATCAGATCCCGCACGCGGTTATTTTAACTCGACACCAAAATCCAAAATATCCGCAACAAAGGTAAGATAGAATGGTCAAGTTAAAAATTAAATGGTTTTTCTTCAAAAACCAATTAAGATGGCCCAAATACAGCCAGATATGAAAGAAAAAACCGTAGAAGTTCTGCTCACGTGTTAATATCAAATCGTTCCAAAAACTCTCACCCGACCTCGACGACTGACCCCAAGCGACTCTTTTCAACTAACTCACTCCCAGGCCGGATATCATAAAAATGACACGGGACACGCGTCAGCCAACCTTCGCAAATCTATGTTCCTAGGTTAGGTTAGGTTAGGTTCCTAACTCATAATCGCGCTCGTCCGTGTTGATAGCCAGCCCATCCACACAGAAAAGTAAACCAAACAATAATATAGCTGACAACACACGACAATCGAGGCCAAAAATCAAGGCGAAATCTAATAACAAAGACTCCCACTCCAACTTCGTCGATTAACAAAAATGTCACAGCAATTAAATCCTAACACCACTAGGTATGCAACACTATTTACAACGAGTGATAAATTCAAATTACAACAAGATACGGTAAGCGAAACTATTTACGAGCACCTGAGAAATACAAAACCATCAGAGATCCAATTAATAATAGAACTGTAGAAGGGAAAAAAAATAGGCACGTGACAATAGGATAGTACAAATTTCTTGCAACCTCCTTAAATACAAAAAGGCAAAAATTCCTTTGAAATTTGAAGAATTTTACTTATTTTCAACTCAGTTCAACTCAGACGGAATTTTCAACCTATAGTAGTATACCACAAATGTATAGAGTGACTCATATTTTAAACGCAGACTTTGCGGGTTCAAGGGGAAAGTAAATCGACGAGTCATAGGCGTGTGGTTTTTATTATATTATTTAATGCAATACTGTGTATAAACTACTTCCTCAGCACTTGGAAATGGGCACAAATCATCATGATTTTCAAACCCAGGAAAAAGCCAGAAGATGTGTTTTCCTACCGGCCCCTAAGTCTTCTGCTTATTATTGCTAAAGTTTTTGAAAAGATGTATGTAAAAAGAATCGATATAATAATAGACGAAAGGAAAATAATCCAAGAACATCAGTTTGGATTCCGTAACAAGCGCGGAACAATAGAGCAAGTGCATAGGCTAGTCAACCATATAAACAAAAAACTAAACGCCATCGGCTGCTTTCCTCGATATATCCCAAGCCCTTAACAAGGTATGGCACACAAAATTGCAACTCAAACTAAAGAAGCTTATTCCTTATCCTCACTTCCAACTGTTAAAATCCTATCTGGCAGATAGACACTTCTTGGTAAAACAAGGAATCGAATACACTGAAATACATCCCATATATTCAGGCGTTCCTTAAGGTCCAATATTATCTCTCTTGTATATAGCAGACGTGCCATCAACAAGAACTACTACGGTAGCAACATATGCAGACGACAGTGCTATTCTAGCATCCCATACCGATCCAACTTCAGCTCCACTAAATCTTCAAACGAACCTAGATATCATTCAGCATTTGTTGAAAATATGGCGCATTAAAGCAAATTAGTTTAAGTCCTTGCATGTAACATTTACATTACTTAGAGAAACATGTCCTCCTGTTAATATCAACAACTGTCAACTTCCGCAAGTATAAGATGCCAAATATCTCGGCATGCATTTAGACCGCCGCCTTACTTGGAAGAAACACATATTTAATAAACGCAAGCAGCTGCGATTTAAATTAAGCCATAAGTATTGGCTCATCGGCCGCAAATCAAAATTGTCTCTTGACAACAAGGTATTATTATACCAGTCCATTCTTAAGCCCATTTGGACCTATTGGATTCACATATACTAATAAACTCTAGAATTATACGTTGCTCGTTTTAAAGTTTTAAAAGTAATAAATTAAATAGTACTGTTGAATTTTTTTTTAAGTTTGATTTACTTCAAGTGATTTTCAAAAAAATCGCTTGGCGCCCTAACGAGGTTTAGCTTTTTAATTTTAGTTTGATTAGATAAAAAAAAAGTCGTGAACTGAATTCAAAAAACCCCGAGTAAGATTTATTAGTTTTTAGAAGAGTGTTACGAAATTTATTTCTTTCTTGGGTTCGGTAATTTTAAATTCTCGATACAGTAGCAAAACAATTTTTATTCCAATGCTTTTACACAATAAATTTTAATTTTACAAATCACATAGATATTCACTTAGATAATCAACTAATTACAACTTTTACAACTATTTAAATTTCATAACTCATAAACGCTTCTAAAACTGTACTCTTAGCGGGCACTGTCCTTTTTAAACCTTTAAATCATAATTCGACCTTTTTTTGAGAGTTCGGAACAATCCTTCTACCTTCTGAAACCCGCTAGACGAGGTGTTCGAGATTTACCAGACGGGGGCGGAAGCCGACAAAACGCTCATTAATATGCACCCTAATTGTAGTTGATTCTTGGACGCCGACAAATAAACAGGGTCTAGCCTAACCTAACCTAACCTAATTGTTGTTGATTCTTGGACGCCGACAAATAAACAGGGCCGGTGTAACAAAGAGTAACACACATTTGACGCACAACGTCAAAGTGAATTTCGTTACAGCGAGCATGATTTTACAAAATTTTGTCCGCATCGAGCGCTAGGATCTATTCATATGTCCCCACCATATGGTCCGCTCCCTGCCAATAACGCTTCTTTGAACAATTAAACGTGCTTTCTTTACATTAATTATTTCACAATTAGCACGATTTTCGTGTCATTATAATGAAAATAGATGCCATTATTTATAAAAAAAGTTTTCTTAAAAGGTAAATGTATGTAATTGTGACAAAAATGAATTTAAAATTAGAAAAAACATATGGGGAAAGTTGCGAATTAATATGAAGTGTTTTACATGCGTATAAAAAAAGCGGGGCATACCTAATTTTGATTTTATTAATAAAAAAAAATTCCAGGCAAAGATTTAGATAATTTAAAAAATTTCCCGAAAAAATTAAAAAAAAAACCGTTAGTCTACAACGAAAAAATAATAACTAACGATACCCAAAAATTACTGTAAGACCGACCGTCCACTGGAACCGTTTTCGGCCGAACACTCTTCCATTACAAGAGAAACCATCGGAGCTCGTCCACTAGACACTACTGTTCGGCCGTAGTTGTTAAAAGGACCCACGTGCAACCTTTTTGAAATATTTTCTGTGAGTTTTCTGTTTTTTGGTCTTTTTTTTTTACTGAAAATAGTGGCAAAAAGGGTAGACCTATCGTGTGGGACTCGGACGGCCCGCACTGCGACTATTAGAAGGGAAAGGGATTATAGAAAGAAGATGATTGCGGACCCGCTTTTTAAAAAGTTGCAGCTCATAGTTCTCTGGAAAAACTGATTTTGGAAGCTTGTTTCATTCCGTAGCAGCCTTGTAAAAGAAGAATTCTTGATCGAAATTGGTCCTTGTAGTGTCAATCTTAAAAAGGAAATGGGTGAGACTTGATCAGCGTGCTGAGTTCTTCGGCCGAATGTGGCCAGTGGTGGTATAAGAGTTTTTATTTCTCTGGAGCATCTGCCATGGAAATATCTGGTCTGCAACTCGTCTTCTATGTTCTAGCGGATGAAGAATATCTGTAAAAGTTGAGCTGTTTATTAACCGAATGGCCCTTTTCTGAATGAAATTTAGAAGACGAAAAGAATGCCTTGGTGCTGAACCCTATATGTGCGAGCAATACTTCAGTAGAGGTCGGATTTGAGCTTTGTATGTCGTCAACAGTTGATCAGGAATAAAAAACTTTCTAGCTTTCCACAGAAAACCTAGCCTCTGGCTTGCTGACATTGCGATGTTAGCAACATGGTCATGCGAAGACATATTATTCGACACCGTGATTCCCAAAATCGAGATGGAGGGACTTGATTCAAGGGTATTTCCGGACATTGTAATGGAATGATTTGAGGAATTTAAGATGGACATTGAACAAATCATTAGTGCCGTTCAAGAGCACCTTGCATTGCTTACACTACAGTAAACCACAAAAAAGTTACTCTATTCCGAGTTCCCGGGCACTAAGGGATTGCTCGCGGACGAGCTGGTTAAAATGGGAACTCTTTAAACCTATACGGGACCCTAACCAGTCATCGGCAATTGCAACGCCACTGCTCGCAATGAAGTCAAACTGTGAACGGAGGACAGCAAGCTAACGATAGCGCCTGCCTGACAAGAGACCTGATAACGCTCAGCAGAGAAAAGGTTCGACTTGTACGGGAGACTTTTCAACCAAAAAACAGTGTGAGAATCTTCAATGAGAACCCCATCTGCAGGAACTGTGAGAAACATCAATCCACATAATCGTCGATTGCAAAGCGCTCGCTAAGACAACCTACCACCTCTTTAGGACATAAGTTCTGGAAAAAATACTTTTGACTAGCATTTTACCCTGTAAGCAGCTTATCCTCCAGTGCAGCAACACATAGGCCTCCAGGCCATAGTGTTTGGGAGGCAATCCCGACCGTTACGGAGTGTGGAATAAATAAACGTCAAATTGACATCTCTGAGGGGCCTTTTGAATTTATTTGAATTAAACTTATGCTAGTAAAGATCTCTATGTCCCATAGCAAGCAATTTTTGGATTTTTACTAAACAAATAACGAATTTTAATGAAATAAAAAAATATTTATAACAATAATTTTACAATTTATATATTCCCGTTCAAAATGCTGCAATTTGTGAGCACTGCGTTGAAAATCAAATACCATGATGTATTTAATTACTACATAAAAAAAAATTTATATTTAACGGTGCAAAATCATTGATCGTAGCAAATGTATTCTGTTCTTTTGATTAACCAGAGCAACTATGAAAATAATGTAGCGTTAGTCTATTTCTGAATGCCTTAGTGTGAAGTTTGTGATCAGCAGAATTTTCAGTAGATACTTGGTAAAACAATAACCTTGCATCATTAATTTTATAGTTGTAAGTTAATATAGTCAAATACATACTCATTTCCGTACAGTGTTATTAGGCAAGGGTCTACTTTCGGGCCCTTATCGCTTTTCATGTATACTACTCGTAAGCTCAATCCCACTTATATTTTTTCGCTGTTTTTATACATTAAGTTTAAACTTATTATTTTAGGCTAGAAAAAAATTATTCATTGATCGAACTTTCGATCAGATTATAATGTATAAAATATTCCGTAAAGGGTATTAAGAAAAAAAAAGTTTGAACGAAATGATAAAAAAAATTAACATTTTTGATACGTAGCAAAATTTATTAAAATTCAAACACCCAGAAAAAGTTATTGAATGCATAAAATATCGCGGTGGACCCACTTTTTATTAAAAAACTTTATTGTTTTTAAATATTAGTTTGAAACTTTAATCATTTGTTAATATAAACACGCATTCTGTATATTTTTTTTAAAGCTGACAAACTCTAACTGGGTGTTTGGATTTTTTTGTACATCAGCATATTTTGAAAGCACAAATTTTATTAGATTATTTTCCAATAACACAAATTGGGATCTAACAATCTTAACCTTAAAATGATATTAGTAATTACCGTGCGAGTTGGACAAAACTATCATAATAATATAATAATACCTCGGTAGACATAACCAGGGTATTATTTTATTCAGCAGCGTCGGCATAGATGCAAAGATATTGACGAATGAAACTTAGGAGATGATAAGGGATGTGCAAACAGGACTTAGAAGAGGAAGGAGATGTATGGATCAGTTCTTGTCATTACGAAAACTTCTTGGCTAGAAGTTAAAAGGTCTACTGCACTTTTGTAAACTTGGAAAAGGCCTATGACAGAGTGGTGAGGAGTGAATTGTGGTCGACATTGTCTACGTATGGGGTAAGCGGTAGTTTAATACGAGTACTGAAATCACTTTACGAGGATTCCGCTGCTTGTGTCAGGAAAAACGGAGCTTACAAGGACTGGTTAACATCGAAAGGTGTTAGACAGGGATGTGTGGCTTCGCCAAGACTGTTTAACTATACTTAGACGTTTGTTTAAAAGATTTAAAAGCGAGTACGTATGTATCGATAATGAATGATTTGATTGTTAAATGCCTTCTTTAAGCCAATGATCAAGTCATATTAGCGTCATCTGAAGAGGAGTTGCAGGCGATGGTTAATGTTATGCATGATGCACTGAAAATCAAAGGAAAGAAAATAAATGTAAGTAAAACGAAAGTAATCGTTTTTGAAAGCGAAGAAAGCATGACAAACTGGTGCTGATTAAGTGAGAAAAAATGAAACGAGTAAATGAGTTTGTATACTTGGGTTTACGAGAGACGACAAGTATGATAGTGACATTGAGCGAAGGGTGTTTGCAGGGAAACAAATGAATGGGGCCCTGTAAAACTTTATGGGCATCCAGAACGTGTCAAAAAAGGCACGTCTGGCTGTGCATAGAGGTGTGTTGGTTCCTACACTTATGTATGGTAGTAAATTTTGAGTTAGGCAGAAGAAGCATAAAAGTAAGATTAATGCTGCGGAGATGAGTAGTCTGAGAAATATAGCGGAAGTGACTAGGTTAGATAAAGTGAAGACTAGTGAGATATGAGAAAAAGTCGTGACTATATGTATGTATGTGTGTCTTCACTTCAGGCTCGTAACAAGAAATCACTTTACGAGGATTCCACTTGTTTGGAAGTGCGTCAACAAATAGGTTTAAAACTTAGTAATCCGACAAAAGTACCAGCGAATTGTCCCTTTTTTATCTTTTACTTGATTTCTTTAAATTATTCACAATAATATTTTTTTTGCGTGTTTATTGATTAATAACTTATCATTTTTCACTATTTCAATCAAAAAATGTCGATCATAAAAGAAAAAATGGCAGTCACTTGATAAATACAGAAATATTTACAAAGATCATACATATATGTTAAACATACTTAAATCTAAACACCACTGCTTGTGACAGGGTTAACGGAGTTTACACAGACTGATTTAACATCGAAAAAGGTGTTAAACAGGGATGTATGACTTCACCATAGCTGTTTAAATTACTTGTGGTCGGTTTTTTAAAAGATTTGAGAGTACGTATCGATTGAGAATAAATAATTTGATCGTCAAATGCCTTCTTTACGCCAATGACCAAGTCATATTAGCATCATCTGAGGAGCATCTCTAGACGATGGTGAATATTATGCATAATGTCCTAACAATAAAATGGATGAAAGTGAATGTAAGCAAGACAAAAGTAATGGTTTTTTAATGAGAAGAAAGCATGATAAACTGCGAGGTGCTGATTTAGAAAGAAAGTTAATAGATAGATGGAAAGTATGACTGTGATATTAAGCAAAGGATGTTGGCAGGGAAACATATAAATAAGGCTCCACATAACTTTATGAGCAGCCAGAATGTGTCAATAAGGAACGACTAGATGTGCATAGGGAGTGCTGTTCTCTTTACTTATGTTTGATAGCGAATGTTGGGTTTTGACAGAAGAAGTATAAAAGTAAGAAAAATTCTGCGGAGATGAGTAGTCTGAGAATTGAATAGCCGGAGTGACTCGGTTGGATAAAGTAAAAAATAGTAAAATAATAGAAAGCTGTGGTGTAAAAGAAGATGTGGTAACAAAGATAGATAAAGAAATGCTTATATGGTTTGGTCACGTAGAAAGGATGGATGCAGGAAGATTGACGAAACAAATTTATAAGGCGAGTGTGAATGGACGGAAGTCGGTAGAGGTCAACCTCGGCGAACGTATCTCGATCAGATTGAAAAAAGGCCAGGTCAAGAGAACCAGCAACCGACGAGAATATATGAAAACACTGATAAAAGTAGAAGAAACGAAAGATGTGAGGAAGGAAGTGGTCTCTGCCTACCAATTACGGGAAAAAGGCATGACTATATGTGTGTGTAATTACAGGTTAGAGTTTGCTATCTCAATATTTTATCAATACCAATTACGTCGTTAAATGGGAGAAATGATCGTGCATGGTTAAATAGTGAGAAAGGAGTAATGATGAAAGGCTTCTGAACAAAATAACATTCCAAATGATACTATTACTGTTCATAGTTTTCAGTTCATTTCCTAAATTAAAAATAACGTGTTCCCATTCAATTGGACAATCACTGAATAGATACTACAATTTTGAGGCTCTATATTGGGCGGAAAAAAAACAGTAGACTGTATTTATATAGGATAAAATAATGGGTGGCGCAAAGGGAAAAAATTTATTCCTTATCAACATTTTTAAGTTAATTAAGTTCCAAAATGTTAAGTTGTTCGTCTGTTCCTCCATCCATTAGCAATTCTTGTAAGATACATAAGCTCACACATTTCCCCTGATGAGTTAATATTCTGGGATGATTATTATTACAAACAATATTCCTTCTCAGTATAGTATAGTGCAAGGAGAGAGTTGGCGTTGAAACTCCACTTCGTAAGCTTCGTAGGTTCTTGTTACCATATTTACACTTATCGTTATTCGACAGGTTTAAAAAATGTGCGAAGAGGATTTGACAGCTCTCGTAGTCGACAATGGTTCTGGAATGTGCAAAGCTGGATTCGCCGGCGATGATGCACCACGTGCCGTCTTCGCTAGTGTCGTAGGCAGACCACGATATCACGTAAGCTGTTTCCACCAACAATTTTACATGTTTTCAATATTTCCAATTGATTTTTAGGGAGTAATGGTGGGAATGGGCCAGAAGGATTCGTACGTAGGTGATGAAGCTCAAACGAAACGAGGAGTGTTAACGGTCAAATATCCCATAGAGCACGGTATAATAAACAATTGGGACGATATGGAAAAAATTTGGCATCACACGTTTTACAACGAGTTAAGAATCTCTCCAGAAAATCATCCGGTTCTACTCACTGAGGCTCCTTTAAATCCGAAAATAAATAGAGAGAAGATGACCGAGATCATGTTCGAAACGTTTGATTGTCCGGCCATGTACGTCGCTATTCAGGCCGTTCTTTCTCTCTACGCCAGCGGGAGGACCACTGGCATAGTTATGGATTCCGGCGACGGTGTTTCACATACTGTTCCCATTTACGAAGGTATTTACACAAGAAATACCACTTTTTATGTATCGATAACATTACCAAAATCAGTCACCAAAATTTTTATATTGCTAAGGAATTGTTAATCCCCTGAACTGTATCAAAGACCGCGATTATTATTCTTCGAATTGGCATTTTAACTCTAAATACCTTATATCAATTACACTGGCACTGAGGAAATATGACACATCTTCATCTTCCATTTTACCACTCAAGTTTAAAAAGAAGTTGTTATAAAGAGGATTTCTTATTTAATAAATAGTCCTACTCTCGAAAAAATCATTCTTTATTGTTTTGTACTACTATTTCCACGAACTTTGCTTAGCATTTTCTTACATAGTCCTAATTGAGCTGGTTTTAGTCCAAAAGAACTCTTTTAAAAAATCGTCTCTACTATTTTGTTATACTACCTCTAGGAATTTTGTCAAATATTCTCATCCATAATCCCTAATCGAGCTGTTCCAAAACGGCTGGTCTTCGTCTGAAAGACGCTTTCTTGTTCTGTTTCTGACAAGAAATCCTCCTTCATTATTTTGTTCTACTATTTCAACGAACTTTTGTACCAAAACGACTGGTCTTCGTCTGATTTTTACGAAAAATCTTCCTTTACTGTTTTGTTTATCCAGAACTTAATCCAGTCCCTAATTCAACTATGCCAAAACAGCTGATGCTCGTTTGGAATACAGCTCCCTGATATAAACGTCAAGTTCCTTTATTGTTTTGTTCGACTACTTTCACCAAATTTCTCCTCCAGTCTCTAATTGAGCTGTGGCAATAAGTACTATAAAAACTTAGCTCCCACCTTCACTCACTCTGAAAGCCTTTTTTTATCATTTAAAAATTAAATTTTCCTTGAGACACTAACGTTCAAAAGGAAAACATTTTGTCAGAGCAACGTCTAAGGAACTCTTATTCACCATTTACACTTGTATAAACACATTTTCAACTTTCAGGATACGCCCTACCACACGCGATTCTTCGTATGGACTTGGCGGGTCGTGATTTAACAGACTTTCTAATGAAGCTGTTGACAGAAAGAGGCTACAGCTTTACGACGTCTGCGGAACGCGAAATTATCAGAGATCTTAAAGAAAAAATCTGCTTCGTCGCACTGGACTTCGAACAAGATATGGCTATTGCGAAAAATACGACTTGTTTGGAAAAATCTTACGAGTTACCGGACGGACAAATTATCACGCTCGGTAACGAGAGATTCAGGTGTCCCGAAGCCATGTTTCGACCTTCTCTAATTGGTAAGTACATGCTCTGTTAAGCAAAAACCTTTTTGATGGGAACCATATTCTCCTATTTGAAGAAAGGCCAGGTCAAGAGTACCAACAACCGACGAGCATGTATGAGAGCACTGATGAAAGTAGAGGAAGCAAAAGATGTGTGTAAAAACCGAAGCAAGTGGAAGGAAGTGGTCTCTGCCTACCCCTATTGCAAAAAGGCGTGACTTTATGTATGTATGTATGTATTCTCCTAATCGACACTACGAGTCTTTTTTTTTATTTGTTTCCTAGTTAATTTACAATCTGTTTAAGAATAGTACAATAAGTAAATGTTGGGTATATATAAAATGGCTTGTGGGGTCAAAACCCTGTGGTTTTACCCCCTAGTTATTTAGTTTGTTGTATAAACTGCTTATGGCCTAGGACAAGATATGAGTTACAGAGAAAGTAAAATTACTTATAACAAGTTAATAAAAAACATATAGGTTAAAATTGTAAAGATAAATATAGTTGTTTAAAAGGTATAACTAAAACAATAGGTTTAAAATACGGGTCTAGCAGAGAATATTTTTTCTTGTGCTAGACACGTAGAGAAGATTGATGAAAGAAGATTGAAAAAACAGATTTATAAGACGAATGTGAATAGGCAAGTCAGTAGAGGCCGACCTCGCAAACATATCTCGATCAGATCAACATGGTTTTGAAGAAAGGCCAGGTCAAAAGTACCAACAACCGACTAGCATGTATGAGAGCACTGATGAAAGTAGAGGAAGCAAAAGATGTGTGTAAGAACCGTAGCGGAAGTGGAAGGAAGTGGTCTTTGCGTGACGATATGTACGTAGACGAGCTTGATGCTCTTATATACAAGCAACATATACCGTTCGCAGCTTGGTTTCAAAATGTGCCATTTTGACAGAAATTGGAGAAGCAAAGAAACCACCAGAGAAAAACCTATAAAACCTATTTAACCAATGAAATGATTATAAATAATATAATAAAATATGGCATATATGTTAGATATTGAGTAAGTAATAATGTTTGTAGAAAAAGAGTGTTTTATGCTGTGTCTGATAACTGCGTTTTTAGATAAAATCTTGTGTGTCGTTCGACTATAAACAGCTATGGTATTTGTAGGGTTGGAAATACCTGGCATCGCTGAAACGACGTATTTATCCATAATGAAATCCGACATGGACATCAGAAAGGATTTGTACGCCAATACTGTACTATCTGGGGGTAGTACAATGTTTGCTGGGGTAGCAGACAGGATACAGAAAGAGATCGCGGCCCTGGCACCTGCTTCCATGAAAATCAAAATAATCGCTCCACCCGAACGAAAATATTCCGTGTGGATAGGTAAAATATCACATCACTTAATTTAAGCTTTGTGTAGAAAAATAAATCTTCATATCTAAAACTAAGCTTCGTATCCAAAAATAAAGCTTCGTATTCAAAAATAAAGTTTCATGTCCAAAATTAAGACTTTGTAACCAAAAATAAAGCTTCGTGTCTAAAAATGCTTCATGTTCAAAACTAAAGCTTCGTATCCAAAAATAAAGTTTTATGTCCAAAATTAAAGCTTTGTAACCAAAAATAAAGCTTTGTGTCTAAAAATGCTTCATGTCCAAAACTAAAGCTTTTGGTGCAATATAAATATTCACAAAACTAAAGCTTTATGTCCAAAACTCAAACTTTATATCCAAAACTAAATGTCTGTGTCAAAAATAAAGCTTTATTTTCAAAAATAAAGCGTCATGTCCAAAGCCAAAACTTTTTTAAATTCCTACAAGTTGACCGATTTAGTATACCCTTTAATGGCGGCTTTTAATTTATCAGGCCAGTATTTAATTTATTTTTTTCAAGATTTTAACCCCCAACTAACCAAAAACGAATTTTTTAAATAACAAACTTGAATAGACTAATAAAGAAAACTGAACCCAAATATGTAGACAATACCTAAGTACATCTGGCAGCGCAAGTAACCCAAGTTTTAAACAGTTTTTATCACTTGTTTTGCCTCGACAATTTCTGTGTTTAATTTATTCCTAAATATGATTATTAATATTTTTCGCAGGTGGTAGTATTCTTGCAAGTTTGACCACCTTCCAGCAAATGTGGATTTCCAAATCCGAGTACGAAGAATCCGGTGCAGTTATCGTGCATAGAAAATGTTTTTAGAATGTTACATTTTTTATCAATAATTCTTAATAGTGTTTATTTTAAATAATAATCAATAATAAAGATAACGGTTATCAATTATTATTGTGTAGAGCTTGTTGATTTTTTTACCGGCTATGACTCGTATATGCGCAGAGTTACAAATTTACGCTTCGAATTTCTTCCACTAAGCGCTTTTAAAATGTACGCATTCTATGGTTGAAGATGGACTTGACGCGCTTCTATACGGATACAAGTTATAACTTGTATAACTTGTATAGTACAGTCAAATTGTGTTTTTGTGTTTAGTTAACCTATTTAATTTTGTTGTTAAATAGTTCTTAATTAGTCTTTTAGTGAGTTAGTCAGTTGAACTTTACTAATTGGGGAGATTTTCCAAGCTACAAGTGATGTTTTCTATCTACAAGGTAAGTAATTTAGTTTAATAATTATTATTAGTTATATGTTTTTTTTAACAAGGTGTTAACCGTCTCCTGAAACTCCTGTAGGCATTACTTCGGGAGGCGAGAGGAATAGGTGTTCTAGTAATCGTTATTCCTTCTTTCTGCCAGTCTAATATCATTTTCTTTTCTGTCTATTACCAATTTAGGGTAGCTAGTAACGGCACTCCAGTTCTCTTGTGTCTTCAGGATTTTGGCTACTATGTTTTTAAAAGTTATTCTCCCTATATCGTTTTCCAGGGCATTTCTTTCGATTTCCTACCTTGCACATTCGAAGAACGTGTGTCAACTGTGCTACAGTATATGCATACTTCCATTTTCTGCGTGTCTAAAACGTTTTCTGTATGCCTGGAAGCATCCATGTCCTGATAATAGTTGTGTGAGGTGGTATGGCACTTTACCACGTCTTTGTCCTGTCCATATTTCTAGGTTTGGTATCAGCCTTTGTGTCCAGCGTCCTTTATCAATGTCTTCCTGCCACTCTTGTTGCCACCTTTGTAGTGTCTGTACTTTTGCAGTTTTGTTATCCATCCCATGTTGCATCTTGCTACTCTCCTCCACCAGTAGGTGTATGGGTGGAGTTTCCGCAAAGACTAATAGTGCCCTAGTAGAGATCGTCCTGTATGCACTCACGATTCGGATGACTGCTTTTCGATGGACACTGAGCAGCTTGTTCCTATAAATCCCCTTCTTTACGGCTCTTTTTCATACATCATTAGCTCCATACAGAACTATGAATTGCATTACGCTAAAAAGATATTTCTTTCTTTGGCACCTCCGATGTTTGGTAGTAGTCTGCTGATATTACCAATGGTTTTTCCGGCTTTCTCCACCACATGTCTCACATGTTGGCCCATTGTCATGTTCCTGTCCATGAAAACCCCGAAATATTTGAGATACTCTCTGCTTCTTATTGATGTGTCTGCCACTCTTATTTCGATGTTCTTGACGGTACGTCCCCCAGCAAGAATTACCATCTCGGTCTTCTGTGGTGCCAGGCTCAGCTGTTTTGAGGTTAGCTACTACGTCATATCTTCCAGGACTCTATTTGCGGTTTCTACCAATTTGGTCGCAATTTGGTCGCAAAAGGTTCGCAGCAGGACTGTAAGAACTACCGAGGTATTGGTTTACTCAGCATAGTCGGCAAAGTATATGCAAAGATATTGATTAAAAGAGTAACGAATGAAGAGAAGAGAAGATGAACTAAGAAGATGATATGGGATGTGGTAGCAGGATTTAGAAGAGGAAGGAGATCAGTATGGATCAGGTCTTTTCATTACGAGGTATAGTTGAAATATTCTTGGCTAGAAGTCAGAAGGTCTATTGCGCTTTTATAGACTTGAAAAAGGCCTATGACAGAGTTGTGGGGAGTGAATTGTGGTCGACATTGTCTATGTATGGGGTGAACGGTAGTTTAATACGAGCACTGTAATCACTTTATGAGGATTCCACTGCTTGTGTCAGGATAAACGGAGCTTGCAAGGACTGGTTTAACCTCGAAAAAGGTGTGAGACAGAGATGTGTGGCTTCGCCATATCTGTTTAACTTTTACATAGACGATTGTTTAAAAGATTTGAAAGAAAGTGCGTATGGATTGAAAATGAATGATTTAATCGTCAAATTCCTTCTTTACGCCGATGATCAAGTCATACTAGCATCATCTGAGGAGGAGTTGCAAGCGATGGTTAATGTTATGCATGATGCCCTGAAAATCAAAGGAATGAAAATAAATGTAATCAAAACGAAAGTAATGGTTTTTGAAAGAGAAGAAAGCATGACAAACTGTGAAGTTTTAATTGAGGGAAAAAGAGTGGATAAGTTAATAAATTTGTGTACTTGGGTTCAAAGTTTACGAAAGATAGAAGTATAACAGTGACATTAAGCGATGAGTGTTGGCAGGAAAAGAGATAAATGGGGCACTGGTTAGCTTTATGAACAGCCAGAAAGTGTCAAAAAAGGCACGTCTGGGTGTGCATAGAGGTGTGTTGGTTCCTACACTTATGTATGGTAGTGAATGTTGGGTTTGGCAGAAGAAGCATGAAAATGGGATTAATGCTGCGGAGATGAGTAGTTTGAGAAGTATAGCCGGAGTTTTATTTATTTATCGTATGGCATACATCACATAAAATATTGTATAAGTTAACAGAACAACATATAGCACAATGTACAAACAGTGTAAAAATGTAAAGTATAAAAACACGAAAATATAGCATAATTACAGTTGAATGTCTAAGTTGTTAATATAATCAATTGATTCTGGTGTCGCTGTCAGGAACTCATTTGGCTGACCTCCATATGCCCTCAGGTTGCAATCTTCCGTGATGTGGTGGATCGTCTGCCTTTCAGCGCCGCAGTCACACTGTGGGGAGGGTATTATGTTCCACTTGTAGAAGGCATCGGCACACCTGCCGTGGTTGGTCCTAATCCGGTTAAGTGCTACCCATGTCTTGCGTGGTAGTTCAAAGCCGGCTGGGGGAGTTGTTATGCACGGCATGTTGAGAAATTCCGGTTGGGCTGCTTCGGTCCATTTCTGCCTCCACTCATTTATTGGGTTGAAGTCAACGGCCTCCAAGTTTAGAGCCGTTTTGATGGGGGGTTTTCTTGAACGCAACCTATTCCTGTCTATGTCCTCGATGTCTCTGTTTATTGGTAGGTGTGGGTTTTGAATAACCTTGTTGTACTCTCTGACAAGTGCAGTGGATCTCCGTATCGAAGGAGGAGGGATATGGCTTAGAACTGGTAGTCAATAACTCGGTGTAGATTTAATTGTGCCCGAGATTAAACGCATCGTGTGATTCAATTGAACGTCGACCATTTTGACATGAGGGCTGTTTAGCCAGACCGGAGCACAATATTCCGCCGTAGAGTAGACCAGCCCTAACGCGGAACATCGAAGCGTCGTTGCGGAGGATCCCCATGAAGTGCCACAGAGTTTTTGTATGATGTTATTCCTTGTTTTGAGTTTTGAGGCAGTCTTAGTTAGGTGTTGTTTGAAGGATAAAGTTCTATCGAGAGTAACTCCCAGGTATTTAGGATACCGGTTGTGGTGCAGCAGCCTGTTACCAAAGCTCACATTGAGTTCTCTATTGGCCATGCGGTTGTTTAGGTGAAAACAAGCAACCTCCGTCTTGCTTGCACTAGGTTGGAGTCTCCAGTTGTGAAAGTATTTCTCTAGGGTTTCCAAGTCATCTGTTAGCACTTCTTCCGTCTCTTCAATCGATTTGCTTCTGGTTGCTATTGCCCAATCATCAGCATAGCCAAATTTTCTAGATCTTGTTGTGGGCATATCCGCAATGTAACAGCTGAACAGGAGAGGAGCTAATACTGAGCCTTGAGGTAGGCCGTTATTGAGTTTCTTCCAATCGCTCAGTGAGTTTCCCATGACAACGCGAAATAATCTATTGCTCAGCATATTATCGATTAAACCCACAGTTGTTTTACAGGGTATTTGACGTAGGAGTTTATAGAGCAGTCCTTGTTTCCAGACTGTGTCATATGCTGCAGTCAGGTCTATGAATGCGACGGATGTTTTGAGCTGCTTCTGGTATCCGGCCTCTATATAAGTCGTAAGTGCCAAGACTTGGTCGGTACAGCTTCGCTTTGGCCTGAATCCAGCTTGCTCGACTGGTATGCTTTCTAGGATCTTCACGCTTATTCTATTGTATAAAAGGCGTTCTAATAGTTTATAACTGGCACTTAAAAGCGCGATTGGGCGATAGCTCTCTGGTTTGTCATTTGGCTTTCCTGGTTTTAGGATCGCTATTATCTTTGTTTGTTTTAGTGAGCGTGGGATAATTCCTGTGTTTAAATTATTAGTGTAGAATTTTGCCAACCAGTTGCGGGCACTTTTTCCTAGATTTATTAGGAATTCCGGGTGTATACCATCGAAACCTGGAGCTTTACCTGACTTGACACCCTCTAGTGCCTTCGTAATATCCTCGAGGGTGAAGGTCCGAGAGTATGTTGAATGTATTTCGGCGGTGGCTTTTAGGCGTTTAAGCTCCCTCTTAATTTGGGTGGAGTGCTCTCGGTCTCCGGGTGCCCTTGAAGTGGAGACGATATGTGAGGCAACAGCACTTGGTGTTACGGCAGGATTGTCACGGATCGGCACGTTTCCACTTCCAAGTTTTCGTAGGAGGGTCCACGCCTTCCTGCTGGATTGTTTGAAGTCCATAGCCTCAACAGTTTCTATCCACTTCTGTCTACGTGCAGCGTCTAGGCTATGTAAGAGCTCATCCGCTATATCCTGTTCACCACTCTCAAGGAACTCTTGGTATAGGATTTCACTTGAATTACTCCAGCCAGGGATGTAATCCTTTCGGTAGCCCTAGGGATGGTCTTTTTGGCTGTGCTTATTACTAAGTCGACAAATCGCTCGTAGTTTGCGCTCGTTGGTGGGATGAATCTGAGGCATTTTTCAAGGTTAGTGGTGAAAGCGGGCCAGTTTGCTTTATTGAAGTTCCATCGTGGCCGGGGAATAGATGACTCTAGGGGGACTTGAGTACCAACCTCGATGAGGACGGGTCGGTGCTGGCTATTTGGAAAGTCAGGAAGCACTTTCCGGGAAGTCACTAGTGGGAGATTATTTTTGTCTTTCGAAACAAAGCAGAGGTCGGGGTTGTACTCCCTTTGCCAAGCAGCAGATTTAAAGGTTCCTCGATCTTTCGCGTCGAATACTAAATGTAAGTTAAGGTCTTCGGCCCAGTTGGTTAAGAGCTCACCATTCTTGTCGTTGCTTTGATACTTCCACTCCTCATGATGGCTATTAAAGTCGCCAATGTAGACCGCTGGGTGGTTGCGTTGGTGAAGTACATCTTGAGGCCATAGAGTATTTGGGGGTTTGTAAACATTTGTGACTGTTATCTCTCCCATCTGGGTAGTGATCACGTGGATATTATTGGTGGAGGATTTATCTATCTATAGCCGGAGTGACTCGGTTGAATAAAGTAAAAAATAGTGAGATAAGAGAACGCTGTGGTGTAAAAAAAGATGTGGTTACAAAGATAGATAAAGGAATGCTTAGATGGTTTGGACACGTAAAAAGGATTGATGAAGGAAGATTGACGAAACAAATTTATAAGGCGAGTGTGAATGTACAAGTCGGTAGAGGTCGAACTCGGCGATCGATAAGATCAACTTGAAGGTTGGCCAGGTCGAGAGTACCAACAACCGACGAGCATGCATGAGAGCAGTGATGAATGTAGAGGAAGCAAAAGATGTGTGTAAGAACCGTAGCGGAAGTGGAAGGAAGTGATCTCTGCCTATCCCTTCGGGAAAAAAGCGTGACTATATGTATGTATGGTAGGTTATTATTCTGGTGGTTAACTATCATCACTTTTGTTTTTGTGGTGTTGAGCTCTAAGCCGTAGTCTTTGCTAATTAAACCTCATTACTGTTTTCAGCTCTTCCCGACTTACACCTATGATTAGGGGTATCAACAGCGTAGCGTAGATTGTTGATTTTTTTCCTCTTATTGCTACACTGCATTAGTGCTAAATGTTAAAAAACTTAAGAAGCGTTTGACAATAATTTATTTATCCCCTTATTGTGACATTTTAACACTGATCACAGACTGTCTACATACCACCCCAACAAAAGCTCTTAAAACGATTCTACATCTACTACCAGTAGATCTGTTTGAAAAAGAATGTACAGCTTTCAGACTCAATTCTGTGTCTCCTTGGACCGAAACGCACTACGGTCACTCTAGAATTCTAAGGGAATACGATCTGGCACAAAAAATACCGACTATACTAAACTTACCTCTATGTTCGAAGGCGACCTATCTCTGGAAATCCCATCCAGAGAAGATTGGGCCGAGAATCTAGTTAAACCTCAGGGCGCAGTATTTTATACTGACGGGTTTAAACTAGAGGGTAGAGTAGGTTGCGGTGTCTTCTCAGAAGACCCCTTACTTAGCCTGTCGTATCGTTTGTCTGATTACTTCTGTGTGTATTAAGCCGAAATGACGGCCACTACCAAGGCAGCTATCTTGATACTCCGCAATGAATCAAAGTTTAGCGAGATACCCATTTTTTACGACAGTCTGCTATCAAATCACTGAACTTAGTCTACTTAACCTCTAGGGCAGCGGTTAAATGCCGAACCACCCTGAATAAGCTAGCAGCTTAGTTTAGAGTTCACATTGTCGGGGTACCCGAACACAGAGACATACCAGGTATCTGTAAGGCGGACGAGCTAGCAAGAAAGGTCACCACCCTTTCAGCTGTATTTGTCTCATCTCAGCAAGGAGTACCCATTGCAAATTACCGGCTCCACCTGCATAGCAAAGTAGTTCAAATAGCCAACTTGGGGTGGTAAAATGAACCCACACATTACATTATCGAAACAGATTTGGCCTAAACTATATCTAACTATATCTACGTCGAACTAATGATGTTTTAAGTCTATTCAGGGAGTCCATTGAAAATGCGATCGAAGCCATAACAGGACACTGGGCAGGTGGATCCCATGCACGCCGCTGGAAATTGAGCTACGACACGACTTCTGTAGAAGCTGTCACGATGAGGAAGAGGAGGAAGAGGAGGAAACAATGGTACATCTTCTGTCACTGCCCTGCCTTAGGAAGAGAAAGGCTTTTTATACTAGGGCAACCGAACTTTGATGACTTATCTGATCTCAGCTCAGTTAGCATTAAAGAACTCACACTTCTTAACTGGTAGAACTCTGTCTGTGAAATACGGAGATACAACATCTACACCCATTCAGGTTCCATCAGGGGTACCACAGGGATCCCATATGGGCCCACTGCTGTTCAACTTGTTTGTATCGGACATAGAGTTTGTTTTCAATTATTCTGAATTTCTTATGTTTGCGGACGATCTCAAACTTTATAAAGCAATTACTTGCTGGGAAGATGCCGAATTAGTACAAAAAGATCTCGAAGCTTTTTCTATGTGGTGTAGAAATAATTTGTTAGAGGTAAACATCGATAAGTGTCAAATCATTACGTTCGCTAGAATTAGAAGTCCAATATTCTTTGAATATAAATTGAATAATATAGTTCTTAAAAGAGGAAAATTTATTCGCGATCTGGGAGTTAAATTTGATAGCGAAATTAATTTTAATCTTCAAGTATCAAAAATTGTGGCAAAAAGTCTTAAAATGCTAGGTTTTGTGTTGAGAATTTCTACTGATTCTTCAATTAAAACAAAAAAGATTTTATATTGTGCCATATTATAATGTAAATATCGATTTGATTGAGAATGTTCAAAAGAAATTCTTGAGGAATTGTGCTTTTCACTTTGGTATTCAACGAAATGAATATGAGTACAGTCAACTCATAACCAAGATAAATATAAAATCATTGGAAGATAGGAGAATTTCTATGAACTTGAGTTTCCTCTTCAAAATAATAAATAATGTGATCAACTGCCCAGAACTACTTCAACTAATAACTTTTCATATCAAACAAAAAGATACGAGAAATCCTGATATTTTTCATATAAATTATTTCCATACCAATTATGCTATGAACAGTCCGATTCCTCGTATTCTGAAGCTGGGAAATGAATGTCATAATAACATAGATTTGTTTAATGTGTCACTTCAGGTCTTTAAAAATCAATTGGAAAGGCTATAGCGTTTCCGAAACTTTTCATTACCTTACCATTTTCTTTTGTATGTACCGGATTGGTTACATCATTTTCTTTGTTAATACCAGATTTGTTTCATCTTTTAGTAATATAGTAACTAGACATAAGGATTCATTAATACTTTATATTTCACACTTCGCTAAATGTTTTGTAAAATTCTAGTGTAGACATTAGACATAAGAGTTCAATAATATTTTATAGTTAATCACACTTTGTTAAATGTAAATTGGCTTTGCCGTTAAATAAATAAATAAATAAAATCGAAAAATTTGGTACAATGCAACGAATAAAATGGAAATAAAATCCACCTTCTGTAGCGTGGTGCGGTGGTTGGTGAGTGCGTCTTATCAGAATTTTAAAGCAATTGTTATAGAAACAATTGAGACAGAGAGGCCGTAGGTCACTAAAACTTACAGAGTAGAAGGACAAGACCGAGTTCGATGATGAGCCATAACGGTACATTCCTTCGGGTAGCTGCCGTACAAGGTGATCCTCAAATATACCGCATTTTGTATTTTTCGCACTATAACTTCAGAAGGAGAGCTAGGGCGATGAAACTTTCAGGTATTTTTTTTTATTTTTTCGAACATAAGGGTAACTATATTAAATAGAAAAGAGCCCTCGGTTTGGAAAAATTAGTTTTGCTACGGCAAAAATGTATTACAACATAGTATTTTATTTTAAATAAATACTAAAATAAACAAATCTTATAAATTTTGTTGCTTGTTGTTTTACTCTCTTGGAACCTACCGATTTCAAAAAAATCTCACCTCATACAACCATGAACTTCGCGAAAAGAACTGGATTGTGCGGTGAACTGTAACCTCTAGGGGTGAACCACAATAGACCCATTAAGGGTCGTAGTAGAGATGCAACCCTACGCCTCACTTACATGATACCTAACCTAATCTTGCAGTGGATCCAACTTTGACAATGTTACCCTATTTAAAATATAAAAGGAATATTTTTTATTTTATTTTGCTTGTTGCCATGTAAACTTTTTCAAATTTTGGGATTATTCGGCATATATCAACGTTCAAGAAGATTACGAAGCATTTCTCGAGATATGATAGATAACATTATTTATGTGCCACAAATTTTGTTTATTTAAACAACTAAGCCCTGCGATTACGTGGAAAAAAACCCTTTACTGCAGGACCGACTTCAAAGTGATAGTTTTCTTGGTTGTATTTACACAATTCTTCTTCTGTTGATGCCTATCCGTTCCGGGTGTTGGCGAGCATAATGGCTATACGAACTTTATTCACTGATGCACGGAATAAGCCCACACTTAATGTACGAGGGCGGTTTGTTAAGTCAGTGACTTTTTGAATAAAACAAATTTTTTTCCGCAAGTAAACATATTATTTTTCTACATAATCACCTTTTAGCTCGATACATTTAGTCCAGCGTTTTTCTAATTTTTTTATTCCCTCCAAATAATAGGTTTTTTCAAAGCTCTCAAAATACGCGTTTGTTTCGGTAATGACTTCTTCATTCGACTCAAATCTCTTACCGCCCAGCCATTTCTTTAGGTTTGGAAACAGAAAATAGTCGCAGGGGGCTAAATCTGGAGAATATGCTGGATGGGGTAGCAGTTCGTATCCCAATTCGTGGATTTTGGCCATCGTGACTAGACAAGTGTGCACACGTGCATTGTCTTGATGGAACAGCACTTTCTTCCTCTTAGCCAAATGTGGCCGTTTTTGCTTCAAATCAACGTCGAATCTGATCAAAAGCTTTGAATAATATTCGCCGGTGATCGTTTTACCTTTCTTGAGGTAATCGATGTGAACGACACCGCGTACATCCCAAAAAACTGTGGCCATGACCTTGTTGGTTGACAGACTCTGTTTCGCCTTCTTTGGTCCACGTTCACCCCGAGCAATCCACTGTTTCGATTGTTCCTTGGTCTCTGGCGTGTTGTGATGGATCCATGTTTCATCCACAGTAACAAAACGGCGCAAAAATTCGTCCGGATTAAGGCTGAACATCGCTAAACACTCTTTTGAAGTGGTCACACGATTGCGCTTATGGTCAAGTGTGAGCAATCGCGGCACCCATCTCGCAGAGAGTTTTTTCATGTCCAAATATTCGTGTAAAATATGATGTACCCGTTCAGTTGAGATACACCTACAGCATGAGCCAACTCACACACTTTCATTCTCCGATCATCCAATATCATTTCATGGATTTTATCGACGATTTCCGGCGTGATCACTTCTTTTGGGCGACCTGGATGTTCGGCGTCACTAGTGCTGGTACGACCACAACGAAACTCTGTAAACCACTTCTTAACCATTGAAATTGATGGTGCCGAGTCCCCGTAGTGTTTATCAAGTCTTTCCATAGTTTCAGTGATGGATTTTTTACGTAAAAAGTAATGCTAATCAGCACACGAAATTCACTTTTTTCCATTTTCGTAAAAATTCACGAGGTTGTCTGCTTTGAACGGCTATCAAACACCAACTGCACGACGTAGCTTGCTCAAAATTAGAAAGTTGCCCACTAATAGATTATAGTTGACGGCAGCACTGTTGCATTTGGAGTAACTGCGCGGGAAATTCAAAAAGTCACTGACTTATCAAACTGCACTCTTATTAAACCACACTCAAAGATTCTTCAGCCATGAGATTCTTCTTATTCATACACTCCTTCTACCTTGTAAGCCGGTATCGAGGTATTCGATTTTACGTTTCTTTACTTGATACAAGATTTCTTGTTCTTCCTTCATTCTACGTAGCACCCCTTCGTTGGTAATATGATCCACCCATGAAATTCTCAGAACGCAACGATAGAGCCAGAGTGCAAAGGGTTCTAATTTCTTGCAAGATGTTTCAGATAACGTCCATGACTCAACGCCTTATAGAAGATTTGAGAACACATAGCACCTCAGTATCCGCATTTCGGTGTTTAAAGGTAGGTCCCTACTTTTGAACAATTTTGCCATTTTAAGGAATAATATGGCTCGAGCCTTTTTTAATTCGGCATCTTATCTCAACCGAGTGGTCCCATTCTTCGTTAATATTTGTTCCCAAATAGACATACTTGTTAACTCTTTGGATGGGTCTGTTATGTATCAGTAGCTGGCCTTCCATGCGTCTATTTTTAGTGATAATCATGAATTTGGTCTTTTTCGCATTTATCCGCAGTCCATATCTTTCACTTACTTCCACAGAGTGTTCATTAATCTTTGAAATCCATCTAGATCGTTTACACAATTACCTATTTATAACTAAGCCAAAACCATCCACTACTTGGATAAGATAATGTTCCAAGGGTAAAAGTCTCCAGGACTGAATCAGGATGAAGAGATCTTCAAAGACCCACCTTCATGATGTACAATACCGACTAAAACCTCAGATCTATTTTGTTAGCACCCCTACGCGAAAGGGGTGGGTAGGGGATGAAATATATAAACTGTTAAAAACGCCGATATTAGTGTCAAATTCATAGTTTTTGTGGTGGCTGAGTTTGATAGTAACATTTCCAATTTTGTTAGCACCCCCACGATAGGGGTGAGAGGGGATGAAATATAAAAATTATTAAAAACGCCGATATTAGTGTCAAATTCATATTTTTAAAGTGACTGAGTTTGATTGTGATATCTCCAATGTTGTTAGCACCCCTAAGAAAGGGTTTGGAAGGGGATGGAATATACAATCTTTTAAAAACGCTTTATTAGTGTCGAATTTATAGTTTTCGTCATCGCTGAGTTTGACAGTGATATTCCCAAAGCAGCAAGCCAACGTTCGGGCAGAACAACGTCTGCCGTGTCCGCTAGATAATTAATAATTTTACATTTAAAAAAAAATTATGAAATTTTGATAAACGTCGAACCCTACGACGTTTTCACAAATATAAAATCCATACCATGCCAAAATATTCTTGCCTAATTCTAGTATTTATAGTAACTATGTTGTTTTAATTTTATGACGAGTTCCTTATCTTGTATGTAATAATGTTTTGTATTATGTACATGTTAATGTAAATAAATAAACATTTTATTCTATTTTATTGGGTTAAAACTGGTAACAGCGCTTGCCACTGCATTAAAAATATCAAACGAACCATAATATTTAAATATAAATTATTATCTTTTTGAGGAGAATTCATCTCTGGTGTATGTTTTTTGATTTCACTAACTTAATTTGTAGTTCAAGTGCCTCCGATAAGTTAATTATATTAAGCGATAAGACCTAAACTTGTTTTATAAATAATCAAAATTTGCCTTACTTCGAAATAGAAACTTGTCATGATCAGGTGAGTTAAATAAAATAATTTTATTACACGATATCAATTAGATAAAATTAGACGAAATATATTAGTACCGGTAAAGATCAAGTCATCCCTGTGAAGTTCCACCCCCCACTATTAAAAATTCGAAATTTGTTTTAGACTTCTAAGTTCTGTTTCAATAGTTCTAGAGTTCCTGATAGGTATTAGGTATAGTTCTGACCTATAAAGGGTGAAAAAATCAATTTTTCAAAATGGAGGGCTAACTTCACGCTCCTCCCCACTTTGGAAAAATTGAATTTTTTTCGGAGTTCTGGGTAAATTTAGACATAGTTCCTGATGATTTTTGATAATAGTTGGGGCAAATTTAACCCAAAAAAATTTCGAAAAAAAAACCAGTCCCCTCACTTTTTCAAAAATCAATTTTTCTTCTGACCATTTTGTTTGATTCAAATAGTTCTAGAGTTCTACAAAGGAGGAATTTTAAAAAATTCAAAACCCAAAAAATTACAGCATTTTGAAAAATGTAATATAATAGAAAGTTTTTGATTCCAGGAGTTCTGATGAGAGTTCTGTTACTTCCCCAAAGAGTTCTACTAAAAAGTCCTACAACAATTTTCGATAGAATCAAAATCCAAAATTCTACGAGTCTTTAAAGTTACCAAAAAATTTTGATTTTTAAAATATTAGAGATTCAGGTGTTCTGATAGGACTCGTAGGACTTTTTAGTAGAACTCTTTGGGGAAGGAACAGAACTCTCATCAGAACTCCTGCAACTTTTAATTTTTTGAAAATTAAAATTTTTTGGAAACTTTAAGGTCCTGTAAAATTTTGGATTTTAAGTTGATCGAAAAATGTTGTAGGACTTTTTGGTACAACTCTTTGGGGAAGAAACAGAACTTTCATTAGAACTCCTGGAACTTGTGATGAAAAATTTCCTATTATGTTACATTTGTCAAATTGCTGTGATTTTTTGGATTTTGAATTTTTCGAAATTTCTTTTTCGTAAAACTCTAGAACTCTTTGAAGCAAAACAAAATGGCTGGAAGAAAAATTTATTTTTTAAAAAGTGGGGGGACCGGTTTTTTTCTAAATTTTTTTTTGGGGTTAAATTCGCCGGAACTATTTTCGAAAAACACCAGGAACTCTAGAACTATGCTAAATCTATCCAGCACTCCGAAAAAAAATTGACTTTTTCAAAAGTGGGGAGTAGCGTAAAGTTAGCCCCCCATTGATTTTGTTACCCTTTAAAGGTTAGAACTATTCCTAATACCTATCATGAACTCTAGAACTATTGAAACAAAACTCAGAACTCTAAAAAAAAATTGGCCTTTTTAATAGTGGGGTGGAACTTCACAGGGATGATCAAGTCGCAGCTAACCAAAGTCTAATATTTTGACGCAAACCTACGTGTATTTATCGTTACTACCAAAAGTAAAAACCTCCAGGTTCATTCACACATAGATTCAAAGGTTTTGCATCATTCTGTATGTTTTTTTTAAATAACATTTATCTTTTAAGTGTTTTTAAATTTTTAATCATTTTTAGCATAAAAAAAAATTATCGACTACTTTTTTATTTATTAAGTCACATTTGGTAGATAAAATTTATTTTTACATTTTGTTAACATTTCGCATTTTAAGGGAATATGTTTCGAACGACACCCTTCATCAGGTGAATAATAGAAAATTTAAAGCGATTTTACCCGAATTACACTTTTTGCTAATGGGAAAATTTAAAACAAGACTAATTTAGGTTAAGAAACCTATTGTTGAAAATTAAGTTATTTTGCACTAGTACAATGTTCTTCAATCCATTCCTTTATTTAAAAACCTAATTATCACAGCCAAATGACGGTTGATATAGGCAACCAATTATTCATTTAATTTCCTGAGATTAGGCGCTTTGCTATAGGCAACCAATCATACAAAGTCACAAACTTCGTCACAAGCTTCGTTTTAAAACACCACGTGGTAAAAAAGTTACAAGCAATATAATTATATAAAATCAGTTAAATTAAAAGCCATAGTGAAAATTTTCCAAAGAGACAAGAGGTTCTCAACTGTAAGCTCAGTTTACATATTTTTATAATATAGTATAAAACGAGTGTTTAATTTAATTTATCAAGAAATTCACGGTGGTAAAGTCAGAAAAACCTGACAGCAAAAGAGAATTACGAACCAGCCCCAACTAGCTAACGAAGAATTAACATCGAATCGAGGCATGGCGAGATTCAACAGGGGCAGAGACATACAACATCCTACAACTTCCATAACTCTCTTCAGGAAGATTACCTATTTTTCTTGCCGGCGCGCCGAAACCTCTAGATAAGCGATTCCTAAAGTAGGTTCCGCGGAACTTAAGGGTTCCGTGGAGAAGTCAGTGGGGTTCTACGAATTTTTTTTTAACATTTACGTATCATCAGAAGTTAACCTGCGATGCTAACCGTTCTGGATTACAAAGCATTTATAGATCTTCGGAGTTCATCTACATTAAAACACACATTTGAGTCTGCACCTCTGAATAAGTTTTGGATTGGTGTTAGGAGTGAATACCCTCATCATCATCAATGGTACTACAGCTCTAGCTGAGCCTCAACCTTCCTTAGTTTTTTTCTCCAATCGGTTCTGTTCATTGCCAATCGCAGCCAGTTTGTCGTGCCAATATTTCTGGCATCCTCATCTACGCCATCCTTTCACCTTAATTTTGGCCTACCTCTGCATCTACTTCCCGCAGGCTGTGTCATGAGGACACGTTTTGGAGGTGTTTTTTTGCGTGTCCTCGCCAGATGTCCTGCCCATCTCAATCTCCCTATCTTTATGGCGGATACAACATCTCTACCATTAGCTATTTGCTTAAAGTTGTTATAAATTTTATAATTGTATCTCCTCCTTCGTGTAACATTCTCGCAGACCGCGTCGAGAATTCTTCTCAGGATCTTTCGTTCGAAGATAAGTAAGAAATTTTCATCTGCTTTGGAGATGGTCCACGTTTCTGATCCGTATGTCAGTACTGGTAGGATAAGGGTCTTGTAGATTGTGAATTTTGTTTTCTGACTTAGGTATTTGTTTTTTAGGTGTTTGCTTAACCCAAAGTAGCACTTGTTCGCTAGCACTATCCTTCGCTTTATTTCTTCGGAAGTAGTATTTTCCTTTATCACAAGGGAGCATGGGTACGTGAATTTGTTTACTACTTCAAAATTAAAGTTATCAACGATGAAGTTTTGACCGATATTTCTGGCTCCGTTGTTTGGAGTTGATGCCATTACTTTTGTTTTATCCTTGTTTATCCGGAGGCTCATGTTTTTTGCGGCGGTGGAAAAGATGGCAAACATTTCCTTTAATTTGCGGGTGGTGCGTACTGTTAGGTGCAACTCATCTGCATAGGCAATGGTTTGTAAAGACTTATTAAAGATAGTTCCCCTGCTGTCTAATTCGGCGTCCCTTACAGCTTTTTCCAATACCATGTTAAAGAGAAGACACGCCAGCGCATCTCCCTGTCGTAGCCCTACTTGAGTTTCAAAAGATTGTGATAGGTTGCCCTTTACTTGTACATTGCATATAACTCTGCGCATTGTAACTCGGACAATTCTTATTAATTTGTCGGGGATGTTGAATTCGTCCATGACTTCATACAGTTTGTGGCCTCTGTACACTATCATACGCTTGTTTAAAATCTATAAATAGGTGGAGAGTATCTATGTTGTATTCGTTGGTTTTTTCTAGTATTTGGCGCAACACGAAGATCCGATCAACTGTTGATCGGCCAGGTCTAAAGCCGCTTTGATATTCACCAAAGAGATTCTCAGAATACATACTTAAACGGCTATATAAATAATTGGAAAATATTTTGTAAATAGCATTCGAAAGTGTTATTCCTCTATAATTCTTACACTCTAGCTGATGGCCTTTTTTGCGTAGTGGACAGATAATTCCGTTGCCCCACTCTTCTGGTATTTCTTCTTCGTTCCAGGCCTTGGTTATTATCTTGTGTGTTAGATCGACCAGTGTTTCACCTTCATATTTAAAAAGTTCTGCGGGAATGCCATCAGTTCCTGGGGACTTGTTGTTATTGAGGCGATTTATTTCATCCCGTACTTCCTGTTGTGTAGGCGATGGTATGAGTGTATTGTTTCTTGCTATTCGTGGAGACATATTAGGATCTTCTTCCTCTTCGGAGCATAGTAATTCTTTAAAATGTTCAAACCATCTACTTAGGACTTCCTCGTTCATGTTGACTATTTGCCCATTTTTATCCCAACACATCTTCAATCTTGGTTTGAACTTTAAATACCTTTAAATAACTATTCTCATACGAAGTTCCAAATCGAGATCATGACTGCAAAGTATTTTTCTAAATTTCACAAAATTTGTTCGTGCTTTAGCAATTCTACTTTTGATTTCTGTACTAGGGTTCCAGTTTTCGTTAATATTAGTACCCAGATATACCAGCTGACTTACGCGTTCAATCCAATCGTTACCAATTGTAACGTTATAGTGATTATTATATACGACTGCTGGTTTACTAATGACCATAAACTTTGTTTCCTTCTGAGCCCATATAACGCGCAGATCGCAACCATTCGGTCCAACAACGCTTGAAGGTGTTCAATCGACCCTGCCATTAACAAGGTGTCATCTGCGTACCTAATATTATTCATAAGCACGCCATTAATGAGTATGCCTTCTTTAGCTTGTTTTAACACTTCCTCAAGGATTGTTTCAGCATACAGATTACAGATAGTGCTCACGTCCATAACCATTAACCACACTAATAAGTACGTAGCTCTGATGATAGGCGGGCTAGTAGCCGAAACATTTAGAAAAAAAGGGTTATTTTGAAGGCTGCCTCAACACCTTTTACACTTTTGATGTGCCTAATCACCCTTTCGACATGTTTCAGATACGGGATAATCGTGGTGATTATCGCTGCCACAGCATCGGCTATTGACAAAACAGTATTCAAAAACTGTTCCGAAATAGCGTTTTGTTCGTAAGTATTATTGTCTTAATATTTAAAATGTCTGCTGCCTCCTAACCAGCAGGTAGCTGGTAGCTTGATAGCTAGCTTAGGACTACCATCTCAACTGCTTTCTTCTAACGATGTATTAAAGAGATATTGTACATTTTGTTGTTGAGTGTTTGGACGAGTAAATGGGTCTCTTACAGATTTCCTAGAAGCAAATGCAAACCTGCCTTCTGACCCTCGAAGGCAGCTAAAACGTTTGCTGCCTCCTGACCAGCAGGTAGCTGGTAGCTTGATAGCTAGCTTAGGACTACCATCTCAACTACTTTCGTCTAACGATGTATTAAAGAGATATTGTACATTTTGTTGTTGAGTGTTTGGACTAGTAAATAGGTCTCTTACAGATTTCCTAGAAGCAAATGCAAACCTGCCTTCTGACCCTCGAAGGCAGCTAAAACGTTTGCTGCCTCCTGACCAGCAGGTAGATGATAGCTTGATAGCTAGCTTAGGACTACCATCTCAACTACTTTCTTCTAACGATGTATTAAAGAGATATTGTACATTTTGTTGTTGAGTGTTTGGACTAGTAAATGGGTCTCTTACAGATTTCCTAGAAGCAAATGCAAACCTGCCTTCTGACCCTCGAAGGCAGCTAAAACGTTTGCTGCCTCCTGACCAGCAGGTAGCTGGTAGCTTGATAGCTAGCTTAGGACTACCATATTAACTGCTTTCTTCTAACGATGTATTAAAGAGATATTGTACATTTTGTTGTTGAGTGTTTGGACTAGTAAATGGGTCTCTTACAGATTTCCTAGAAGCAAATGCAAACCTGCCTTCTGACCCTCGAAGGCAGCTAAAACGTTTGCTGCCTCCTGACCAGCAGGTAGCTGGTAGCTTGATAGCTAGCTTAGGACTACCATCTTAACTGCTTTCTTCTAACGATGTATTAAAGAGATATTGTACATTTTGTTGTTGAGTGTTTGGACCAGTAAATGGGTCTCTTACAGATTTCCTAGAAGCAAATGCAAACCTGCCTTCTGACCCTCGAAGGCAGCTATAAAAACATCCTTGCCTTCCCGAATAATCCTAAATAAAAAAGGGAGGACTACTATCTCAACTGCTTTCTTCCATCAATGTATTAAAGAGGTATTGTACATTCTGTTGTTGGGTGTTTGGGTGAGTGAATGGGGAATTTCCTTCCAATATCAGGAATTCTAGTCGTTAAGAGGCCTTCGCCATTGAATTGTCTTTTCCTAACAAATTCCACACAGAAGTTCCTTGGCATTACCAAATATAACCATTATTGCTTCTCTCTTTGCTTTTGGATAAAAAAATAGCTTAAAAACCGTTCAGTTTGATAACACAGGTTTTGAAAAGTTTTCATAGAACATCAAGTGACTAATTTTCAGGCGATTGCGTAATAATGAAGTAGACGACAAAGCCAAATACTCTGCTGAAATAAAAAATACCACAACTTCAAACAACACAATTACGATTCCGTTAACAAATCAAAATGGTGATAATTTAAATCTACTGATATCTTTATTGGAAGATAACAAAATCAGAGCCAAAATCCAAGAACACAAAAGCTCAAGGTATGAACTGGGGGACATCATCATCATGGAAAATCTCAAAGAATTGGAGTAAGCAAAACAATTTACAATGTTTAAAAAAACGAATATTATGATCGCAAAATTTTAGTTTCATTCAGAAGCAAGACGGTGCTGGTCTTTCAATCGTACCGAAAGATTCTTCGTACCCTTACAAAGTGATAGTTACACCCGGTCCACCTTTTACAGTTCAATTTTATCATGAAAATATACTTGAAGTCGTTTTGGATGCAAAAAGACTCATCATGGAAAACGTAAGTAGCAATAGTTTAAAGTTTCTTCTACACTCGTTATCAATATTATTTTTTTAAATGATATCTAGTAACTAAATATTTATAAATTTTAAGCGATGCTTTATCATTATTGTTAGGTAAAGCAGATAATAATAATAATAATAAACTGAGGGCGGTTCCTTCCGCATCCCGCCAATTTTCATTGTGTCTTCCCGTGATAGCGATGTGCTATACCTGTGTCTTTCTTTAAAATAGGAGCATGTCGCCAATCTGTAATTGCCTTATTTGCTGGGGTTCAAGAGAAGCTAAGCCCCGCAAAGTCAGCCTTAGTCTAACCTGCTCCGGGCATTGGCCAAGGATGTGGGGACTGGTTTTCTTCTCTCCACACAACCCACAATTGGCCAGCCTCAGATTGTGCATGTGGTATCTAAGGGTACCATAAGTATGTGTGTACTTTTTTTTTTTTTTATGTTCTGGTTCCCACGAAAAGGGATATCCTGTAATGTTCAGAGAACATCGTGGGAACCAAGGGAAAGAAGGTAGGAGTTGGTGTTCTTCTTAAATTTCTGGAGGTTGTATGCCTCGGGGAACACCTCCCTAGGCAATGAGTTCCAAAGCCTCGCAATTCGTTGGATGAATGAGTCTTTGGAAAGTGATGTTCTGCAGGTCTCCAAAGTGACCACGAAGGGGTGTGAAGACTGAACTTGACGGGTTAATCTCGAAGAGACTGCCAAAGGAGGAACGATTGTTGATATTTCAGAAGAGCATCGCCCATGAAAATATCTATAAAATAGAGACAAATCGCCAACTTTTCCACGGTGTTCCAGACAAGTGAGCGAGTTTGTAAGCGAGGCATCACCGACGAGACGAATTGCCCTTTTTTGGACAGAATCCAGTAGCTTCAGGATATGTTTAGGTGCTGCACTCCAAATATGGGAACAGTACTCCAGTACAGGTCGGATCTGTGCCTTATAGATCATAAGCAGCTGACTGGAGGTGATATAGCTCTTGGCACGAAACAAAAAACCAAGTTTTTGGGATGCACTTTTGGCAATGGACCTCACGTGATTTTCTCAGGAAAGGTTATTGCTGATAGTAATACCAAGCATCGATATGGATGACTTCAGTGGTATGGTTACTCCTGACAAAGTTATGTTAGGCACAGTGAGATCGGCTTTTCTAGAGAAAAGACATGCTTGTGTTTTGTTTGCATTGAATTCTACCAAGTTATTGGATCCCCATTCGAGAATTGTTGATAAGTCCATATTTATATTGTTAACATTTCTTCCTCGTTCATTTCTGGTTTCACGGGCTGATATAGGGGCACTGGAAGAGAAAGCGGTATGGAGGGTACTATCATCGGCAAAGCTGTGTACGGGACATGAAGTTGCTTTCAATAGGTCGTTGATGTGAAGTAAAAATAGTGTTGGTGCTAGAATGGATCCTTGCGGAACACCAGCATTTATGAGTAGAGTGTCAGATGAAACTCCATCGACCACTACATGGAGAGACCTGTTTGAGAGAAAACTAGCAAGCAGAGAACACAGCTGAGGGGGCAAGCCATAAGATGGAAGCTTGGCGAGGAGTCCCTGGTGCCAAACTCGATCGAACGCCTTGGAGATATCTAATGCCACAGCTAAAGTTTCTCCATACTTTTCAATAGATAGCTGCCATATATGTGAGATGTATGCGAGCAGGTCACCAGTTGATCTCTGATGGCGGAAGCCATATTGTCTATCATTGATAATTCCTGAGTCTTCCAGATATTTCATGAGCTCGATGTTGATGGCTTTTTCCATGACCTTTGAAATAATAGATAGCAGTGCGATAGGTCTGTAGTTGCTAGGTAGGGTCTTTTTGCCTTTTTTAGGGACTGGCTGTACTCTTGCAATTTTCTAATTGGACGGAAATACTCCCAAATTGTAAGAGTGGTTGAACAACTTGCAAAGAACAGGTGTTAGTTCGGGGGCACATTTCTTGAGAACAATCGGCGGGATTCCGTCAGATCCACAGGCTTTGTTGGTGTTGAGACCCAGCAAAATCTTTCTGATAGTACGTTGGCGAAAGGTGATCTCGGGCATGTGACTGTCAATAGGTGTAATGTTCGAGGGTTGTTTTCCCGAAGAATCAAGAGTGGAATTTCCAGCAAATAGGTGCGCAAAGATATTGGCTTTTTCCTGGGCAGTCGTTGCTATTGTTCCATCTTCATTGGTTAGGGGAGGAAAAGAGCTTGAAGTGAAGTTTCTTCCCACAGCTTTGGCGAAAGACCAAAATGAACGGGATCCGTTAGGACATTCAACAAGTTTTGATCTTATTTTGGCATTATGAGCATCTTTTGAACATTCTATTGTCTCTTTGCATATGCCTCTAGCCTCAACATATGCTGCTCTGGTCTCAGGTCCCGGATTTTTTTGCCATCGATGGTATGCTGCCTGTTTGGAAGCTACAGCTCTAGAGCAGTTTCTGTTAAACCAGGTCTTATCGGATGATGTTCTTCTTTCGGTATTCGGTATGTAAGTTTGCATCCCCAACATGATGATTTCAGAAATTGTCTCAGCACATCGTGTTGGATCTACTGAGAAGAAACAAACTCTCTTCCATGGAAACGCTGAGAAAAACATACGAAGACCCTCCCAGTCGGCAGAATTGTAATGCCACATGAGACGGGGTGGTATTGTGCTGCTCGATGGTAAATGGAAAGAGCATGTTGTGGAGATGAGGGTGTGATCAGAGTTTCCAAGTGGGGCACAAACTTCTATTCTATACGGGTCAGGATTGGTGGTGAGGAAAAGATCTAGTGTATTGGCAGCCTGGTTGATGACATCAGGGATGCGGGTTGGTAGCTCGACCAGTTGTTCTAGACCATGAGTGATGGCGAAGGCCTCAGCTTGACGACCTGCATCATCAGTTTTGTTAGAGAATTTGAGCTAGGCAGCGTTATGTACATTAAAGTCCCCCATGATTATGGTTTCAGCTGTTGGATGGTTCTCCTGAATGTAGTCCAAATTGAGTGATAAAAACTCAAAGAGGTTGTTATATGAAGGTTCATTAGGTGATAGGTAAAGGCAGCAGAGGAACTTAGTCACTTTGGTATCAGATAGCTTAAACCACATCACATCAAAGTCTTTCGGTTCCAAACTCTCTTCACGCTGGCATGAAAGGTTAGCCTTAGCGTAAAGGCAGACTCCACCTTTGAACCTGAGTCGAGAATGGAGTTCGTAACCAGGACAAAGCATATGGACCTTGTTGGTGGACGAGTTTACTTGTGTTTCTGTTAGAGCCAGAATATCCGGTTTTTTCGTCTGTAGGTGATGGTGGACGTCATTGATGTTCTTGTTGAGTCCACGGATGTTGCAAAAATTAATCTTTAATGTTGAGTCCCCTCGAGTACCTCTCGCCCGGAAATCCGAATGGAGAGGTATTTTGCTTCCGGAGTGTTTTACTCTAGGAGACTTCATCATTATTACTATTAGGATGCACCTGAAAATAAAGGAGGAATTGGGGAAAAGGAAAGAGGGAGACCGGAAAGTATCGACCGAACACTGAAACATGGAATGATCCATTTCACAGCACACAAAGTCGATATGGTGGTATTTCACCGGGCGATGAGACCATCTTCCACCTACGGTTATCCTTTTAGTCGCCTCTTACGACAGGCAGGATTTACCCTGGGGCTATTCTGAAGCCGACCCCATACAGCTGATCGGAAGTTTATATTTTTTTTAGTAAGAAGTTCTGAAGCATTTTTCAAGTTTATGGTACTTTATGGTACTACTGCTAGTAGTAGTGACATAATGTTTCCTGGATAATCCTCTATGAGGGTCCTTGCCTGTCTACACTTGTATCTGGTTTCTGTATTTTGTATCCCTACAGTCGGCTCTGGGTCCACGAACTTAGTCTTATATCCAGCTTCTGCTCTAACTTATCAGTCCTCTCGTTGCCTTTGATTCATGAGTAACCGAAAACCCAGACAAAATTAACCTTGTTGTCTTTCTTCAATTCCCCTTGGGTCTGTCTGCAACCCAGAGTCTTTTGTGGAAGCAGACCATGCACTTAAATTAATATTTATTTATCGATTTCAAACTATGTGATTCCTTTTGTGGTAAGTGTATTCTATAAATCTGCGTTTCATCAAGAGACGAAAATTTAACGACGAAGAACTTTTTCTTTACTGTGCTCCTTTCTTAATTGGACAATCGTAGTGGCGGGAATTTTACAATGTTACAGATACTTTAATGGATTGTATTATGTGCTATCTTCCATAGTTTCTTCCCTAATGTGCCAACAAATACCACACTTTTATTCTATTATGTGTACGTAGACTTTGGTAAAGAAATAAGTTTGTTTTAGACCAAAGACAGTCAAGCGTTCACCTTTGATGTGAATTTTCCCGGAGCAGAGAGGCTCTACGGTTTGCACGACCACGCTTGGAAAATGTCTTTGGGAGACACCAATAACGGTAGTAAAAACACCATGGATCCATTCAGATTGAGGAATTCCGACTCGTGGGGATACGAGGCTAATTCTCCGATGGCTCTCTATGGGTCCATACCTGTCATATACGGACATTCGTAAGGTTTTTCTTTTTTTTTTAAGTTTATTAATACAATTATTGTTTTCTCTTTTTTCCAGAAACAAAAAGACCGCAGGTATATTCCTTCATAACGCAGCCGAGCAATGGATAGACTCAAGCTCTTCCAATGAAGATCCATCAGCGTATTTCATAGTCGAAAGGGCTGCCTTCGATTTGTTCGTGTTACTGGGACCGACGCCAAAAAAAATCGTTAGACAATTCACAAGACTAACCGGCAAAGCGCATCTACCACAGGTCAATGGATTTTTGTTTTCAAAATGATCCAAAATACGAACCGCAATTTTTGTAATTACAGATTTGGGCGTTGGGTTATCACCAATGCAGGTTTTCGTACAAATCCCAAGATGACGTAAAAAACGTGGTGGCTCTGCTCGATCAAAATAATTTCCCTTGGGATGCCATTTGGTTGGACGGGGATCATACCGATGATTATAGATGGTTCCATTGGAATAAAACAACTTACTCGGATCCCAAGGAACTTCAGAAAAACATTAGTGCCACCGGAAGAGTGTGCGTATCAATTTCAGATCCTCATATCGCAGTTGATTATACTTACGATGTTTATATTGGTGGAAAAGAAAAATATTTCACTAAATGGGAGAACGGTTCAGATTACGAAGGTGAGATTTTATACATTCATTTTGAGAAGCATGTTACCCATATTTTTACTGTTGTAATGGCTAAAAAAGTTGCCATAACTATTTAATTTCGCTTAAAACGATAACGTTCTACTTTGTTGCATCCACAGAAGTCACCATAAGATGATTATTTAAAAATTATGTTTTTTTTGTGACACTATAGTTTGCCATATATTACTAGTTTACCAGAAGTTTTAGGTTTAATCCCCATTTATTTTTTAGAAGCCTCAATATAAACTTTAGCTTTAATCAACAGTTTTGGTAAAAACACTATGGTCTATTAACTGATTGTTCTATTTTTTAGCCGACTGTTGGCCGGGATTGTCCAGTTGGATCGATTACATGAATCCTGCCGCTTCTGACTATTATGCCGGCTGGTTTTCCTACGAAAAATTTAACGGAAGTACGCCCACCTTGGCGGGCATCTGGAATGACATGAACGAACCGGCAGTATTTGACGACAGTACCGAAAAAACTATGCCTTGGGAATTGGTGCATCATGGAGGAGCCAGACACGGAGATATTCACAACATTTATGGATTTACACAAGTATGATAATTTGTTACTTTCATTATATTGAGTTTCGTGCTTTTATGTACGTATGTATATTTTATTTTAGACTAGATCTACGCACAAAGGTCTTATGGACAGAGACAACAAAGAAAAACGGCCTTTCATCCTGACCAGATCCCACTTCGCAGGGTCACAACGATTCGCAGCCATGTGGACGGGTGACAACAGCGCCACCTGGGAACATTTTGCTAATACCTACTCAGAATGCATGACAGCTAGCGTAATGGGAATGGTATTTTGTGGTGCTGACATCGGTGGATTTATCGGAGACCCGAGCGATGAACTTTTACAGAGATGGTATCAAGTAAGTACGATCATACGCAGTCCAACTCAGTAAAGATAACTTACTAATGAAAGGGACACGTTCCGGCTGCTCATAAAGTTATGTAGCGCCCCATTTATTTGTTTCCCTGTCAACATCTTTTGCTCAATATCACAGTCATACTTTCCGTCTCTTGTAAACTTTGAACCCAAATATACAAACTCTTTCACTTGTTTCATTTTTTCTCGTTTAATCAGCACCTCGCAGTTGGTCATATTTTATTCTCTTTCAAAAACCATTACTTTCATCTTGCCTACATTCAATTTTATCGCTTTGATTTTTAGAATACCATGCATAATATTAACCATCGCCTCCAACTCCTCCTCAAATAATGCTAATATAACCTGATTATCGGCGTAAAGGAGGCATTTGACGATCAAATCATTCATTCATCCCCTTCCCGTGTCTTTTTATTTGACGCAGAAGTTTGGTCTCTCTCCCTGTTAAATGAAAATGGTATTTTGAGTCAAAACAATTAATTTTAATAAAATACGAAAGTTTTTCTTTCGGATTGGACGAGTATTTTTGTTCTCAGGGAGCAGCTTGGTTAACCTTCTTCCGAGGTCATTCGAGCAGAGAAAGCAAACGAAGGGAGCCCTATCTATTCTCCGATGACGTTCAACAAGTGCTAAGGGAAGCGCTTAGATTGCGCTACAAACACATTCCATCATTCTACACCCTATTTTTTGAACACACCAGAACTGGAGATCCAATTGTCAGGCCACTATACTACCAATATCCAGAAGTCTACGACAGAGATACCCAAATACTTGTGGGTGAGTTAGAATCTTTCGATAACTACAAAACCATACACTACACACTTCTCCCGCCACCTCTCTCTTTAAAATCCCGACAAAATTACATGAATTAATTTTTTTTTTTTTTTTTTTTATATGTTCTGGTTCCCACGAAAAGGGATATCCTGTAATGTTCAGAGAACATCGTGGGAACCAAGGGAAAGAAGGTAGGAGTTGGTGTTCTTCTTAAATTTCTGGAGGTTGTATGCCTCGGGGAACACCTCCCTAGGCAATGAGTTCCAAAGCCTCGCAATTCGTTGGATGAATGAGTCTTTAGAAAGTAATGTTCTGCAGGTCTCCAAAGTGACCACGAAGGGGTGTGAAGACTGAACTTGACGGGTTAATCTTGAAGAGACTGCCAAAGGAGGAACGATTGTTGATATTTCAGAAGAGCATCGCCCATGAAAATATCTATAAAATAGAGACAAATCGCCAACTTTTCTACGGTGTTCCAGACAAGTGAGCGATTTTGTAAGCGAGGCATCACCGACGAGACGAATTGCCCTTTTTTGGACAGAATCCAGTAGCTTCAGGATATGTTTAGGTGCTGCACTCCAAATATGGGAACAGTACTCCAGTACAGGTCGGATCTGTGCCTCATAGATCATAAGCAGCTGACTGGAGGTGAAATAGCTCTTGGCACGAAACAAAAAACCAAGTTTTTGGGATGCACTTTTGGCAATGGACCTCACGTGATTTTCCCAGGAAAGGTTATTGCTGATAGTAATACTAAGCATCGATATGGATGACTTCAGTGGTATGGTTACTCCTGACAAAGTTATGTTAGGCACAGTGAGATCGGCTTTTCTAGAGAAAAGACATGCTTGTGTTTTGTTTGCATTGAATTCTACCAAGTTATTGGATCCCCATTCGAGAATTGTTGCTAAGTCCATATTTATATTGTTAACATTTCTTCCTCGTTCATTTCTGGTTTCACGGGCTGATATAGGGGCCCTGGAAGAGAAAGCGGTATGGAGGGTACTATCATCGGCAAAGCTGTGTACGGGACATGAAGTTGCTTTCAATAGGTCGTTGATGTGAAGTAAAAATAGTGTTGGTGCTAGAATGGATCCTTGCGGAACACCAGCATTTATGAGTAGAGTGTCAGATGAAACTCCATCGACCACTACATGGAGAGACCTGTTTGAAAGAAAACTAGCAAGCAGAGAACACAGCTGAGGGGGCAAGCCATAAGATGGAAGCTTGGCGAGAAGTCCCTGGTGCCAAACTCGATCGAACGCCTTGGAGATATCTAATGCCACGTTTAGTTAGATAATAGGTATATTACTGGTAAAGAATAATTTTATGATTACATTTACTTAAATATTTTTATAAACACTATGTACTGGCTATACAGATATGGAAAAATATTTAAGGAACGGACTCTAAAAAAAAACCTTAAAAACACATTACAAATCTAATGTAATAAAGGTTCAAATAAACCTTGTTGTGCCAAGGAATAGCCAAATCTGTGGGACAGAGATAATCTAAAATCTCTCAGTAAATTTGGTGTTATGTTGGCAAAAAGTTAGACAATTCAAATTAAAGTCGTGTAGGTAATTACTTAATTATTTATCGCGAATATTTATTATATTTGTCGACTGGATATGTCTGTATATGTGCTTGCTAAGAACAGTTCTATATTATTTTACCACCAGATGCCAAATCCCAATCATTTCCCAATACCAAAATGAAAGCAATAAGATACATTAAATATTGAATAGCCCTCGTATTTATGTCAATTTCCCTCAAAGTGGTAGTGACTATTCATCCAACCGAACGGTAAACTATTTTATTGCTGAAAATGATTCTTTTTGTCCACAGGAACTGACATAATGGCAGTGGCAGTTACCGAACCAGACGTCAATGCCGTTGAAGTATTCTTCCCGGGAAATAATAATGATGTTTGGTACAAAATCGATGACAAATCTTGGGTTATTTACAATGCTGGCAAATCTCTTAATATTACGGTTGACATTAACAGCGTAAGTGTGATTATGTCTTAAGATTATTAACAATTTTATATGCAATAGATAACCCATCGTCCTTTTTTTTTATTAAATACTCCCAATAGTTATTCATTATTATCAAACTCTTCTAACTGAAGAAATGTTGGTTTTTTCTTTGCAGTCACCAGTTTTTTACAGAGCCGGAAGTATAATCTTCCGAAAAGATTTAATAAGAAAATCTGCAGTAGCAGCAAAAGATGATCCTTATACGTTATATGTGAATCTCAATGAGGTAAGCAATAAAAATATTTATGTTTATTGTTTATATAGTACTGTAAATACAAAACGAATTTCAATGCAGGTGATGTTTCAAAGCAGTGATGCCAAATATTCAGTTCTGCCAATCTTCATCGGCACCCACGACACAGTATACGCAATTGACAGTTCCTGTCGATAAAAATGCATTATTGCTGCTTTAAAAATAGTATCTTTTTAGTTCGGTGTGTTTTGGTTCACAAGCTATATGCTTCACATTCAAACTTTAATTTTTGTATTATTCTTAAAAAACTGTTATTTTCAGAAAAAACTAGTTTCAAATTTAAAATGCAAGATTTTCAAGTGAACACAAATTTCCTACAATTTATAGATTCTCCTTTAAGTCTGTCAATTTGGCAACGGTGTGTAGCTGTGTCGTCATTAAATTTTATTTCATCAAAAATTTGATTTTGTATTAAAATTTTAATCAACTGTTTTTAAAAAAGAATACTTCTACTTTAATTCGTTAACAATAATTTTTTTATTAGAACAATGAATCATCTGGACGTCTATACGTCGACGATTACTACAGTTTTAATTACGAAAATAAGCAGAACTACCTATACGTCAATGTTGAATACATTTCAAAAACAGGAGAACTTGAAATAACGTAAGTTAAAAAAACAGAACTAATTAACTTACCTTGTATCTTGTTGCTGGAAATCTAGTTTATTTGCACTATTCACAGAACACGGTATTATTAAATCGGAGATCAATCTTTTATTTGTTAATCACTTAATTCAATCGAGTTTTTTTCACGAAATTAATACGCGTTTAAAAACGTTCCTTCCGTTTAGACAAACCGAAGCCAAAAGAATGGCGGTTAAAACAAAAACTATAATAGCTGGTCGTGTGACTTTAAATAATGTTTTTATTGGTTGGACGTTTTTCTCCTGTACATGTTGCCATTTTTAACCATTTTTTTATTGTTAACAAACTGTCATCGTCATTGTTACTTCTGATTGTGACAAATGATTAAGTATTCCAAAAAATTAGTAATGTGTTATACGAAATGTTAAAAAAAATAAGTTTAACTGAATCACATTTATAAATCGAAATTTACAAAGGGAAGCATTGCAATAAACAGTGGGTAAATAAAACCAAGGGATAGTTTAATTATATATATATATATATATATATATATATATATATATATATATATATATATATATATATATATATATATATATATATATATATATATATATATATATATATATATATATATATATATATGCTGCGGACATTAGCTTTGTTTCTGTAGCAATTTCAATCAGTTTGAAAAGTACTGTGAATGCGCGTTTGCGATTGTGTACTATTTACAAATGGTTTGTAAATTGACTTTCAAGAAGAGGTAAATTTTTAATTTTATTTGATGTAAACTTAAAACAAATAAAACAATCTTTCACTGATCTTAATCATCAAACGGTTTGAAAATCGTGCGAGCTTGATATTCTTCTGCAGACGATTATTTTCAACTGCGTTTGCTCCGTTTGAAAACAGTTTGTAGCAGTTGCAAAAACAAACCTATAAATATGCAACCAATTGTACATCAATGGTATCGAATTCTTTTCAGATATTAAATTAACTAGCAATAAAAAGCAGATTTTTTTCTTTATTACAGAATTATTGATGGAGATAACACAGGGATAGATGCCAATATTGGCTCGGTGATTGTGAATGAATTGCCATCTGCAAAAACAGGTAACGAATCCTGCGGCTTGTAATTTTTAAAAAAACTTTTATTTTGGATATATTGTTTTAGGAAAAATTACTGCAAAGCGAACTGTCTACAAAGAAACTTCCGGTGGTGTTCCTTTGGCTAGCATAAATATTGGGGAAGCATTAAGGCAAGAAAACTCAAACAAGCTGTTCATAAAATTATAAGAATGTTTGTATTTGTAGAAAAATAATAACGTTTCATAAAATTCGTACGTTTTTTTGGTGAGTTTTTTTAGGAATAACAAGTTATAAAAAAAATGCTTTGAAATGCAAACATAAAAATATATTTTGTTATTTTTACAAAAAAAACCAATTCATTAAAAAATGTAATTTACAAGAGTTAAAAAAAACAACAAGACAATCTGTACCTGTACAGAAACATTTTAACGAGACTAAGGACGATTTAAAATCCGATTTGACGTCTCTAATTCTTTATTTTTACAATGTTCCTCGTACAAACTAAGAAATTTATCTCTGCACGATATCTGAACTTTTAATTTGCTACAGAGCAAGAAAACCCCCGAAAGTTTTCTGTGCAAGGAGTAAATTTCTTCGGGGGGAGGACAAAGACGATGCACCAACATCGTTTGGGCCAGATCTTGAATTCTCATCGTCATATCCTGCTTTCCGAAATCGTACTTGCCGTCTGTTCGGAAAATTTCACCCAGGATCATCACAGCGTCTACATGGGCGATTTCCATCACCTAAAGTACAATTTACAATGGAGCATTAACTCTATCGGTTACTACTTGAACTGATTATAGATGGGCGTAATGTATGGGGTGAGCGGTAGTTTAATATTAGCACTAAAATGACTACGAGGATTCCACTGCTTGTGTCAGGATAAACGGAGCTTGCACGGACTGGTTTAACATCGAAAAAGGTGTGAGACAGGGATGTGTAGCTTCGCCATGGCTATTTGACTTATACATAGACGATTGTTTAAAATATTTGAAAAAGAATGCGTATGGATTAAAAATGAATGATTTGATCGTCAAATGCCTTCTTTACGCCGATGATCAAGTCATATTAGCGTCATCTGAAGAGGAGTTGCAGGCGATGGTTAATGTTATGCATGATGCCCTGAAAATCAAAGGAATGAAAATAAATGTAAGCAAAACGAAAGTAATGGTTTTTGAAAGAAAAGAAAGCATGACAAACTGTGAGTTTCTGATTAAAGAAGAAAGAGTGACATACTGTGAAGTTTCTATTGAGGGAGAAAGAGTGAAACAAGTAAATGAATTTGTGTCCTTGGGTTCAAAGTTTTCGAGAGATGGAAAGTATGACAGTGACATTGGGCGAAGGGTGTTGACAGGAAAACAAATAAATGGAGCACTGCATAAGTTTGTGAACAGTCAGAAAGTGTCAAAAAAGGGCACGTCTGGCTGTGCATAGAGGTGTGTTGGTTCCTACACTTATGTATGGTATATAGTGAATGTTGGGTTTGGCAGAAGCATGAAAATAGGATTAATGCTGCAGAGATGAGTAGTCTGAGAAGTATAGCCATAGTGACTCGGTTGAATAAAGTAAAGAATAGTGAGATAAGAGAACGCAGTGGTGTAAAAGAAGATGTGGTTACAAAGAGAGATAAATGAATGCTTAGATGATGAAAGTAGAGGGAGCAAAAGATGTGTGTAAGAACCGTAGCAGGTGGAAAGAAGTGGTCTCTACCTACCCCTACGGGAAAAAGGCGTGACTATATGTATTGTATGTAATCGAATGATTCTGGACTCGAGACATTTTCGATGAACAAACTATCGTTTTTTTTTCATTCTAATTAGCCATCGCTATAATCGATCCGCACGTACAAAATTATCTTACCTTGCTCTCATACCCTGTGAGGAAACCCAAATCTCTGGAGACGTTCAGAACAGTGTCTCTATCTCCATCGCAAGCAGCCTTTAGGATTCTAATGTACTGCTGCATGAAAGGTTTGGGATATTCCCTGCTGGCACCAAAATCCAACAGCAACAACTAAAAAAAAAATCAATTTACCAATTTACATGTAAAATGGCCAGAATGTTTTTTCTGCGTACTTGTTTTTTGGTAGGATTGTATAAGAAGTTCGCCCAATTAGGATCTGTCTGCATATAGCTGAATTTTAAAATTTCTAAAAGGCACAATTCCAATATCTTATTACCGATGAATTCTTTGTGTTCTACATCCAAATCAAAGCACTGATCAACTGGAATACCGTCTAATAATTCTGTGGTAAACACTTGTTTGGTTGATAATTGATCTGAAATTAATTTTTCCTTGCAAATAACAGAAATTCTGCACTAATTTCTAATGCATTAATATTCATTCAAAAGGTAACAAACCTCTGGATAAAAAGTAATAAGACTATCTTTTTAAAATTGGCGCGCTAGAATATCTATATGTATATTTATTTGGTAGGTTGGTATGACTGTTGTGGACAGCTGACGTTAAATTTATGACATTCATCTTATAGGTTATAAATTACTTTTTGTGTAAATAAAATTATTGTCAGCGATTTTTAAACTGGAAATATCTGTGGAAGAAATTTTGGTCAAAATATTGAAATATCTTATTCTAAAAGTTATACCTAAAACTAAGTATAATTACTGTTTCAAGATAGAACTATAAAACAAAAATAGCAACCAGAGAAGACTGGTTGAAGAAAACACCATTGACCAGCCCAGGAGTGAAACGATGGTACACTGACGGATCAGGGTACCAGGGACGCTACGGGACAGGTGTTTAAAGCATCCTCCAACCACAGGGAAAGTATATCCTTGGGGAAATACGCCTCGGTCTTCCAGGCCAAGGTCTATGCCATACTTAGGTGTGCCACGCACCTGACAGAAAACAGAGTGACCAACAGTGATATTGATATTCTCACTGACGTCGCGTGGCCAATGGGGCTCTCGTGAGTTGCACCACAACATCATCGGTGGTGTGGGACTGCATGCAGGCCCTCACTGAGTTAGCGACTACAAATAATGTCACTCTTACAAGGGTTCCTGGTCACACAGGGATAAATATCAACGAGGTAGCCAATGAACTGGCAAGGAATGGGACCCTGGTGGAACCAAGAAGCCAGTTGGTCGGATTGCTAATTACCAAAGCGAAACATGAATTGAAACTAATCCTTGAGCAAAAACATATCGCTCAGTGGAATGCAAATACTGGCTGCAAAACATCAAGTCAGCAGATGAAAAAACCTCTCCAGAAGATGGCAGACGTACTCTGGACAATGAACCGGAGTAGGCTAAGCAGCACGTTTGGCCTGCTCACTGGCCACATCGCACTAAATGCGCACCTCTTCAAACTTAAGCTGGCGGCTGAGAAAACCTTCCGACTATGTGGCGAATAGGAAGAGAGCAGCATCTGTGTTGCTGCTCGATGCTAGCGGTGTATAGGTACCAAACCTGGGGTCGGGGCCGAATTTAGGATAGGGACTACAGCCCCGGGGCCTCCACAAAAGATGGCCCCCACAAGAGACACCGGAAAAAAAATCATTTAAATTCAGACTGGTGAACACTAGTAAACAACTTTCACAATAAATTATTTATTGAAAAACTCAACTGAAAAAAATTGTTCATTTATTTTATTTGGATAATAATTTGGGGCCAAGGGGCCTTCACTTCTTTGTTGCCCCAAGGCTTCTAGACCTCTAAATCCGGCCCTGCTGGGGCCGCATGATAATGGATTCAAGTGATCTAAATGAGACAGGGCCAACAGAAATCTTGCGGTTTGCCAATACCAGCGGACTGGAATTCTGATGCCCTGAAGACACAGCGGTAGTCACAGAGAATCAAAGATCTAGGTGACATAGGTGTCTATACCAATGGCCCAACCGCAAAAATGTAATGTACTTTTTCAAAGAATGGAAAAACGTTGAAATACGTTGTACTCATGGTGGTGTATTACTTTAAAGGAAAAAATATATTCTGTGTGGTATAATTAATCAGTCTGATTACTTTTTGCACATCTATTATTCTATTACTCACCAAATACCTCTGGCACATAATAATACTCGTAAGGCGTTAATATCTCTTTGAACTTTCTAGTACACACCGCCTCTCTAATGTAGTTCACCTCCCAAGCCAATTCTCTTTTAGCGACCGACATGAGATTCTCCAAAAACATTCCTTTGGGAAAAACGTTCCACATCTTCATGATAGCACCCAAATTATCAATATCGCTCTCTATACCCTTCGCAACTCCTGGATATTGAATTTTTATAGCGACATGTGTACCATCTTTTAAAGTAGCTTGATGGACTTGACCAATGGAAGCTGCAGCAAAGGGGATATTTTCGAACATTTTAAAATTGTTGCGCCAATTCGGACCCAATTCTGCCACCATTACCTGTTATATAGTTAAATAAATCGTATTGTAATAATAGTTAGTATTTTCCTTACTTGTTCTAATTGCCAGTCGGGCATGAAATCTGCAGACTTTCTCACCCTCTCTAAGGCTTTTGCCAATTCTGGATTAACCAAAGAATCATCTTGAATGCTCAAGATCTGGCCCAATTTTAAAGCAGCCCCTCTCACCTTACACAAAGTATCAACAATTCTATCCATATTTCCTTTGCTCATAAAGAGATTTGAAGCATCACCAGGGGGATCCCCAATGCCTAAAGTTCTTTTAGCATATTCTGTTGCTGTCCCAATACCTAAGCCTGCTGCTAAGCTGCCAAATGAGACCATTCTACCAATTCGGGTAGAAGGCACTTTCCTCTGTTTGGCATTTTCACTTAACTGAAAGAAAAAATATTTCGTTCATTTTACGATCCTGATAAATATTTACAATCGTGGCTTTTGCGAAAAATGGCCCCAAATTTTTATGGCATGTTTTTTATCAATAAAGAATGATATTTTATTTAATATTAAGGATGGGGAAGTCTTTGGACCCTTAAAAACTACCCCTAAAGTAACTTTTTTGAAAATATCTCA